>CP099840.1:5510637-5943137 GCA_030062745.1 Capitulum mitella
CTACCGCAATGCACATCGCGACACGCAAGAGCTGCAGCATGTGGAGCAGTGTCGGCTTCGCTCGCCATACAAACGTTAAGTGCGACACATGAACAGCGGACAGCAGAGTCCAAGATCCAGGACTCGCCGGACTACCGTCACTGAACTGCAGACATCAGACAACAGACAAGTGCAGACTGGCGCGCGTGTGTGGCCGATCCTAAGGCGACTGCCACGATTCCATCCGTTCACGAAACGCCATCTATTGCCAAATATATAAACCTTTGCTTTTTCCGCGTCCGTAAGGGTTTAGTGATGTCAGAACCTAAGAGCAAGGCTTTTTGTAGCTCTCAACGACACAATGGCGCGTTAAAAATGCAGGGAACGCTTTTCAAAAAGGAGCGTGCTTCAGAAGGAATGCGTTTCGGTTTGCGAGCTGTTGAAAGGAATTACCAACTGTTGTTATATCAGTGCTCAACTCATCACGCATCATAGCGACACAGGCACTTCTCCGTTCTCGGTATACTTGAGGCAAACGACTCATTTTTGGTACACGACTTCAGAATTTTCCGTTTGTTTATTGTCACTCCTTCCCAGCTGCGATCCGGCGAGCGCTCCGAGCGCTGGAATCGCGAGCAGCCGGACCAGGAGGCAGCGAAAACGGACACGTTGTGTGTGTCGGGGTGACTTGGAGGGTAAAGGAACACCATTTTTCTCCAGCCCACTCCAGCAATGTCACAGCAGAACAGACTGTATGGGTGCCACAGATAACACGGCTCCATAAGCTTGCTCGAAAAGTCCGGCTGGATTTGGGAAATCGTATTGTGGACGGTGAAAATGTGACCGCAGAGGGGAGACAGCTGCTGTCGGCAGTTGTCAAGCAGGCGGGGACCTCGGTGCTGTGAATCTGATTGTTCAGCGCTTCGCCTTTCCCAACGACGACCGGTCAGGGTGCCAAGCCTGTTGCTCCGGTCGTAACAGCCTTGACCGAGACCGCTAAAGGCGTCTGGGGCCACTCTGAGGGGCGGGGCCGCGGGGACGTTTATTTATCTGGGCATTCGGGCACACAGACTCCATGTTCACATGGCGACCGTAACACGTTTCTCAAATTAGGTTGGTTGGTTGGTTATTGGGGCTTAGGGGCGCACCGACTGCAGGGTCATTCGGCGCCCATAACCTCTTCAAGTAGCTCCATTAAAAAGAGTCACGACGATTAATAAAATCCGACGGCGTAATATAACGCAATTATGTCAAGACAAAAAAGTTACCTACAACAGCATACACAAAATAAAACACATGTGACTAGTAGCGTGAAAAAACCGCAGAAAAACCGACATCCAATAAAAACCGGAACAACTGTCCCGTCTCTATAAAACGAGACTCGTCACTCAGCAAATCCTGCAAAGTGCGAGGAGTCGTACTGTGGCCAAAGTGCCGCAAACGCTCTGAAGTCAAACCATTGCATGTGATCAGCACATGGTGCACAGTGAGGGGCTCACTGCAGCGGGGGCACATCCCTCTCTCTTCGCCCTTTAACAGATGGTGATGCGTTACGTATGTGTGGCCTAGGCGCAAACGGCAGAGAATAACCTCCTCTCGCCGGTTTTCGCGTGAACTTGAGGCCCAAGTTCCTAGGCGGGGTTTAATACTTTTGAGCTTATTTGGACCGAGCGCATCCCACTCACGTTGCCACAAGTCATACATATATGACGAAAACACACGATAAAAGTCCTTGGCAGGCAATGACATTCGTCGCGTCACACACATGCGTGACGCACGCTTCGCGGCTGCATCGGCTCGTTCGTTGCCAGATATCCCCACGTGGCTTGGGATCCAACAGAACGTCACTCTCTTTCCATGTCGGTCTAACGCTGTCAATCGTCTTAAAATATCCTGTATAAGGGGATGACGCGGATGGAAACACTTCAGCGCTAAAAGGCTACTCAGCGAGTCTGTAAAAAGTACGTAAAAACCATCGTCGCTTGCCTCAATGAAACACAGCGCCTTGTCGATAGCCACGAGTTCCGACGTATAAACCGATGCATGAGGTGGCAAAGTAAATGACCGAGTGTCAGGGCCACACACGAAAGCACAGCCCACACCAGCCTCCGTCCTCGATCCATCGGTGAAAGCAGTCATATGGCCATCGTAGGATGCCATGTGCTCCAGTGCTCTGCACCGTAACTCCTCCGGGGCCACGTCGCGCTTCCGGTTCTCAGCCAAAGACACGTCCACCACAGGGGACACCAGTTCCCAGGGAGGTATGTCTAGATCGTAAGAACGTGCCACGGACCTCAGTCGCACACCGCTCTCAATTAACAGGTCATGGACTCTCACACAGAAAGGAGTGGCTTTCAGAGATCGTCCGGTGCGAAAAAGGGCTATTGTGCTGGAAGAAAACACCGCCTCATATGTCGGGTGGTCGGGGAACTGAGCTAACTTGCATGCATACCGCAGCCCGAGCACCTTCCGTCGCAAAGCCAGGGGTGGCTCATTAGCTTCCACCAAGATACTAGCGGTGGGAGACGTTCTGAAGGCACCCGTAGCAATGCGCAAGGCAGAGTTGTGCACTGTGTCCAACGTACGCTTGCTGGAATCGCATGCAGAGTCATACACAAAACAAGCATAGTCCAACTTAGAGCGAATCAGGGATCTGTATAGACGGAGCAACGTCACTCTGTCCGCACCGTACGATGTACCTGCGACACACTTTAAAACGTTCAGTGATTTAAAACACTTCTCACGCAGCGATTTAAAATGGTCCCTGTACGTCAATCGTTTGTCAAATTGCAGTCCAAGAAACCGCACTACTGGCTCCGACGGAATCAGTTTCCCGTACAGTTGCACAGATAAAGCGGGACAGCCACGGCGAGAGCGGCAAAAGTGGCACGCAACTGTTTTTGACGTCGAGAAACGGAAGCCATTTGCCAGGCTCCACTTCTCCAAGCGGCCGACGGCCAGCTGCAACTGCCTCTCCATCGAGATAGCACTGGACGCCTTACACCATATTGCCAGATCGTCGACGAACAGTGACCTTCCTACAGAGCGAGGCAGTCTGTCTACCACATCGTTAATCATAATGGCAAAGAGTGTCACACTTAACACACCACCCTGAGGCACGCCGTTCACCTGCAGAAACCGGTCAGAAAAGTGCTTTCCTACACGAACACGGAAAAAACGGTCATCCAAGTAGTTCTGTAAAAAGACGCCCATACGACCACGAATACCTTGCCCAAAGGCCTTCAAGAGAATGCCGTGTCGCCACGTCGTGTCGTATGCACCCTCGATGTCAAAAAACACACCTCCCACATGACGTCGTTCCCGAAAAGCAACACGCACTGCTGTGTCTAGGGCTAAAAGGTGGTCCACAGTACTACGGTTTTTCCGGAGACCGCACTGAGCATTGTCAAACACGTTATTCTTCTCTAAAAACCAGGTCAGGCGGAGGTTAACCATCTTCTCCAAAAGTTTACACAAGGAAGATGTCAGAGATATGGGACGATAATCAAGAGGGTTTAAACCACTCTTGCCGGGCTTGCACAGTGGGATGACGATGGCCTCTCGCCAGGCCAACGGGAACTCGCCACGGGTCCAAATCGCATTGAACATAGTCAACAGTGTCTCAACCGCGCAATGTGGAAGGTGTCGAAGCATATCGTTATGCACTTCGTCTGGGCCCTCCGACACACTGCGCAGGGACGATATTGCTGACCTGAGTTCAGCCATTGTGAACACTTCGTTATACGAGTGCTGCTCAGAGGTATAAAAGTTCACAGGCGACCGCTCACAGCGAGTTTTGTGACGCACAAACTCAGGATCGGCGCCGCCACCCCGGCAGCGCTCTGCGAGGGCGCGGCCGATCTCGTTGGCAACGTCAGCAGGGTGAAACACGTCATGGCCGTGCACGCGCAGCACGGGCAGCGGCGCAGAGCAATGTCGGCCCCCTATCCTCTTGATGCGGTCCCAGACCTCCGAAGTGCGGGTGGAGCGGTTCAGGCCACCCACATACTCTCGCCATGACCGCCGTTTCGCCTCCAAGATAACACGGCGTGCCGAGGCCCTCGCTTGTCGAAAAGCGATCAAATTATCAAGTGTACTGCAACGATCGAATGCCCTGTAAGCTCGCCTGCGTGTACGAATGGCGTCTCTACACGCTTTCGTCCACCATGGCACTGGTGGGCGGCGGGGAGCACCAGATGTTTTGGGGATGCTTTGTCCGGCTGACTGCACGATCATCTCGGTAAATTCGTCCACCGACATCGGACGCTCCTCCGGCTGACGCCAACGCACGGCCAATTCAACCTCTTCCTCAAATTGGCCCCAGTCAGCACGCCGAAGCAACCACCGTGGTGGCCTTGAGCCGAGCACGGCACCGTCCTTATAGTGCAGCCATACTGGCAAGTGATCGCTTCCGCATGGGTCGTCATCCACCGACCACGTCAAGTACTGCATCATCTGTGGGCTACAAATGCTCAGGTCTAGAGCCGATGTTTGTCCGGAAGGCAAAGTAAAATGTGTTTTGGCTCCAGTATTTAAAAGACATAGTGATTCGTCGTTCAACAAGCTTTCTAAAAGTCGACCACGTGTGTCGGTGTTGTCGCAACCCCAATTAGTATGGTGAGCATTAAAATCACCTAAAAGCAGGAAAGGTGCAGGCAGCTCTGCAACCAGACGCCGGAGCTCCAACGTGGGAAAAACACAACCAGGCGCCAAATACACTGAGCACAGTGTTACTTGACGGCGTCCCAAGTGCGACCTCACTGCCACAGCCTGCACATCAGCGCGCACGTCGAGCCGCTGGGTGGGAACACCATGGTGAACGGCTAGTAGGACCCCACCGTGCGCAACGGTGTCGACTGGCTCGTCGCGACGAAATATGCTGTAACCTTTGAGACTAAAACAAGTGTTTGGTGCCAGTTTTGTCTCCTGGAGGCCAACAGCAAATGGGCAACGCCGTCTCAGAAGAGCCTGCAGATCACTGGCGCTCGACCTAACACCTCTACAGTTCCACTGTAAAATGACCTGTATAAGGTCGGGTTAAAAGGGTCTTAAAACACAGCGTCCCGGGATATAAAAGAAGCATCAGCACCTGCAGGAACACTAAAACAGTCACTGCAAGTGCAAGGTTAAAGTGTTCAAAAGAAGTGGTCAGCCCTTTTGCAAGGTCATAACCCTCCCGTGACTGGACGACCTTCTGCAGAACTGCCGCGCACCTTGGCCCTGCCCCCGTCCGTCGGGGACACAGGCCAAGGCGGCGGGCGTTTTGTTGTCCGGCCCGCGGCCGGGGAGGACGACGCCGACCCACCCCGCGCCGGAGCAGGGGGAGGGCCCATGGCCGCGCCATCGCCAGACGGCGACGGATGGGCCCGGGCCGGCGCAACCGTCGGCCCCACGCCCCGGGCCGCGCGACCCGCAGCCCCCAGATCTGGAGCACCCGGGCGCACGGTGACACCCGTACTCCGCGGCGCCCCAGGACGGGAAGCCCCGCCCGAGAGCTGCGTCCCCGACGGAGCGGTCACCGGGGAACGTCTCGAGGCCGCGGCACGAGGCGGCGTGGGCGGCGCGGACGCGGGGGACGCAACAGGTCCCGGTGGAGAGCCGCTCCGCGCCGGAGAAGAGCGGGGTCCCCGACCCCGCCGGACCACGGTCCACCCACTGCCCCCGGCCGACGGAACGTCCGGGGCCGTGGACACCACCGAGGTGGCGGGCGCAGGAGGCGTCGGGGACCCCAAGGACGTGGCCGGTGCAGAGGGCGCAGGTACGACGGCAAGGCCGTAATGCTTTAAAATGTTTACTAGTTGAGGCAACGTCATCACTTCAGACTGCGTCGCCGGCACAGCAGTCTTCACCTTCGCAGCGTAAGACGACTTTGGATGTGTCGCACTGTATATTTCTCTTGCCTCTCGGAAGGAGACTTTGCGAGAGCATTTTATGGTCAGGATTTCTTTTTCTCTTATATAAACAGGACATGTCCTGTCGAAAGACGCATGTGGCGACTGCGTTGGTCCACAGTTGGCACAGCGCGGGGCATGACCCTCGCAAGCATCAGCAAGGTGCTCTGTTGACGCACAAACTCCACAGACAGGAGGGTTTTTACAATACGGTTTTGTGTGGCCGAAGCGCTGGCACTGGTAACAGCGCATGGGGTTTGCGATGAACGGTCGCACCTTGACCCTCAGGTATCCAACGGCTACATCAGCAGGTAGGTCAGGCCGGTTAAACGTCAGTACAATGTTATTTGTGGGACAGAGACGTCCCTCCCGTCTCACCATCATGCGACGGGCGTCCGTCACACCGAACTCGGACAGTCCATCAACAATCTCCTCGTCGGCAACGTCTCTCAGATCGTAACAGTTTATAATCCCTTTTGACAAGTTCTTCATTTTGTGGGGCTCCACAGTCATATTTACCACCACATCTCGTGTCTCAGTACCGTTGCGCACACTGTATGCGAACGTTGTCGCTGTCAAGGCTTTTTCAGCTTCTTCACTTTTCACAAATTCGACCTCTAGGGAGCCGTCTCTCAGTTTGTCACATCTGATAATTTGTCCCAAACGGTCGCAGCCGTTACGGCGATGAAAAGGCGACAACGAAGCGAGGGCCTTATCTTTTCCTCGGAAAATCAATACTCGAGCCCCACGGATTTCCGTTCCTCGGCAGGAGGCAGGGGGACGACTGGTCCGCCCCTCGCAGGGGTGGGAGATGTCTGAGCGTAGAGTTTGGTTAGAGTTTGCCATAAGTGAGATTTGTAATTTCGGCACCAGGGCTCCCCACCCACCTCGGAGCCCAACTGGGGGACGCCCGGCCCTACAAAAAAGGGACGCGGGACGCCAGGGCTACCCCGGTGCTATACGGGACAGGCGGCGCCTTCTGCCCGGCCAGGTGCAACCGGCGAGACCCCTCCCCGTCCTGACCGGGTTCCAGCGCTGCCCACCCCTTGACCCCGGCCGGCCGGGCCGAACGAACCCGAACAAAGCCGGGCTCGACGGCCCGAGGCGACCAGCCACTTGGTCCGCATGGGGCCATACGGACCCGCCCGCCCCTCCCGGATATCAGGACCAAAGAGGCGTGTTGGCCCCCCGCCACAACTAGCACCGTGCGGCGAGAGGCCTCAACCTCCAGGACTCCGTCAACCCCGGGGGACGGGCCGAGGGAGCGCGGCTACTCCGATAAAACCGAGAGCTGGCGGACTGGCAGGGTTGCTAGACCTGAGCAGTCAGGGGAAGCTGAGCTGCTTGCTACCAGAGGTGAGGTGAACAAAAGGCCCGGATATGGGACAACCAGGGTCGGCGTGGGCAGGGGATGCTAGGATCGATACGGGTCAGAGGAATTTCTTGGCTGGGACCCGGGGGGTCGCCATACCCCACACCAGGTGTTCCTGCGGGAGAAGCTGGGGACCGAGGGGGCGCTGCTCCCCTACACTGACCGGAGCCAGTGCCCTTCGGTGAGGCACTCTTCGTCTGGCTCCTCCCCTTTGGCCGGAAGGGGAGCTCCACGAGCAACCCCGACCGCCCGCCGGATCACTGGAGCACACAATCCCCCCACCACGGAAAGGTGGTGCCCCATCGGGGGGTTTCTCAAATTAGATTTACGTCCATAGTCATATTCCAAATGGCACGACCCGGACTATATCAATTGTTCAAGGTCACTGAAGGTCAATAGTTCACTGAAAGTCAAATGGCTCAAGGCCACTGAAGGTCAATATCAGGCGGATTGTTTGGATTTTCACTAACATCGGTGTCATCGTTCATCGCAAGGTCAACATTTCAGGAAATGACACCAAAAACACGTGACACAAAGAACTGACCTCAAAAATGGCCAACAAAGTCCATGGTCGCCATCCAACGAATTCCTTGGACAGCTTTCGGATTTATGTCATCACTACAGCATCGTGCGGGACAGCTATAATGAAAAATGACGCTGAGGTGTCCTGCCGTTTATTCCTCAGCGTGAACAGTACGCGCAGTGGAATCGGGGTGTCTCTACCCGGACTTACTGCCCTCCATCACCCTCCGAATTCGACCACCGATCACCTGGCGACCCTGAGGTTCACGGACACGAACATAGATTTCATGTCTCAGGCGGTAATGGTCCTCGCATGTATCTCTTGCTTCGTCGAGGCTCCACAGGTCAACCTCGACAGTCCAGATCGGTTGGACTTTCCTGACCCCTCACAGGCCTCGTTGGGTTTCAAGCCTAGGGGCCACAAAAGTGAAGGCGACCTCCAACCCGTCTCTCGCATGGAGACAACAGGGAGGTAGTGAGACTGACGGTAGCATACTCTGTTCTCTGGGAGCTACCTCCAGCTTTTCCTGCCTGTACTCAAGGTCTCACCAGGAGATACCCAACCACACAAAAACCTTCCTCTTCTACAAGCTGATCACTAGGGCGGCACTTAATCTAGGGGTTAATTTTCAACTTTCGAATTTCGAACTGCTCATTGGCCGGGTAGTTCCAATAGATAAGAAAACTCTAAATATACAATTTCAACCTGATCTGATAAAAATTAGACCCTCCGCCACAGTTCGGAAGATGTAGCTGTGGTGATCTTTGCCTTGTTTATTTAGTTGCGCGTTTGTTTTGTTTTGTTCAATGACCGCAGGTCTGGTATCGGTTGTCGTATGCTTTTGCTATATCTAGTTTCGTTGGTTGGTTATTGGGGCTTAGGGGCGCACCGACTGCAGGGTCATTCGGCGCCCATAACTTCTTCAAGTAGCTCCATTAAAAAGAGTCACGACGATTAATAAAATCCGACGGCGTAATATAGCGCAATTATGTCAAGACAAAAAAGTTGCCTACAACAGCATACACAAAATAAAACACATGTGACTAGTAGCGTGAAAACACCGCAGAAAAACCGACATCCAACAAAAACTGGAACAACTGTCCCGTCTCTATAAAACGAGACTCGTCACTCAGCAAATCCTGCAAAGTGCGAGGTGTCGCACTGTGCCCAAAGTGCCGCAAACGCTCTGAAGTCAAACCATTGCATGTGATCAGCACATGGTGCACAGTGAGGGGCTCACTGCAGCGGGGGCACATTCCTCTCTCTTCGCCCTTCAACAGATGGTGATGCGTTACGTATGTGTGGCCTAGGCGCAAACGGCAGAGAATAACCTCCTCTCGCCGGTTTTCGCGTGAACTTGAGGCCCAAGTTCCTAGGCGGGGTTTAATACTTTTGAGCTTATTCGGACCGAGCGCATCCCACTCACGCTGCCACAAGTCATACATATACGATGAAAACACACGATAAAAGTCCTGTTGTACACCCATTCTCCCCTGTTCTTTCTCCCTTTCCATCTTTCACATGCTCTCCATCTGCCTTCCCCTGTCTTTCTCCTTCCTGTCTTCATGCTGTCTCCATCATCTGAATGGTAAGAAGACAAAAAAAAACTGCTGATTCCATACTGAGAGTACCTTGGTGATTGCATTTCCTGGCAGGTTGCATCGATGGCACGTACGTGAAGCTGCTGGTGCCAAAAGCACAGAAAGCAACATATATGTGCCGGAAGGGATTTCCGGCCATCAACATCCTTGGTGTGGCGGGGCCAGGCCTGCAGTTTATGGCTGCAAGTGTTCATTGCTCGGGGCGTGTGCACGACGCCTGAGTTCTGAAAACATCGGGTCAACCCGAATAAGTAAGTGTTTCGCGAAGTCGCGCCTCACAGGACCCAGCCATGACAGATGACTTGGGACTCGGCAGTCCACAAATGATCCATACCCTGTGGAAGCAAGATTGCTGTGATGCAGCAGTAATGGTATGGGTTATGCGTGTTGTGTCTTGGAACAAAAAGTTGCATCCGAGCTCTATGTGGCAAAACCATGTTAGCACCCCATCGGTTTAATGAGCCATAGCCCGTTATTGGACTATGTTTGACTGTGGGTCATGTTTCTTACATTACAACTGCCACATGTCACTGATTTTGTTGGGGCCACAATTTGTGATCTCATGTTTGCCTACATATTAAAGAATGTCTTGTGTGTTGCTCCGTGCTCGTATTTTTCATGTCCATGCATTTCATGGTCCAACACATTCATTTCAGCTTCAGAAACGACGGAGGACCTGCGCCTCACTCCGTTCTCTTGGGCGACAGCGCCTATCCACTGGCCCCATGGCTTTTGACGCCGGTCTGCAACCCCCAGTCACCAGAGAAGATGGCGTAAGCATCTGTTTTTATTGGTAACAGTTATGTTATCATGGTGACTGTTTTTCACACTCACTCAGCAACTGTTCTCTAATGAACGAATTCAAATGCCACACTACTGGATGCATGTCTTGCTAAAATTTCATACCACTTCAAGGGCCCCAGGAGCTAGCCATCTGCTGTTTGTATTCCTCTTACTCATTGAAGTGCTCCTTTTGGCCCATGTCAGAATGTTAAACATCAAACAGCAGTTGAGTGCATTGGAGTATGCCATAGTCCACATGCCTCATTGACAATGATAATGCCCTCAGGTACAACCGCGCTGTTTGCCAAACAAGGGTCGTAGTAGAAAACGCGTTCGGTGTCCTGAAGCAACGCTTCCAGTGCTTGAACGTGGGCCTGCGCCTCAAGAGCATCGCAGCCTCCGTGCGAACCATGCGGTATGTGATAGTGCTCAGCCATTGAGGACAAATCCTCCTGCAAGATCCCCCTCTCATCAGCAGTCCTGGCTACCCAGTTCGCTAACCATAACCTTGAAAAAGGCCACTTCTGATCTCAGAGGGACACCGCATGACGAGGATCCCATTTAACAGACTCCTGGGCCCATCGTTGTGTGTTCGATTACAGTTCGTGTGTCTGGCCCTTACCGCTTTTCGGTGTTTCAGGGCATGCACTGCTTTGCACAATGTGTGCATCCGTGACGGAGACGTTGGCGCCTGGCTGCCAGCCCTGCCGCCTGCCGCCGGTGTAGACCAGCCGCGTGACGTGCATGAAGACGCAGAGGGCATGGAGCGTCGCGCCGGGGAAGAACGCCGGCGGGCTGTGATTCGCCTCTTCGGTTGAAGAGGCTCAGTGGTGTTCCGGTGCGACATGCTGTGTTTGCGCTCGTGTGTTTTTCAGTACCTTTTCTAATGTGATCCAGCTATGCTAAATCGCGTGCAGGTGTGTCTGGAAGCTTGCCCCACAAGGCATTGTCACCATTATACACCCTCCGCTGTAAATACTCTGTCCGCTGTTACTTTATCCTGAAGGCCGGGTGGTGGGTCTGGCTGCCTGGAATGTAGGAAGGGACGTCCATTGAGCACGACAAAAATAGAACATGATGCGAGGTCATTTTCTCTTCCGTACCGCATACGCTTCAGCTGTAAAGCATACGAATCATTGACCGACATGTACATTTATTGTTTATGACTCAGACAGCATCCGTATCAGCAGGGGTAGAACTGCCGTTCGCGTACATGCGGCGCAGCGGTTTAACATTCATTGGCGCGTAAACTTATTTTATGATGTTATGATGTGTGTGTGTCTGTCTGCGTGTCCGTGTACCTGTGTCTGTATAAAATACACGCACACGCATACGCACACGCACACGCACGCGCAAGCACGCGTGCACACACACGCACACGCGCACGCACGTGCAAGCACGCGCACACACACACGCATACGCGCGCATACGCGTGCGCACGCATACGCGCACGGGCACGCACACGCACGCACGCACGCACACGCATTCCTGGTTAACTTTCCACTCTCAGCACTAGCACAGCTTAAATTCTGAGACCCTGGGTTTTTTGAAGCTCCATGTGCAACACTTTCGCAGAAAACGCCATGAACTCTCTCCTTCGTGTCTTGGACGAGGAAAGCGCCGTCATCAACGAGGACTTGGCAGCACACCCACACCTCAGCGAAGAAAACGGGTGGGCCGTGACCGTCGAGAAACAGGACGTACTACACACAGCTTCACTGCAGGATGCAGTGGGCTTGTGCGTGGCCCACTATGTGCTGCACCAAAAAACAGCCAGGACGGTGAGGAACACAAACTGGTTCATTCGCACCAAGATCATCAACGTCCCTTGTGAGATGGACCCCGGCAGGGCGGTAGTAAAAGACGTGGAAAGTGGGAAGTGTGAGGGCTCAGCGCACTTGGCCTCCGAGGGGGGGGGGGAAATTTGTCATTTACCATTTAGTCTTGTGAACAGTTATATGAACGGGAGGAGTCATTTAAATTTCGAATCAGAAGTCATCTAGTCAAGAAGCTTACCTTTACTGGTGAAGTTGGCATTGGTCATATGTGCCCATCCTGAAGTCCGTGCAAGAGTGTTTCAGGTCCTTTTAACGCAGCTTTGTTGCGCCCGTGTTACATTTTACAGAATATACGTTTTACTTTTTGACGCTGGCCTTTGGGAGATCGACGTTCGCGCCCCAACCCACGGCGCTATGACCTGCGGCAGATGTGGTGCAGGAGTATACCAAAGCAAGCACAACGTTATGTAAGTGATCGTGCGTAATTCTGCACGACCTTTTCAATTGCCCAACCTCTGTAGAACATTGAGGATGTGCATTTAAATGCGTATGTTGCCATATACGTCCACATCAGGCTATTTTTGTGTGTGATTTCCGGGATTCCACTTCGCCGGTGCAGACCCAGACAGTGCGAATGCAAAGCTGTGGTGCACTGGTACTTGACAGATGAATAGGCTGCTTTTTTCTTGGAACCGATCGATAGATGGGTATTTCTTCATGTTTCGTATGCCTTGCTTCCCGTGAGAAAAACTTGTTACAGTGGCGCCAATTTCTTGTACATCCACATACATACAATGCACACAAATGAACGTTTAAACCGTGTGATATGAGCATATATCGATAAACACGTAAGAGATCCCGCCAAGGAATGCATAGTTCTACTAGTCTCCGTGGTTTCCCGCCTAGTATTCACGTTCACAGCCTTGCCGGCCCATGCTGCTGACGTTATGTTAGTTGTTTGCCTTGATGTTTGTCAGGTCGTTTGGTTCGTATCCGCATTGCGTTTAAAATAACGGTATGCGAATAATAATAGCATGCACCAGGCAAACGTCAGAAGCTTTTCGGCCAAAGGCCATCCTCAGCATATATGTGCTCTCTGATCGAAGTCGCAATCGTTACAGTACATTCCAAAGCGTGCGGACGTGTGGGAAGAGCTTTAAAGAGAAGTGGGAATAAAATTAGATAAATGCTAAATGTCAGTGCTGTATGCTCAGACTGTTTCGATGACACGAGTCAGGAAGGTGGGACAAGACTGCTCGCACTGAAGGTGGCTTGCGCTTGCTTGCGGGGTTAGGTCGTGTAAGCCGGTGACCGTGAAGTATGTTTCCGGAAAATTTCACTGGCGTGGAAAGAACTGTGTGCGTCGTGGCTCAGGTTTGTTTTTAGAATGGGACATGCCATTTCTTATGGCCGTAGATTCTTCACTTAAAGGCAGTATGTTTCGCCAACATACTGCTTCTGACATGATTTGCGTTGCAGGGCGTAAACCACATTGGAGCCGGTGTAGGCAACACCACCTCTAACTGGGATTTGATACCATTATGGAATGATGTGGTAGATGTGGTAACAATTATGCCACAGTGTTGGCACCTGGCTGCGCGCATTTTACAGATCCCGCATCTGCTATATTTACGGGGTGCGGGATCTGTAAAATGTGGTGCATCCAGGAGCTGAAACTGTCGTATAATGGTTACCACCACTCCGTGACACCAGCCCACAATGGCATCAGATGCCAGTCAGAGGTGCTGTTGCCTACGCTTACTCCAAAGTGATCTACGCTCCGCATCGCAAATCATCAGAAGCAGCATGCTGACGCAACACATTGCCTTTAAACGAAGAGTGTGCGTCCATAAAAATGGCATCGCCCATTCTAGATATAGACTTATGCCAGTACACACGAACATCTGCTTCCACACCAGTTAAATTCCCAGGAAACATGGTTCACGGTCACCGGCTTGCACGACCTAACCCCGCATACAAGCACACGCCGCCCTCAGTACGAACAGTCTTGTGCCCACTTTCCTGGTTCGTGTAATCCGAGTGGTCTGAGCATACAGCACTGACGTTTAGCATTTATCTGTTTTGATTCTCACTCCTCTTGAAAAGTTCTTCCCACATATCCGCACGTTATGGAATGTACTTCAACTATTGTGACTCTGATTGGAGAACAAATATATTCTGAGGATGTCCCTTGGCCGAAACGCTTCTGGTATTGTTTGCATAATGTATGTCATTATTATCCGCATGGCGTTATTATAAACGCAATCCGGATGCGAACGTTACGTTAGGTACGTCAACTAATACGTTAGTTACGTTAGTTACGTCAATTATTGCGTTAGTTACTCTTGCTGGTTTTGTTGGTCGCCTTGGTTAACTACCCTTAGTATCTTTGGTTAGTTGCTGTGTCTGGGGCTAGCTACTTTAGTATCCTTCAGGGTTTGCTATAACACCATTAGTTAGTCGCTTTTGTAAACTTGGCTAGCTCTCCGTCAGCAGCCCTGGTTGGCTGAGTTAGTTTTCTTGGTTGGTAGCACTGTTTTCCTTGGCTAATCATTTTAGTATCCAGTGTCAGTACCTCTAGTGAAAGGCCTAGTTTTCGTCATGGTTTCCTTAGCTCTCGTGGTTGGTACCCCAGTTTTGGCGTTTGGACAAACTGGAAACTAACACATACCTGGTCACTTTGGCCAATTTTTCTTTCAGTGTGGATGATATAATCAGTATGGACGATGTAACCTTGAAAGAATGCGGTCTCTTTGCAGGAAGAGCACAAACAATTATATGGGATTGAATGAGGAGGGGTTTATTGTGCTGGAGTTGACTGCTAGCAAAATAATAGGTGTGTGCAGCAGTCAAGGCTGACAGCATTTGATGCTTGTTGCATGGTGCTGGTCAAGATTAAGCAGGACAGACCATTTAAGCTGACTGCAGATGACTGGTGTCAGTCCTTCATATGCTGGACGTTTATGACACACTGTATTGCCTCAGATCACAGCTCGTATGAAATAATTTGTTTTCTGGCCATCTGAACAGATTCGCAACCTTCCTCTGGCATTCAAGGCACGGTTCAGCCGGGTGACGTGTATAATTGATTGCCTAGACACAGAAGTGGAAAAGCCATTGACAGCAGTGAAGCAATCGCAAAAATGGTCAGCATATGAAAGTTGAAATACCGAAAACTATTCAGTGTCCATTGTGTCAAGTGGTACGACCAATTTTGTGTCTGGGGGTATGGAGGCGGTACCTCTGACGTAGAAATTACGGAAACATCAGGATTTATGGATTATCTCAAGCCAGGGATGGTGGTAATGGCTGACCAGGGCTTTAAAAGCAACGAACCACTTCTGAAGTCAAAGCATTGCTTCCTAAGTCGTCCAAATTCAGTTGCCAATGAGAACCCTGGCTCTCATCGCGTTTTCTTTCTAAACAGGCGGCCAGTCTCCGCATACCCGCTGAGAGGGCTATCCGTAGAATCCGCGAGTTTTCAATGGTAAAACCTCATGCTGTTGTGCAGTCAGTGCTGGTGCCACACCTCAACAGAGCGATGCACAGTGTATGGCTTTGTAAATCTGCAGCAAGATATGACAAAGGTGTGACTGATGACGATGAAGCACTGCTGTGCAAATATATGTTCAGAATGTGATAACTGTCTGTTCTGTCATGCATTTATGAATCAACGAAGGTCAACGAAATAAGGATATTCTTCCACCCCTATTTGTTGTTCTGTGGATTTTACAGGTAGCATTCAGCTAGCATATAGGTAATATTCATAGTCTGAACACATAACGCACAAAGATTACAAAATATTCCACAATATATATATATATATATATATATATATATATATATATATGTATATAATATCCTTAATATCCTCAGGAACATAAATAAATAATTATTCACACGTGTCTCCCTTGTTTTCTGTTTATCATGTGTGAGCACGCCGGCCGTCAACGGACCGATTCTACCCCTACGGTGGGACAGAAATTCATCCCGCAAGGCCCATCCGGCCATGCCTACAGCGCCTGAGGCGACACTGGCTGCGACATACGCATGGACGCCATTTTCCTTCGATCTGTTTGCTGCCAGGTGTAAAAGTTACGTGGGAAATACTGACATTCTGCCCTGGTAGCATACCACGAATGCAAAACCAAAACGACTCTTAAGCAAATGCTATCTTCTCTGACTGCGAACTGCAGAAGTGCCTGCAGCAGCCAGACCAGTCGTCGAAACTGGAAGGGCTCGGGAAGATGTTCTACAAACGTAAGCAATCATATCAGGTAACCAATCACCAATGCTGAATGCTAGTGAAATACTCATCTGAACATTCCATTTATTCAACCAAGTTTTCAGTTGCTTTGAGGGAACAGCAGAAAGTAAGAAGGAATATTTTCACATCCAATGGCAAGCACTTACGACGTGTAACTTGTTTTGTTTCAGTGACGAAAATGCGGTCGACGACCACCTGCCGAGTCTCCTTACGGGCCTCCGCTATGCAACATGTGAAAAAAGCGTCGAGCCACCAGCACCAGTCGAGACACCACCAACAGAGCACGCGATGACCCCAGCAAGTCCTAGACCTGAACTTTCCGTCTCCTTCCCAGTCGTGCCGGAGCCCATCGCCCGTCCGACAACACCTGCCACCCGTCCGACCAAACCCGTCCTCCACCTGACTGCATCTGTTATCCGACCGACGGCACCTGTCACCCGCCTGACCACATCCGTCAACCGCTGGACCACATCCGTCACCCGCCCGACGGAATCTGTCACCCGCCCAGCCACATCCGCCACCAGCCTGACCAAAAACTTATCCTGCTCGACCGCGCCCGTCACTGCGCGTTTACACAGGCATTTGAAAAGTTGCCAGATTCCCAGCCAGATTGGCCAGGGTGCACCTTTCTGGCCAGTTTAAGCATCCACGGGGCTCTGGGTTTCCTTCACTTGTTGTTAGACATGACAGTTTAAACACCACTGCGACCTATGCTGATCTGCATGAAATTACAGCTGACTTGATCTGTATACCAACCCACTTACCTTCTTTACGTTTCGAAAATCACAAGTCGCCTCAAACACAAACGCTACGATCTTAAAGGGAGTGTGTCTAGTCAAATATCGAATTTCAGTTGTATACGTGCGATCAAAGAGGACACTAGCCTGAATCGTCACATATCATTCGTTCCCCCAAATCGCCTTCGTTGACCTACGACGGCCAAATATTTGCCGATATTTGCCATTGCTCCTGCACCGTGCTGCCAGCACAGATTTATCGGTTTTACATCAGCTTCTTTTCGCCACTAAGTGGGACCGATGGCACCCATAACATACCGTTAGCCCCAGCGAATCATTTTTCGAATTTGCAAGTTGACTAGCGCAGCGGCCGGAGCCTCTTGCTCCTGCTCGTGTCTGCCCTGCAACTGTGCAACTCGCTCGCTGGGCCTGCCGTAAATCCTCCATGTCTGCGACAAAAATTCCGAAAGCATTTTCCACAACGCATCTTGCCCTGGACAGTCGGCAGTTAAAAATTTTCGCAGCGCGCCCCATCCTCACCTCACTTCGCCCCGGATAGGGAAGCATCAGGTTTTTGGTCAAGGGAAACGCCTCATCCGCAACAAAAACGAGTGGCAGGTTGGTTGCCGTGCCAGGCAGTGGCTTTGGTGGGGGTATGTCCACGCTTCCGTCCTCACGGTTGGCAGCGAGGTCACTGCGGCGGAAAATGCCGCTATCTGACTCTCTGCCAGCGCTGCCCACCGAGACTTCAGAGTTCTAAAATACTCTCAAGTGCGGTGAAACTCATGTGCAAAAAAGCTGCACCTGAACTGGCAGGTTGCAGCATTACACGTCTTGGGGTCCCCGCTCAAGCTACCAGCAGTGTCGAAAACTCTCTCTGTTTTACCCCGCTAAATAACTGTGCATGAATCTGATGGATCAAAGACCTGTGAACAACTGAACTGATCCTCTTCTACAAGTGCAAATTCGGGACGTCAAGGTACAAAGTGACGTCCTGGTACCACGGCATATACTATCACTTTACAACCACCGGCGCAGTTAAGCGAGGGGGAGCAGGGGGCTAGGCCCCATTAAGCCCGCATTTTTTTTAGAAAACCATTGCATGTCGTCTACCCAGCGGGAGTTTTCGTACGATTTCAGGCCACACTGAGCTGCACCCCCTTTAAGAAAATCCTGGCTGCGCCCCTGTTTACAACTGAGAATGTTTCATTTCCTTTCGAGGATCAAACACTCATATGACAAGCACTCACGCGGCCAGGTTGGCCAGAAGCTATCATATAAACCGAAGAACACGCGAGGAAATTACTACGCATGACATGTGGTACAGAATACATATGCCAAGAACCAGCATCCACTTTCCTGTACGTTAACCGGCATAAAATACCTCGGCTTAAGTGAACGACAATGCTGAATGAGCATTTCAGCCACGTTTCGCCATTCAGCAGCTTCTTTTCCAGACAGCTGTGGCGGCGCTCGGCCGGCCGAGTCAGTCCGATATTGGAGGCCGCCCGTCCTGCCAGGCGGCCGGTGAATGGTAACCACCGGTCCCCTGGTTCTGGCAAGGTGTTGTACGCAGCTTTGTGAGTGAGTTAACACAGCTGTCGTATGAATTGTTGAGAGATGACCTGGTGGTTAACCGGCACTACACAAACTATCGGAATCATACTATTGTTGCATCCACCTGCCTGCAGTGCCCATTTTGGAGAACATCTCAGTGTCTGCTGAAGACATTCCAAGACAAGAAGATATCGATCGATGGCAACACCTGACAGGAATCTTGAACACTCCAGGAGTAGAGGCTGAAGCGGGACTGCTGATCGGAGTCAACGTCCTAACTGCTCTGGAGTCCTTGAACGTGATTCCCAGCAAAGAGGGTGGACCCTTCGCAAAGGAAACCAAACTAGGGTGGGTCGTAAACGGGCCAGTAAAACGTTTCTCGAACTCTTCAGCCCTGAGAGCCACGGCACACCACATCAGCGCAGCGCAAAGCAATGCTGCCTACCGCAAAGGTATTGAAAGTCTGGCAACGGATTAACGGGGACTGTAGGTTGAAAACAAGAAATGGCTGGCGGGTATGAACTCTGGATGCGAACCTTTTATACGTGTTTGGGAGTGCTCCCCCATGTCGATTCGGCCCTTCCAATAATTGCAAGCAGTGGCATTTGGCCTCTGATGTGTCGTAAGAATGGTCTTAAAAAAAAACAACATTTCCGCTGAAGCTCCCAATTATTTTTGAGAAGCATCATCGCCTACAGCAGCTTTGCTGTAGGGGATGATTCTTGGGCACACTGAGCTTACTGCATCCATACTTTCAGTGGGACCGCGCCACCCAGACCAACCTGTTACCCAAGACGTGCCGACTGAAGCCGCAAGTCCACGGCATGCCGGCGCATGCCGTGGACGTCCATGCATACTTTACGAATAGTTTAATTGGCATTTGGCACAGGGGTCGTCTGGTTTTGCTGTTCTGCCATTAACATAACCATCTCGCATCTGATTTATATTTGTGCTATTATCGCAACAGCCTGTTACCTATCCAAAGCCTGTTGTGTCTCCGTGGGGTCTTAATACCAAGGTACTCTTCTTCCCGCGAATCACTGCGTGTAATTTTACTTTGGCGTACGAGCATAAAGCGAGATTCACACCCAGGGCTCCCGGCGTTTGAAGTATTCACCGAGTGAAAGTCGACAGCTAGATCCGAGCCAAAACATCATGCTCATTTTACCATCCACGCTCTGTTACAGCATGCCAACCGTTTCCAGTTAAATCAGCATGATTTAACCGGATGAACTAGACACTTCAATGCGGTCTGAGGCTGAGCTGTACGTAAACAAAACCACTTACGACTAAGGTGACAAAGACCACGATTCATTTGCTTACGGGTCAGCCTTTTCAGCTCTGACGGATGGTTGGTTGGTTATTGGGGCTTAGGGGCGCACCGACTGCAGGGTCATTCGGCGCCCATAACTTCTTCAAGTAGCTCCATTAAAAAGAGTCAGGACGATTAATAAAATCCGACGGCGTAATATAGCGCAATTATGTCAACACAAAAAAGTTGCCTACAACAGCATACACAAAATAAAACACATGTGACTAGTAGCGTGAAAACACCGCAGAAAAACCGACATCCAACAAAAACCGGAACAACTGTCCCGTCTCTATAAAACGAGACTCGTCACTCAGCAAATCCAGCAAAGTGCGAGGTGTCGCACTGTGCCCAAAGTGCCGCAAACGCTCTGAAGTCAAACCATTGCATGTGATCAGCACATGGTGCACAGTGAGGGGCTCACTGCAGCGGGGGCACATTCCTCTCTCTTCGCCCTTCAACAGATGGTGATGCGTTACGTATGTGTGGCCTAGGCGCAAACGGCAGAGAATAACCTCCTCTCGCCGGTTTTCGCGTGAACTTGAGGCCCAAGTTCCTAGGCGGGGTTTAATACTTTTGAGCTTATTCGGACCGAGCGCATCCCACTCACGCTGCCACAAGTCATACATATACGATGAAAACACACGATAAAAGTCCTTAGCAGGCAATGACATTCGTCGCGTGACACACATGCGTGACGCACGCTTCGCGGCTGCATCGGCTCGTTCGTTGCCAGATATCCCCACGTGGCTTGGGATCCAACAGAACGTCACTCTCTTTCCATGTCGGTCTAACGCTGTCAATCGTCTTAAAATATCCTGTATAAGGGGATGACGTGGATGGAAACACTTCAGCGCGAAAAGGCTACTCAGCGAGTCTGTAAAAAGTACGTAAAAGCCATCGTCGCTTGCCTCAATAAAACACAGCGCCTTGTCGATAGCCACGAGTTCCGACGTATAAACCGATGCATGGGGTGGCAAAGTAAATGACCGAGTGTCAGGGCCACACACGAAAGCACAGCCCACACCAGCCTCCGTCCTCGATCCATCGGTGAAAGCAGTCATATGGCCATCGTAGGATGCCATGTGCTCCAGTGCTCTGCACCGTAACTCCTCCGGGGCCACGTCGCGCTTCCGGTTCTCAGCCAAAGACACGTCCACCACAGGGGACACCAGTTCCCAGGGAGGTATGTCTAGATCGTAAGAACGTGCCACGAACCTCAGTCGCACACCGCTCTCAATTAACAGGTCATGGACTCTCACACAGAAAGGAGTGGCTTTCAGAGATCGTCCGGTGCGAAAAAGGGCTATTGTGCTGGAAGAAAACACCGCCTCATATGTCGGGTGGTCGGGGAACTGAGCTAACTTGCATGCATACCGCAGCCCGAGCACCTTCCGTCGCAAAGCCAGGGGTGGCTCATTAGCTTCCACCAAGATACTAGCGGTGGGAGACGTTCTGAAGGCACCCGTAGCAATGCGCAAGGCAGAGTTGTGCACTGTGTCCAACGTACGCTTGCTGGAATCGCATGCAGAGTCATACACAAAACAAGCATAGTCCAACTTAGAGCGAATCAGGGATCTGTATAGACGGAGCAACGTCACTCTGTCCGCACCGTACGATGTACCTGCGACACACTTTAAAACGTTCAGTGATTTAAAACACTTCTCACGCAGCGATTTAAAATGGTCCCTGTACGTCAATCGTTTGTCAAATTGCAGTCCAAGAAACCGCACTACTGGCTCCGACGGAATCAGTTTCCCGTACAGTTGCACAGATAAAGCGGGACAGCCACGGCGAGAGCGGCAAAAGTGGCACGCAACTGTTTTTGACGTCGAGAAACGGAAGCCATTTGCCAGGCTCCACTTCTCCAAGCGGCCGACGGCCAGCTGCAACTGCCTCTCCATCGAGATAGCACTGGACGCCTTACACCATATTGCCAGATCGTCGACGAACAGTGACCTTCCTACAGAGCGAGGCAGTCTGTCTACCACATCGTTAATCATAATGGCAAAGAGTGTCACACTTAACACACCACCCTGAGGCACGCCGTTCACCTGCAGAAACCGGTCAGAAAAGTGCTTTCCTACACGAACACGGAAAAAACGGTCATCCAAGTAGTTCTGTAAAAAGACGCCCATACGACCACGAATACCTTGCCCAAAGGCCTTCAAGAGAATGCCGTGTCGCCACGTCGTGTCGTATGCACCCTCGATGTCAAAAAACACACCTCCCACATGACGTCGTTCCCGAAAAGCAACACGCACTGCTGTGTCTAGGGCTAAAAGGTGGTCCACAGTACTACGGTTTTTCCGGAGACCGCACTGAGCATTGTCAAACACGTTATTCTTCTCTAAAAACCAGGTCAGGCGGAGGTTAACCATCTTCTCCAAAAGTTTACACAAGGAAGATGTCAGAGATATGGGACGATAATCAAGAGGGTTTAAACCACTCTTGCCGGGCTTGCACAGTGGGATGACGATGGCCTCTCGCCAGGCCAACGGGAACTCGCCACGGGTCCAAATCGCATTGAACATAGTCAACAGTGTCTCAACCGCGCAATGTGGAAGGTGTCGAAGCATATCGTTATGCACTTCGTCTGGGCCCTCCGACACACTGCGCAGGGACGATATTGCTGACCTGAGTTCAGCCATTGTGAACACTTCGTTATACGAGTGCTGCTCAGAGGTATAAAAGTTCACTGGCGACCGCTCACAGCGAGTTTTGTGACGCACAAACTCAGGATCGGCGCCGCCACCCCGGCACCGCTCTGCGAGGGCGCGGCCGATCTCGTTGGCAACGTCAGCAGGGTGAAACACGTCATGGCCGTGCACGCGCAGCACGGGCAGCGGCTTAGAGCAATGTCGGCCCCCTATTCTCTTGATGCGGTCCCAGACCTCCGAAGTGCGGGTGGAGCGGTTCAGGCCACCCACATACTCTCGCCATGACCGCCGTTTCGCCTCCAAGATAACACGGCGTGCCGAGGCCCTCGCTTGTCGAAAAGCGATCAAATTATCAAGTGTACTGCAACGGTCGAATGCCCTGTAAGCTCGCCTGCGTGTACGAATGGCGTCTCTACACGCTTTCGTCCACCATGGCACTGGTGGGCGGCGGGGAGCACCAGATGTTTTGGGGATGCTTTGTCCGGCTGACTGCACGATCATCTCGGTAAATTCGTCCACCGACATCGGAGCTCTGACGGAATTCATGTTTTGGGAACTTAAAAACCCCTACTTTCGGGACAACGTCGATCTGGAGGAGCTGGGGGTCGTGTTGAGCCCCGACAAGACCTGGCAGCCGCCGTCCAGACCCGGCAGCTCCCTCAGTTCGAAGGTCTCGCCCTCGAGTCCTGTCGGCGCCTCTGTTCGGGCGCCGTCTCGACCGTCAACGGTGGGCAGACGCGGACGACGGCAGGGTGGCTCAGGGCGACGGCAGCGGGGAACAACACATCCCGCTGTCTGTGGACGCCGAGGCCGGCGAGTAGCCGCCCAGGTCCTCCACGACTAGCTCCATCGGTTCGGTTGGCGATGCTGCCCCCACGTCTGGGCTACGGCCAAGCACCTCCGCGCGTGCAGCGGGCAGACCTGGTCGCAGACGCAAGAGAGGTGACTCTGGCTGTGGGAGCACCACTCCCCGCTGCCCACCGACACGGATGGCGTTCTTACAGCCATCAGGCAGCTGGTGGCGAACGACGCCGAATTTCTGCGCCCGGAAGAGTGAGCCAGTATAGAGGCTGTGGTAGCCATGCAAGCCGCGCAGAACGAAATGCTGCTCGGTTGACCGACGCTGTGGTGGGCGCCCTGCGCCGCGAGGACTCCCAGTGACCGTCTGTCGTTCAGTTCACAGAAAATACATTAAAATTACTGTCCGCATTATGTTATGTTTCTGCCTTATCAGTGCAGTGAGATGCTTGTTCGGCGTGGAGCGAACTAGGTGATCACGCGTGTGCTAATATCAAAGCGCATTCGTGCTTAGCCCATCGAGGACAATATGAACGTGCTCTATGACTAGTTGTGTCTGTTATCAGGGCAATTAGCTACGCACAGAATTTCTTTGCCATTTAACAGCCGATGTCGATGCCCCCCCCCCCCCCACACCACCGGTAGAATCCGGCACATACGGTATTTTAAGCACGTCTCGCGCCTGGTCTGGCGGAATTGGTATGATCGCTCAATGAGCAAACTACCATGAAACCAGCACTTTTGGGGTCCTGATGACGTGTACCAACCAAGGAAATGCCTCGGGAAAGCGTGCATGGGAACTCGTGGCTCGGACATCGTAGCCAACGGATGAGATCGTGGGATCAATAATCATTTATTGTTTCTCGGCGCATGTGACTGCGAAGGTCATTATCGTCGCCACATCCCGACGGAAATTTATCGGCTACGCGCGCAGCTACAGCTCCTGCGTCCTCTCCATGTGTTGACTCCTACAGCTCGAGCCACTGGCAGATTCCAGCTAACAAACACGAATATACTGTCGCCCAACGATGTCGCTGAACTCAGCTACAGAACTCAAGGCCGTCGGACGCTGCCAGAGATCCGCGTCATGCGGGCGTGCAGCTCGCGATGTGTGCTCACCGACAAGTTGAAAATGGACCGCGCCCCGCTACAAGGAATTCTGGGAGCATGCGGTGGCTTGGACACACGGCACTGGGGCCATTCGCCAATGACGCAACGGGCCAGGGAAGAGGAGGCCGTGATTGGTACGCCAACAGATAGGAACAAGGAGGCAAACCTAAAAATACCTTGCCGGAGCTTAGAAATGGCAAAAAGGGTGAAATCACTCCGTTGCAGAAGTTACGGCGTGGCCATCAGTAAGACAGCGCACGCAACCAATGCAGATCTTTGGCTTATTTACAGATTGATAAAAACACTTGGTAACGTGTTTAAGAGCCGTTAATGCTCTTGTATCTTACTGGCTGTGCACACCGCTCGCTCATCGGAACACTTCCTCCTTACTCATGGTCTGTAACCTCCTTGGGATTGGACATAACAGCAGAGGGCAACGTCGTTGCCCATGATGATTGTCTACGCATGCCACATGTCTGCACCACCAGCCAGAATGGACCACTGGCAAGACCTGTAACTGCATTTACTTTGTATTGCAGGTACCTTGTATCTCGAATGGCACAGAAGGATGTGGCCCGCTACTGCCGCGTCGGCCAGTCAACATTGTGCAGCGTTATCCCAGGCGTCCGTGATGCTGTTTGGAGAGAGCAATATGTCAATCAGAACGATGTTCTGATTTACCTTTTCCAACCGCGACCGTGACTGTCCTCCGCAAGTTCACCACATTTGTCATGAGCCACTCCAGAAAGGATGAAATCTCAATGTCAATAAGAATTCTTGCTGGATCTGATTATTTTGTATCAATACGAGTCTTGATGTACAGCCTTGATACAGTTGCTCTAAAGGAGGATTCACACCGGCTGCGTTTCTGCGGCGACGTACGCGGCTGCGTCAAAAAACGCATACGCATGCGTAAAATTAGCGTAAACACGCGTTAAAAGCAACATACAGGTGTGAACGGACAAGAAACGCAAGGTTGTCCGTAAAAAAAACGCAAGGGTACGCGTCGGTCGCGTGGAGGTCAAAAGTTCAACTTGTTTTAACTTCTGACGCATCTGTACGAGTTAAAACGCCACAGCTTGCGATTTTGCGGCCATTTTCAACCACTTTTTAACCGGTAATGGCGCACCGAGGCGAATTCCAAGCATCGTCTTTAGCACGTATGTCGCGAAGTATACAGACAGGGATATCTTTCCATCCTGGAAGAGGTAGGTGAAACGATAGCTGGTGGATACAAATGTGAAGTTATAAATGCACAACGCTTATTACATATATTATATATTATAAACGCTGAAATTTACAACCATGAAACCTTTTCGCGGATTTAGCACACGATGTCTTTACTGGACTAGGGAGTGATTGTACAGGCTTCCTGATGTAATTCAAATGTCATTCGTATTGCTCATGTACCATAGGCAAAGCTTACCGTACATGCAATCTAGGCTGTTTGTCGTGTGGCCAAATTCGTTTTGCACTTGGTGTCAAACCACTCCGGATGTAGCTAAAAGTCAAAAGCTGTAAGTACTATGGTAGATATGATAAAAATATCAGCTGCCATTGGCCACAGGGCTCAAAAAATTATTTTTGGTCAGGTGCGCAGATGTAAAAATTGCCTAAGGATGTCAAAACCTTTGGAAAAAGATGCATAATGAGTAAATCCTGCACTGCAACCATGCAACATCAGGGTGTGGGCTCATGCAGTTTGCTGTCAAAGGTATGTTCATGTGCATTTATTTCCACATCTTAGATTTATCTCTTTTAGTGGTAAACTATGAGAGCATTTGCCGATGAACTGATGTTATGATGAACTGTCAATTCACTACTTTTTTGAAGGGACTGCACTAGCAGTCTACAGCTCAGATACACCTGTAACACAACATGCCCTGTCTAAAATTAGGTTATTGGATTCAGATTTGGTGTGGAGTACTGCTTTCCATTTTTTGCATGCCTTGTTCTGCACTTTGTTTATCTGCTGGTACACGTGATATCCTTTTGCAGGTGCAAAACTGTGTGTTTCAGATGGCCTTCCCAAAGCATCTTGTACAGGATTTGGCCAGGGCTGTGGAAAAATATCCATGGCTCTATACCCCAAGCCACCCATCCTACAAAAGTGTGGGGAAGAGGCAGAACTCTCGGCAGGAGACTGCCAGCATGCTGGACCCTTTTGGCTCAGTCTCAGGTATGTGAGCAATTAATGATGTTAACCTGGAATCTAGCTACAGAAAACTGTGAACTCAAACAGTTTGAATTTGCCTTAAGCATTTGGTGCACTATAAAGAGCCACATCTGACTAGTCATAAAATAAATGTTCTGACATTCATAGCCAATTGGTCAGTGGCCATTTTGGGGACAATGACACCATGAGGCTTAATTAGCAGTTATTACTTGTGCAGTGCAGTGCATCATATGCACCCAATGTCATTGCCATGCATTCTGCCCACATTGAATATGAAATGATTTACTGTGTATCAGATGGTTTACCTTACCAATTGCATTTTTCTGAAGACCACCTAACTGCTTTGTTAACATCATAATATTCAATAATGGTTTGTACTTCACCTGTGTGCTACAGCAAAGGTCGCAGCCAGCGGGTGGCGTTTGCTGCGCGACAAATGCATGCGGATACGGAAGGCCAAGAGGATGAGGCTGCCCAGTGGGAGGGGAAGGGAGGCTGCTGAAGCCAAAGAAGCTGCTCCAAAATGGTGGCTCTTCCCACTGCTGGATACTTTCCTGGGCCAGCATGCACAACGCAGGTGTGGTTTGTGTTGCTCGTCATTCTGCATTTTCACATTATGGCATGGCATTGTGGAGGATCACTTCTGAGTAGTACAGCATGTCCACACATGTGGCTTCTTCTCTCAATCATAGGTCTCAACAAAGTAAAAGCTTACTCAAAGTAAAAGTACCAAAGTACAAGTTTACTAAATTGTTTGGGCCCATCAGAAGTCGTTTGAGTTCCTGACAAGCAGTTATTTGCACCTCACTGCAATGTAATATATCTATTTCCAACCAAGTTTCAGCGCACGGGAACTTCAAACATAGTTATAGGCACTGTGGTGCTGAGAGGTAGGGGAGAGCGGGGTCAAATGTAACACGGGGCAATTGTAACAGTGCCAATAATTCCTAAACCTACCAATAGATGGGGCTGGTGGCAAGACCGGAAATGTGCATTTCTATACTGCCTTTCCCAACGGAGTTTGAAGTGAGTGTGTCGGGTAAGTCGATGTCTGTGCACAATTATGTGATTTTTAGACCATCTCGTAAATTTCTATATTTTTAGATATGATTAGCTCATTCCCGTAATTGATAAGATATCGATTTAAGAGTTTGTGTAAGCGTAGGCAGGCTTGTCCGTAAACTGAAGGTATGAGATGCTGCCCACGCAAGATTGTTTTGCGCCAGTTTTGTCTCAAAAATGGCGCGGCGCGACGGGGACAATTGTAACATTTTTGCAGGGGTCAAATGTAACAGTGTTACAATTGACCCCTATGGCGATACTATTGATTTTGAATCAGAACAATCAGCTGGATTTATCTTGCTCCTTTTTTTCATTTCACGATTTTTACATCGACTGCAGATTCATGACTGACTAATTTTGAACCAGAAGAGAATCCAGAATACCTAATTTCAAGGGACGATCTCGAAAAAAATGCATCAAAGTCTTACCTCAATTTATAGAATTTTTCATATATGTATTGACTAATGAATGTTTCTAATTTTCAGATGCCGCGAAGTCGAGAAAGGAAAACTGAACGTGGTACCACCCTGGTGACAGCTAAAGAAGCTGTTGCCGCGGTGGAGGGCGGCCTAAGCGTGAGGAAGGCCGCTGCCCAATATGGAATGTGTCACGTAACGTTGTCCCGGTACGTAAAACTGAAGGCCGAAGGGATGAACGTAAAAGTTGGCTACAATCCGGCCACAAGGGTGTTCTCCCCAGACGATGAAAAGATTCTGTCGTACTACCTGCTGAAATCATCGGAGGCGTTTTTTGGACTGACGCCCACAGAGGTCAGGGTCCTCGCCTACCAGTGCGCCATGTCCCAGGGTCTGAAAGTGCCCCCTTCTTGGACGGATCAAAGACGCGCTGGAGTGGACTGGTTCAACTCCTTCCTGAAGCGGCATCCAGAGCTCGCAATCAGGTCACCGCAGGCCACCAGCTTGGCGCGTGCTACGAGCTTCAATCGTGAGAACGTGAGGAACTTCTTCGATAAACTGGGAACCGTCCTTGAACGACACAAACTGGATCCATCCAAAATCTGGAACCTAGATGAAACAGGCTGTACGACAGTGCAGAAGCCCACGGCAGTGGTGGCTGGGAGGGGTGTGAAGCAAGTCGGAGGCCTCACCTCGGGAGAGCGGGGCCAGCTGGTCACGATGTGTGCAGCCGTGAACGCAGTAGGCAACTCCGTGCCGCCAATGTTTGTGTTCCCAAGAGTCCGCTACCACGATTGGTTCATTCGTGGTGGACCAGTGGGCTGCATCGGCTCTGCCAACAAGTCTGGCTGGATGACTTCAGAGGACTTCGTGGTCTTCATGAAGCATTTCATCCAGCATGTGAAGCCTACGCCTGAGTCCCCCGTGCTACTGCTGCTCGACAATCACGTGTCTCACCTCAGTGTGGAGGTTCTTGACCTGGCGAAGAACAGCGGGGTAATCATGCTCTCCTTCCCACCTCACTGCTCTCACCGCCTACAACCCTTGGACATAAGCGTGTTTGGGCCGTTCAAGAGGAGCTTTTCCACTCACATGGATGGATGGATGCGAAGCAACCCAGGAAAAACAGCTAGCATCTACGACATCCCACGGATCGCTGCGGAGGCCTGGATATCGGCGTGCACTCCGAGAAACATCCAAAGTGGCTTCCGGACCACAGGCATCAGTCCGTACGACCTGGACGTATTCACCGACGAAGACTTCGCCCCAAGCAACGTTACAGACCGACCCAGAACGGAACAAACCGCAGCTTCAGCCAACCAGGCATCTGAAGGCGAGATCGTGGAGGCCATGACAGTTCCTGCAGAAGTGGGCCCATCCGGGAGCGGACAGGCGGACCCATCCGGGATCGGAGATGCGGACCCATCCGGAAGCGGAGAGGCGGGCCCATCCGGGAGCAGACAGGCGGGCCCATCCGGGATCGGAGAGGCGGGCCAATCCGGAACCGGACAGCAGGTGGGCCCGCCCGGAACCGGACAGGCGGGCCTTTTCGGTAGCGGACAGGCGAGCCCATCCGGAAGCGGACAGCAAGTGGGCCCATCCGGGACTGGACGGGCGGGCTCATCCGGTAGCGGATATGCGGGCTCATCCGGTAGCGGATATGCGGACCCATCCTGGATCGGACAGGCCGGCCCTTCTGGAAGCGGACAGGCGGGCCCATGCGGGACCAGACGGGCGGGCCCATCGGGGATCGCTTCGACACCGGTCAACCCTGAAGTCATTCGCCCTCTGCCCAAGGCAGGTTTCCGGAAAACCAGCAGTGTGAGACGAAAGAAGCGAAAGGCGGCAATACTGACCGATACTCCAGAGAAGAGGGCGATCGAGCAAGAACGTGGTCGAAGGGCTCGCAAAAATGTACCGAGAAGACTCGTCATCAGTGAAACGGACAAGCACAAAGAAAAGAAGATGAAGAAGACTAGCGGGAAGAAGGTTCGGAAGACAATCCGGAGGGCAAGCACCAGTGATGAGGAAGATGCAGAAGTCTTTTGCCTGGTATGCGTGGAAAGCTTTAAAAATAGCCGAGTCAAAGAAAAGTGGATCCGATGCGAGATGTGCCACATGTGGGCCCACGAGGCGTGTACCGCTGTGGAAAGGCATCAGGGATACGTATGTGAAAACTGTGGGTCAGATTCAGATTAAGCATACCCAGACCGACCGTCTCAGATGTGGTGATCTTTAAAGTGATAAGAAGTGACCTTAGAAGTGATTTAAATGTTGTTCTTTTTTACGAGAAGCGAGAAGCCTCAGGACTTAAAAGTCTAAGTTTTTTGGCCTGAGAAGGGCCGTACCATGTCTGAGAAGATTTTAACATTTTGCTTGATTAACATTTTGCTAATCAAGAAATACTTACGGGTGTTACACGTTTGTTAAATAAAAGTTTTTGATAAGATTGTCTTTCTGTAAGCTGTCGGCTAACATGGTACAATTGTCCCCGGGTGGTGTTACTTTTTACCCCGTATCTGGGGTGAATTGTAACAGCTGAACTGACTTTTTTCGACAACAATTTCGACCCGAAAGAGCCGTTATTTCGGAAATGTTTCAACTGCATTTAAAAGGCAAAACATCATAGTTTATGAAAATAAAAGAAAGAGCTTTATAGCTGCAAACGTGTTTGCACCAGATCGTAAAATGGAAAAAATGTTACAATCAACCCCAGTCTCCCCTACATGTCACTAAAAAATGGCATGATTATTATTGTGTCATTCCATTTTTAATCTTTCCAGTGGAGGAGACAGCTTCAATATTGCAAGCCATGAGTCAGCAAGCCAAGCCCAACTCAGCCCAACCCAGGGAACACATTTCACACCTGTCGTAGCGCTAGCTGACACGTAAGTACCTATGCTGGCAAGGAAATGATAACCAATCATAGCAGTACATGCTGTTGCTTGATATGGCTTATTTGTATGTTTCCATTCCACTTTGTAGTGTCAGAACGAAATAGCCTGAAAGAACTACACATCAGAAAAGCAGCATGGCCATAAAACCACAGGGCCTGTGGGAGATCTGTAGCCAAGTGGGCTTGTTCATGACCAAACCGATCTTTCCTGGCCCAGCGAATTTCGTGCAATGCACTTTTGGATCAGGATAAATATTGAGTGTTTGTGTGCTGCAATGGCATCATATTCCAAGACTCCACCCAGTCGGTGGAAGAGGGGATCTTCGTGCCAGTGAAGGACCATAATCACACATTAGCCGCATTCACCCTGTTTACATGAATAATCTGTTTCCGAACGTATTTCCTTGAAGCGCACTGAGTCGCGTAAATTCGCTGCGCCCGACCCGTTTACATGAGACTGAGCAGCTGGGAACGGATTTACTACGTCATCGTATTTACTTTGGTAATGCGAATTGCGAGCGTATTAACACACTTGTGGCGCTCTTGCGACGAAATGTGAAGCTTTTCCTGTAGCGGTAGTTAATGCACTCGTATATCTTGTTCCTGGTTGGCGAGATCTGACAAGTGTGTTTAAAGTAACTGCGTGTGATTTTGATATCAAGATGGACGAGGATGAAGTTGTGTTATCTTCACTTTGTATACTCACAATCATGGCTATAAGGTTATAAGGAGAGTTATACCTACAAGGGAAGACTACGTAAGAAGTGTTGCTGTCCTGCAACGTGGCAGACGGCGCAGGCGCAGAATTGTATTTTCCCAACGGAAACGACAGCAACAACTGAAGATAGCCTTTCTCCAGCTTCAGGAGATGGAAGAACGCCAGGAAAGGCGAGTGTGGGTACTTCCACGGAGGAAGCACTGGTTTGAGACCGAAGTTCTGTTAAAGTAGGATGAAAGCAAATGGCTAGAAAACTTCAGAATGCCCAAGGAGTCATTTCGTAAGCTGTGCCACATGCTACGGCATAAGATGGAGCCTAGCATGTATGTATGCGGTCCGTGAACCCATCCCATATAGTATGCGGTCCGTGAACCCATCCCTTTGGAGACAAGAATAGCCATGACACTTTACAATCTTGGGAGTAACATGGAGTATAGGCTGACAGCTTATCAGTTTGGATCCCACAAATCAACTGTGAGCACAGATGTGATGCACGCATCAGCAATGGTGTCAACAAATGCCCTACATTCTTCAGCTGTTGTAGTAATTCAGTAATCACCATTCAGTAGTTGTGATAATTATTTGTTGCGTAATTAATGTACATGGTTCTCAAATAATGGCTTTTCCCAGCATCATGTATCAGTCAGGTATCAGTCAGGACCATTACTCACCATGTGTCACTAAAATTGTGCTGCTGCTTCCATTATATATTTTATGGCTCTAGAGATCCAATTTCTCACGTGCCTCTGATGTGAATTCACCAAGCTTTGTGTATCTAATGCTCATCACATAGTGACATCATTAACAAAGATGTTTGACTTGGAATAATTTGTACGAACATTGTTTTTAGGCTTCATTATATTCATTACCTAATGATGCAATATGCTGAGAATCAAAGTTGTCATTGTCCATATTCAAATGAAGTGCACTGTGAAACAATTACTAGTAGGTGGGCATGCACAACAAATGCAGCAAGGTTTGTTTTGTACATGGTAGGATAGCACGCATCATACTACACAAACAAATATTCAATGCTGTACTAATGCATGTTGCACTAAAGTTATGTGTTTATGTGGCCAAATGATATGCATTTCAAAGACTGCAGCACATACCATTTGCAATTTTTAACCATCATACTGGTTAACAAGGGCTATTCATGATCAATCTGATGTACATGACACCTATCTCACACTAAAGAAAACTGGTGCTGCCATATCAAGGAGCTTCTATTTACTACACTGAGGGACAAAAGGTGGAATCTCTCAGACCTAAGGAGAATGCCTTGGACTAAAAGTGAAGTGATATTGTATGGTACCCTTCCAGACAAGGTTTTAATGCTGTTGCATGTTTCTTGCGGTTAAACTGGTGGTCAGTCCATTATCCCGGCAGTCTGACATTACCCCAATTTTCAGGTCCGAAAACACCTCATTGCCTTCTGCCAGGCTGTGACCAAGGAAATGGCAGAATACTTCACCATCCCTTCAACAGAGGAGGCTAAGAAAATTGCAATACGATGGCAAGCCAAGTGGGGGTTGCATATGACGTATGGGGCCATGGATGGAGCACACATTCCAATTACGGCCCCAGAAGGCGGCTACCAGGACCATGTCGACAGGAAGGGGTGGCCATCGGTTCAGCTGCAAGCTGTCTGTGACTACAGATACCTGTGAGCGTGAGGAGACAGATTATGGAATTCATTTATGCCACACTGCATTGGAACAAGGCATTCTAATTTGATTTGGGCTGGTTGCTTAATGGACTATACTGGATTTACTGATGTCATTGTACCAAAATGACCATCTGATGCGAATAGCCCTATAGAGTAAGCATCTTTACGATATGCATTGTGCATGTTGTCAGTCTTTATGCATGCTGATTGCATCTGCCATGCTTTTGAGTCATGAGATGCCTCACATTCCCTCCAGACTTGTGGCTGACTGACACCTGGACAGAGTATTATGCCATGTGATTCATTGGAACTCATGCTTCACCAGAAACGCTTGAATTGATTCATGACTCAATTTTTTAGCAGAAATCGACACCCACATGCAGGTAATGTGGATGAAGGTGCACGCTTCCTCCAGGATATCAAAACGGTGTCCAATCTGTATTGAAAACTTGTTCCTATGCCTGCAGGTTCCGCAGTATCAACTGTAGCGGACGCGGAAGCTGGCATGACTCTACGGTGCTGCAGACGTCACATTTGTACAACGGCCACCGTCTCTCACAGGTGCTGTCGTAACAATGCGTCTGTGATCATGTGTGATAAATTGTCACGAAGGACTGCTTCATTGGTCATCACCGGTGAAGCCTAAGCGTGGGGGCCGGGGGCCAAAGGGCCCGCGCTATTTGTGTTCGGGCGACTGAAGGGGCGCTGGTAAAAGCTTCAGAAGCGCATGGACACGCATCATGCGGTAGCACCACTGATTATAACCGCCTGTTGCATACTGCACAATTTTTGTGAAATGCAAGGGGATAGGTTTAACGATGCGTGGGTCCCAGCGGCGACAGTGGAACTGGAACTCCCGCAACTTGGAGCTCGGGCACATGCTGGAAACTATGAGACAGGTGCCCGGGACATGCGTGACGCCATACGCAACCATCTTGCAAAGCTTTACCCCTTGCGGAAATCGAGCTTTTGTTAAAAGGGGTACATGGGCATCAAGGATCCAACCTGTATTACGTTCCGTCTCGCTCGTCGAATGGCGTACATGTAATATACTGATGTGCACTTAGATGGGCGTATGAAGGGCTGGGGCAACCGACATCAATGTAGTGAGTTACGTGGCGCCCACTGAACGAAATTCATGATTCCAGGTATTCTCCTGTATTATGTATTCTCCTGACTGGAACAATGAGTCTCGTTCTGGTCAGACGCCTGCACCAGGGTACTAAATGAAGTTGGTCAAGATGGAGGGAGGCGGGAGTTGTGGTACTTCCTCAATCCATGGTCCAAAAAGACGTCCCAAGCCTGATTTTTTTATCTACATGGTGATGGCATTTGCCCATGTGTGTTACACTTCACTGCACTGTGATTGCAGATCTGCAGATACCATATCAGACATAGCCTCTCTTCAAAACATAGGGACCGACATCTTGATCCAAAGTCTGAAATGATACTTTGAGCAAACTGATATGGAATTCAGATTCCTTCAGCCTGAATCTCCTAACAAGAACACCAAGGATGTTGGGTCCACAGGGATTTTTCAGCAAAATGTAGGCTTCGGGTCTGGGATGTGAAACGGTTTTTCATTGTTTTGACTTAGGGTCTAGCATCCGAATGCATGTTTTGACAAGACCAGCAGGTGGGATCCAGGACATTGAAGCCCCAGATCCTAGACTGTAGATATGAATCCCAGGTCCATGCTTATCAGGTCTTGGCACATCTGCTCAAAGGCAAGCCATTGCTGCAAATATCTAGCTTACATAATAATACAGCAATATCCTGGTGAGTCACTGTACCAGTGGTTCGAGATGTTTCTTCATTATTACTGGACACTAACATATGCTAATGTCATAATCCAAAGAGCATTTACCTTTTCAATTTCGGATTTTATTTCTTATGGATATATGTTTATACATTATATACAGGGTGACCCAAAAAAAACGGGCCAAGCGCGCATTTTTTGTGATATTTCCTACATCCATTCACTGATCACCCTTATTTTCCAGGGCATGGCAGAAGCAACGCTTGCGAACAGAACGAGACCTCAGTGGAAGCTCGGGCAACGAATTTACTGCGTAAAATATTTCTTCAAGACAGGCTCGTTCAAGAAAACTCAGGAGACTTTCATGCATCAGTTCGAATGCGAGAATGCTCCCTCCAAAAGCAGAATTCAGAACCGGGTGGACCACTTTGAGAAGTATGGGACCGTGGAGAACCTTAATGCAGCCAGTGAAAATCGTCCAAGCCACTCAGGACGCCCCAGGAAGCGTACAGCCGAGCTGGTCGAGAGGGTAAGAGAGTCAGTTGAGCAGAGTCCGAAACGCTCTGTGCGCAAGCGAAGTCAGTTTCTCGGTACATCCCATGAGACGTGCAGGAGAGCACTAGTAAACGATATAAAGGCTTACCCATACAGAATACAGACGAAGCAGATCCTTACAGCCTTAGACAAACAGCAGAGAAAGGCTAAGGCAGTCAAGATAGTGGAAAAAATCGAGGAGACCCCAGAATTTCTTAACCCCCTTTGGACCTCAGATGAGCCCACTTCCATCTTGAAGGAAAGGTGAACTCAAAGACAAATGTCTTCTGGGGAACCTCCAAGCCCGAAGAGGTAGCCACCAAGCCCCTACACTCCCCTAAGTGCACAGTATGGGCTGCAATCTCAGCCAGAGGCATCATCGGACCAATGTTCTTCGAGGAATCTGGCGCGACAATGACAGTCACCAAAGAAAGGTATGTTGAGGTCCTCAGTGCCTTCGAGAGTGAGCTACAGACCCTCTACCCATCGCTTATGAGAAAGTTCTGGTTCCAGCAAGATGGAGCAAGCTCTCGCGCCTCAAACCTGTCCCGAGATTGGCTGAAAGAGAACTTTGGAGGCCGTGTGATCAGTCTGAAGACTGATTCTGAGTGGGCATCTCACAGCCCAGACCTTAGCCCACCAGATTTCTTCCTATGGGGCTACCTGAAGGACCGAGTGTACGCAGGGAGACCCAGGACCATGACTGAACTCAAGGAAACCATCAGGGAGGAGATAAGAGCCATTCTCGGTCTGTTTGTAAGGATGTCTTGGACAGCTTTGTGCTGCGCCTCAAGGAATGCACGGAACTAAATGGAGGTCATCTCGAGCACATGCTCTAGAATGAAGAAGAAAAGGACAATGACTACCGTGTTTTAATGTGATGTTCTGAACACAATAAACCAGTTATAGCTGCAGTCACTTTTAATTCCGACAGAAAATTAAGAAATGAAGTCTATCGAAAGTTGGGGCACGTTTTTTGGGGGTTACCCTGTACATACAGGTGCAGATGTATGCAACATTCAAATTTATACCACGTCTTGATTTATATATTCAGTTGCCACCCATGAACAGGCAACCATGAGTACCCCCACCCTCCGACCCAATGACAACAGCACCATACTTGACATCAAAACATAAAAGAGATGGTCTCTGCACTCCCAGCTAAGACATAAAAGAATATCATAAAAATGTGAATAAACCACTGCAAAGCATATTTATGTTAGTGCATGTCACAATCCAAGGAAGAAGATGAAAACAGTCATATGCACAGGCTGCATATGACTGAAAAACTATATCCACTCCATTCCTGTGAGCAGAAATGGGAACATGACAGTTGGCATCAAAATACTGTTATATCATCACCATGTATCATTATCTGTTGCTGTCGATAGCTGTCTCACCGCTCCCCTAGGCAAGCATCAAGCACATAGATGACAGTCTGCATAAATGTACATGAAAACTAATTTTCCTGGGCAGTCATTATCCCAAAAGAAGGGTGATTTCCTACAGAAATAGCCATTATCCATGATCAGTGGGAGTTTATGATGTAAACAGGTTACCTTTAACAGACATAGATATACAGGCATGCATGCATACATACATGTACACAGGGGCACGGGAACTTCTCTTTAGTGAGGGGGGAGGGCTGAGAAGCTTTTTGGGTCATTTGTTTCCAGTCAATGCCCATAAATGTTAAATTTAAAAAAGAATTCGGGGTGGCTAAAGCGCCCTGGTTCCATGTCTCCCGCGCCTTTGCATGTACATGCTAAATTGCGGATTATTTTTAAAGTCATAACATACTATGATAGGCTATAATCGAATTCTGATAAGGACCCGGTTTACATACTCACGTGGATGTTTCGGGCACGCTTGCCATCGATGGCCGCAAACAGGTTGTGGTCTAGGACCAACTCAACAGCATACACTGCACTTCGCTCTCCTCCCAGTCCCTCTTCATGATGAATGGAGTAATGCAAAACCTTTGGAAAAACTACAACCTACAAACTGATGTCAACAGAGCAAACCAGAACCACGGTTAAACGCGCGCGGGCTGTCGTTTCAAGGCCATGGGGCACAGGACGAAATTTTTTATATCGCTGTTTCGCAGTGAGCAGAAATTTGTCAACAAAAGAACTTATGGCTATTTTGAGATCTTCTTTACCGATCTTTAAAAGAGACAGGCAAAATTTCATTTCACACCAATCTGCATCACTATTCCAAATTATGGATATCAGTTTTCTTCCTTGATACTTCGCACTGAGACCCAAATCCTTCTTCAGGAACGCATTTCAGTTGCGTTTCAAAAACGGAGCGGCGTCAAGCTAACACGCGTTTACATGAGCACTTTACTGCGTTTACATGATCACTTTACTGCCACAGCCCCTTTTGCTGGTGTCGGAGAAGGCCTCGAACCACCAGTCCGCCTTCTCGCCAGCACACAGCAGCCTGTGCCCGGCACTCCGGCCAGTGAGTCACCGGACGCCAGCCTCCTAGACAGTATCATCCGTAAAGCTCATCGTGGGAGTGTTGGCCCTTCGGCAGCTCATCCAGGTGGTGCCGGTGCAGACGATGGGCGCCAGCGGGAGGACTTTGCCGGTCCAGAAACAGAATCGACGACTCCGCGCAAGAGAAAACCATCATGCAGTAAGAGCATGTCGCAATTCGAGGAAGAGGCGCTGAACTGCTTCATGGCATCGAAAATGGCAACCCAAGGGCCTACAGATGATCAATGTGACCATTTCAGCCGTGACGTGGCCGTGTGGCTCCGCCGCCTGGATGTTAAAGCGAGATATGCAGCCAAAATCAAATCTTGCAAGTGTTGGCGGAGGTGGTATTCCCGCGAATGCTTTGTTCGCGGACGCTACCATCCGGTTCCCCGCCCCTCGCCAGCGTTTTATCCGGCGTCGCCTTGTCATGTGCCTTCTGTACCGTTGTAAGGCTAGGAAGTAAGTTATCTTTGTACAGTCAAAAAGCGCGTTTTATATTACCGTAATCACCCAAGTATAGTGCTCCCATTTTCGTCCCAAATTTTAACATTAAAAGTTGGGGGAGCATTATACTTGAGTATGTGAGAAATCCCAGTTTGCAAAGTCAAATTCTGTGTAAGGGGAGATCAAATTATGTAATAAATTTTATTAGTACGTCTGTGGTATTTTATCAATCAATATAATACAGGAAGGAAAGTTGCAGGAATCGAGAAATCTGCTTAATTGAGCATCCAAGCCGGAACGCCCCCATCGCTTAGTTTTTCTCAGCCACCGAATAATGCTTCATCTTATCGAGTGAAAGTTCACAATGAACAACTTGTGTAAGCGTCACTCATTTCATTCTTTATGAAAAATAGAGGCGATGATCATTCATAGGGACGATCAGAACGCTCATCATTCGTAGAGCGCTGATCACAATAGAGACGGAGATCATTCATTGATTGGCCCGTGCAGGTAAAGAAGTTACAGTGAGAATGAACGAATGAACTTCTATGCGTCGAATGTTGTTAATTTACCGTTGTTAATTTGAACGACAATCATTCTGTATCCCCCAAACAGGCATGACTGACACTCCAGGATTGAAAAGAAAAAGGTCTTCTTATGAGGCTTCTTTCAAGCTAAAAGTCATCAAATTTGCAGAAGCAAATGGCAACTGGGCTGCTTCCAGAGAATTCACAATTCCACAGGCAAATGTCAGGCTGTGGAGAAAACAGAAAGAACTTCTGGTTGAGCTGCCAAAAACCAAAAGAGCATGCAGGGGCCTTCCAGCCAAGTACCCGGACTTGGAAAAAGAGCTTGTGCAATGGGTGACTGACCAGAGATGCAGTGGCTACATTGTCACGATGCTTCACATCCAGCTAGAGGCTCTCAGAAGGAAGAGAGATCCAGGTTTCAAGGCTTCTCTGAATTGGGTCCACAGATTCATGAAGAGAAATGGCCTGAGCCTGAGGCAGAAGACAAAAATCTCTCAAAAACTACCTTTAGAACTTGATAACAAAGTAATTTCATTTCACTCCTATGTGTTGAATCAAAGAAAACTGCATGGCTTTGAACTCTCACAGATTGGGAACATGGACGAAACACCTCTGTGTTTTGACATGCCTGGCAGTAGAACAGTTGAGCCCAAGGGAAGCAAAACTGTCCAAATCAGAACAACTGGATATGAAAAGACACACTTCACCACAGTCCTGACCTGCATGGCAGATGGAACTAAGCTCAAGCCAATGGTGATTTTTAAACGAAAGACAGCTCCAAAAGAGAAATTTCCAGCTGGTGTGGTGATCCATGTGCATCCCAAAGGATGGATGGATGAAGAAGGAATTGTGCTGTGGCTCAATCGAGTTTGGTATAGCAGGCCTGGAGCTCTCCTGAAGAAGAAATCCTTTTTAGTGTGGGATCAGTTCAGAGCACACATGACTGACAAAGTGAAAAGAAAATGTGCTTCTCTCAACACCACCCAAGCAGTGATTCCTGGTGGCTTGACATCTATCCTGCAACCTCTAGATGTTGTTCTGAACAAACCGTTCAAGGACAGAATGAGGCAAAAATGGATGGCTTGGATGGCTTCTGGTCAGCAAGAACAGATCAAGAGTGGAAACTTCAAGAGACCTAGCCTGTCTCTAGTCTCTACTTGGGTCAAGGAAGCCTGGGATGACATTCCGTCTCAGATGGTTGTCAAGAGTTTCCTGGAGACTGGAATCTTAAACAATTTGGATGGCACAGAAGACGATGAACTCTGGAAAGAAGACACAGAAGAAGAAAATGAAAAAGATGAAGACCAACTTGACCCCAACTGGGATACAGATGCAAGACTAACTCCGGAAGAGTTTCATGAACTTTTTGATGACAGTGATGATGATGACTTTGATGGATTATGATTGAAATGCAGAAAATGTAATTTTTTTGTCGGAAATAAATTTTTTTCATAAAAAATCTGAAAACTTCTTTTTAACAGAAAAATCTGAAAACTTAGGGGGAGCGTTATACTTGGGTATGACAAAAAGACCTGTTTTTCGATTCAAAAGTGGGGGGAGCATTATACTTGGGTAAGCATTATACTTGGGTGATTACGGTAATAAACCTTCGTCAGTGATTTCCAGTTCGCAAACATTTCATCCCAAAGCCACCCTCGTGCACGCCTTAACCTTATGAAAACATAATTTGCCATGTCTCTACAGCACTGTTCCATCATTATCTTGCCGTCACTTGCGTACGGTGGGATAGTGACAAACAGAAATTAACTGTCTGATACAAAGCATGGCAAAGTTCATGATAGGCAGCCGAACAACACCGTGGGCTTGCGCACGTAATTTGTACCATATCATGGAAAGACGGACAGCGCTGCGGTCGTCTGCCGCACTACGAGGACCGCATCATCCAGGCATCCTCCTTAAATCGGGTAAAAAAACGACAGCTTGAAATAATAAATTAAAATTGTAAACGAAGTAAAGATTGCATCCGAACAAAGAAAAGTTATCTGAACCATGATCTTCTTTGTCGTATTTTTTTTTCAATGTCACGCACCGCCCACCTCCCGCCTCCTGCCTGGCAAAACCGCGAAAATCCCCGAGCTGGCAAAGGCTATCTATTATCACAATTCACAAGAACAAAGCTGTAGTGTCGGCAATCTCTGTTTACTGGCTACCACACGTAACAATAACACGTTACGGCAGCAGCCCATTGGCCATATTGCGGTGTCTAAATTGTGCTTTTTACCTCCAGGTGTACAAACTGCAGAGAAAATACTGGCACTGTGTCTTACTGGCATACCGCGAATGCAAACCAAAACAACTCTTACACAACTCCTCTTCTCTGACCGCGACCTGCAGAAGTGCCTGCGGCAGCCAGATCAGCCGTCGAAACTGGGAGGGCTCAGGATGATGTTCTATAAATGTAAGCAATCATAACAGGTTACCAAGCACCAACGCTCAATGCTCCTGAAATATTCACTTGAACATTCCATTTATTCAACCAAGTATCCATCTGCTTTGAGAGAATGGCAACATGTGAGACGGCATATTTTCACATCCTCTTGCACATAAAATTCATGACGTTTAACTTGTTGTGGTGCTGTTTTGCGTCAGTGGCGAAAGTGAAGTCGACCAACGGCAGTGGACAACCTGCCGAGTCATCTTACGGCCCTCCGCTGCGCAACGTGTGAAAAAAACGCATCGAGCCGACACCAGTCGACACCACCAACAGAGCACGCGATACCCCCAGCCATTCCTAGCCCTGAACTTTCCATCTCCTTCCCAGCCGTGCCCGAGCCCGTCGCCCGTCCAGCTACACCTGTCACCCGCCCGGCCACTGGAATGACGCAGAAGGATGAGGCCCGCTATTTCCCTGTCGGCCAGTCAACGTTGTACAGCGTTATCCCGAACGTCTGCAATGCTCTTTGGGGAGAACGGACACCCCATAAAATGACACTGCCCACTGCTGACAAGTGGATGGCCATTACGTTTCCTTGAGATAACTGTGGCCTCACTGTAGCTGTGACCTTTGTGGTGTAATAATAATCTATGGGCTTTCAGTAATGTGTCTGGAATTCATAGAATGTCACTGACGAATAATTTCCATCACTGGTGCACGACAGAAAGTTTCATAGTCCTTTTGTGTGGTGGTGTAAGTTGGCCTTGTTCACGATTTATTATTACTGCCGCACTAATATTCCCAAATATAAAAATGTGCTCTGCATTACCCTACGGTCGGAAGAACGAATCCAGCACCCTTTCCCGCCCTATCTTCGGGCAGAGACTGGAGCAATGCAAAGGACACTGGTAACCTCGGGCATGCAATTGTTGGTGACGAGGCATTTCTGCTGCGTCAGACTGTGATGCGGCCATACCCCGGTACTGGCTTGGCACAGCTGGGCGCTGCTAAGTCGCATAAGCGGCACGTTTCTAATCACCGACTGTGCAGGGTTCGACGCGTCGTGGAGAATGTCTTTGGCATTCGTGTGAACAAGTGGCATACTTTCAGGCAACCAATCCAGGCTAACACTGAAACGGTGGACGTGACAGCAAGCGCAGCACGTGTCCTTCGCAGTTTCATGCGGCGTCGGGATGGTGCGTCAAATGATCGCCGCTACATCAAACAAGGAAATGTCAACAAGCATGTGGGCGACGAACTCGTCCGCGGTGCGTGACGCCGCTACGATTCGCCGGTGTCGGCCGACCAGGAGCCAACAATCCAGGCCAGGGGCATCCAACCAGAGAGAACGGTTCGCCGGTTTCTTGGTGTCACCTGAGAGCATGGTTCCTTGGCAGGATGCCGTTGTCTGTCGCCGCCAGTTGAACTGATTTTTTCGCCGGCGGCGACGCACTATGCCCGAAAGCCTGGTGCTTGCCTGAGTAGGTGATCTGATAAGTCGTGTGAATCACGATTTCCATTCACTGGAAACCGTGTTAATAAATACAACCATGGACACACCAGGATGTGCGTTACGCGCTGCTTGTGTTATACTGTGTGAGACTGGAGATGTGCTTGAGCAAATTATGCTAATCAGTTGCTTTGTCATACGCATGTGCACTTGTTGACAGCTCATAGCAGCACAAACATGTATTCTGACGTTAAGGTAATGGTTAGCTCCCAAAATAGCGCGGAATACGCATATGCGTCCTTACAAAATCCGATACCAAATCTAACCGGCGATACCATAAACGAAACTACGTGGTTTTATGGAAATGTTTATTCCCTGCCACACGCGGCAGTCAAACTGATATATCTCAGTGCGTGCGACGCCGCTGATACGCACGCAGCACATCAAAAATGTCGTCTTTTATAGACCTGACCATCCGGCGACAAACTGTCCACTTCCTGACACACGCAAGCAAAAAAGGGCCGACCCGGTCACCTTCCTTGACCTTTTCGGCTTGCCACAGGGCTGCCAAATTCCGCTGCCACTCGCCTGAGCCGGCAGTTGACTCCTGGCCTGTGGCTGCCGGCGGACAAGCCTCTTGGGCCACGGACGGAGGAACCCCGAGTCCATGGCCGCCGGACCCGCCAGCGCCGGCAGACGGGCGGCACGAACCATCGGCGACCGAGCCGTCGTCGCGCGGACCACCTGGCCTGCTGGCGGACGAGCCGCCGGAATGGCAGGCCGAACTGCTGCTGGACGGAGCGACGGATGAGCCGCTAGATCCACCGGCAGACCCGCCGGCAGGCCTGCTGCCTGACGGACCGCCGCACCGCGAGACGGGCCGCCGGCGGGCCGCCCGACACGCCAGAACCACCAGCAGGCCAGACGAAGGACGACTCAGCCGACGACCCGGCGAACGAAACGCCAGACCTAGCGGCGGACGTGCCGGCGGACGAGCCTCCGGACGAACTGGCAGACCCGCTGCCACGAGAGAAGAGCACAGATCCATACCGCTGGCAGAGTGACTGCTAGCACAGCAAGTCGCAGTTGCTGGCACAATCAATGCCAACAGGAAGGGCGTGCCAGCAGAAATGAAAACGCTGCACGGACGAGACGCCTTTTTGTACAAGAACGTTTGGGAGGCATGGAACAGAAAGCCTTCGTTCCACTCGTATGTGGCAAAGAAAAACCAAACAAACGGAAGAAAAATGACCACCATGGCATCCGTCATCGGCGTGTCAAAAAAAAACCGCCAAACAGAATCCGGCAGTGTTCAAGCTCTACGACTACGCAAAAGGAAGCACGGAAGTAATGGACGAAAGAACTGGAAATTTCTGCGAGACGAAATCGAAACAGAGGACGCTGTATGCGCTGGCCGACATCTTGGACACCTGTAGGGTGAACGCCGGCACACTCCTCACGGTGAAAAGAGACACCGACCCTCGCAAGCTCAGATCGGCCGATTTCGGGTGGGAGTTGGTGTGGCAGCTTGTCACTCCACACGTCAGAGTCCAAGACTAGTGCATCCCAAAACCATTTTCCTCGGATTTCTGAACGGCTTTTCGTGTCGTAACCGAAAATGGAACTTCAGAAGTGTCGAAGGGGTATTTGTTAGATGTGTGTTGAAGTCAAATTTGACTGGACTTGTATAGCGCACAAAAATAGTAGATCAGTCAACACGGAAATAATGTGGAATGGTGACTGTTGCTGAGGCGGAGCTTGAAGCGTTTCCAAAACAGTTATGCAAACTGAAAAGTGTATCTAGAGTACAGAAAAGGGAGGGTGGGAAGACTTCTACAAGTGTTCCTGTGCCACGCGGCCCAACAGGTGGTAACCAGACAATCTGGTGTACAGACACTGATGTAAACAATGTGTGTGAATTGATCAAAACAGTGAAACGTTTGAGCGATGAATGTGACAGTACAAAAGAGAAGTGCAAGCGCTTTGGTGTCGAGAACGCCGCACTTAGCGAGCAGAAGCATAAAGCGGAAGAAAAAGACCGACGACGCCGCCTGCAGCAGGCCCGAAAGAGTCTTACAGAGGACGGTACCACCGTCGGATCACGGCCAGGTTAAATTCAACGGCGGCCGAGTATGGTGTTAGCCTGCGTATCACGTCGCCCGAGGTGGAGAAAGTGGACGTCAGCCGGGTGACGTCCACAATGGACCAGAACAACATCTCCCTTTGGAAGCATGAGTAAGATTGCAATTGCCGGATTACTACCAGATCATGATAGCACCCGCTGACATTGTTCATGTTCCAGAAAAGCGCGAGAATGCCAGCAAAACGGGGCCTGGCCGTGTAGCGCCCCTAGATGACCTGGATCATCCGGCGCTTGACATTACAGGTATATAATAATATCCTAGGTTATTATTCGCAATGCGTGGGGACATATGTTGAAGGCTACGTTTTAGATTGTGTATAACGACAACGAGATGGCATTAAAAAGACCATTCCGCAGAACGTATCCAAATGCACAATACATCGATACACAATACAAGTATACAGAGATCACAAAGCCTCAAATCCCACCTGAAGTAAGCTAACACCAGTTTGTAACTGCTGGCCGCAGTTGCACGACCGAGAGAGTGCCGGGCGCTCTGTCGTCACTGGAAAAACCGCCGGAGGTCCCTGCTATCACCGAGGTGTTATTTTCGCTGACGTCGAGTGGCGTTCCGGAGGGCGACGAGAGCCGCCCCATTCAAGAACTGAATCACCCTCATCCTGAACAAGAACCTAGGGCATGCGCCACCTCGAGCGACTATCGTAGTGCTCAGAGAGCCCAATACCGGAATATAATGAGCCCGCCCGAAGAAGACCTCACGACGGAGCAGCGGGCGGAGGTCCGCGCCATCCTGCAAAACCAATGTCTCAGGAAAATGCTGAGCATTTTGAGATCCCGCAGTCACGGCCAGGCTGAGGTGCTCTCTGACATATTTTCGGGCCTGTTGTAAATGTCTGCGGTTCACTCGTGGGTTTGTGTTTTCCAGGCTTGACTGCGTTTAAATTCTGTGTGTCCGTGTTATTCTGCTGTGTTAATTATGCCTAATAGTTTGCTTTGTGCATTGTCTACCACAGTGCCACTGCACTCACACAGGCTCTGCCAAAGAGGTGGGACATCGGTGCTCACCAACAAAGGTAAGCTAAAGCTGTTGCTCCAGTATGTGTGACAAGCGAGACACCTGAACGAGTCTCCTCTCAACGTACAACGCGGAAAAAACTCACTGCTTAGCCCGCACGTCCCAGTCGGGGCGCTAGCCCGATAAACAGGTATACAGATAAAACATCTTTTCTCTACAGGCACGCAGATGACCAAAAACATGTCAGAGGTAATTTGGTACATAATTAAACGTTACAGCTGCATTACAGCTCACGGGTTGGTAGAGATAATGTATTGTTCTGGCGTGTTCCTAAGTGGCAGTTTTTGACTGACGTTCACTCCTACCATCTTCTCTGATGTGCTGTGTACACGTTGGTCATGTGATTACGGGTCATCTTCGGAGGCTCGCTGTTTCAGGCTTGGCAGCTCGGTCCAAATCACTGAATCTCCCGGTAGTGTGAGGCGCGACCTGGCTGGCGTTCTGCGGGAGCTCAGGACAACCACAGCCAAAGGCAGACAGCTCAGTAGGCTCACGATATCGGGCAGGGCAGAGATCAGGACCAGGACTCCAGAGACCAGGACCTGTTATCGACCACACAGTCGGACGCAGATGCGGCCTCTGACAACGAGGAAGGTGCCTCTTCCGCGCCTCGCATGGGCAAAGCTTTCAAAAACTACCATTTCCCATCCACCCCCTCCAACTGAAATCCTGTGTCTGTCCCTTGCCAGTAACTGCCGCTGCTCATCTCACATTGCAGGCGATGGATCTCCTACTGGCAAATGCCGCGGCTTTGTCACCGTGTGTGTGACGCTAGTGGACCAGCCACTGCCGAAACGGACACCAGTTTTACTGGTCACCTCGTCCACCGAGGAAAATTATGAAAACCTGCCCCCCCCCCCCATCATTCGACCAATCAGCGAGTCGATTCGGAACATTCAGAAGCGTGGTGTTGTGGCAGATGGTGTGCTGGTAATTTTCGAGTTTTTCCTGGGAGGAGACTAAAAGTTTTTACTGTCTGCGACGGGCATGAATCCTCCAAACGCTAGGTCTGCTTGCATATATCGCGCTTGTCCCAACAGACTACTGGAAACGTGGGGGGCGAAAGAGAATTTCTTTTTGTCTGGGGAAGTGTGGTGCTGTGAAGCAAAACATGTTCCACGCTATTCCGTTGCATAACATTGTTACCGACCATCCACATTTGTTTCTTCGTACATCGGACAGGCTTACGCTGTGCATCTTCCGTGCCGTACCGGCAGCCCAGGCGACGGGTTTTGTGGACCATATCCACAATGTCATAACGTGTCGAGGCAGTGACCGTACAAAATGACGCAGTGGTGACGTCGTGCCCGGACGGGAAAGACAGACAGCGTGTCATGTTGAATTTGACCGAATCCTACTGTCTGTCCACGTATCTTCCGTCTGCACCTGCAGCAAAGATCAAAGAACTAGTTACCGTGTACAGGAACTTGTTGCCTTTAGTGCGTGATGAACAGAATGCGGCGACAGTGAGAATGGAGTGGAAGGGATTCATAGCGTTGTTTCTGATAGTGTTTCAGACCCGAATGGTCACACCGTACCCCCATATGTTTGCTCATCGTCTTGGTGCCACCAAAAACCACCAGCTACCGGGATTCGTCAACTGCAGGTCACTCCTTTGGCAGAAAGTGACCGAACCTAACCAGATTAACCGCCGTCGGGAAGACTGGCAGCTGGCGAGTTTTCTCTTTGACGGAAACGAACCGAGAAGCCGTCCCAATGGAATAAACTGATCGTGCAGCATGGAAGACAGACAAATTCAGACTTCAGAGGCCTGGACCCGAGCTAATCCACTCTTCAATCTTACTCATGCCCATCGAAGCGACGCAGACAATTAGCAGCTTTGCTAAGCGTCACCCGTTTAAGAAGCGCTGACGCTCGTTGCCAGGACCACTCGTCTGTCTTTCATCAGCTTCCCGGAACGGAGACAGCTGCGGGCGCTGCGTCGGCCAGGCACGCGCACGTCCGCCGCCTCTGCGGAGCGGAGCGGCCCGCTCCGAGCCGGGCCCGAGTCAGCACGACCGGCGCGCGTCCAGTCGCCGTAACGCGTGTGGCGCCGAGCATCGCTCACCGCCCGCCGACCGGACAGTGCCCTGAGGTCAGCGCCCGTCGTACGTCAGGTCCCATTACTGATGCGCGCTCCGCAGAGACGGAGAGGTCACGCAGTCCGGCGCGAGGCTCGGGCGGTGTAGGCGTCGCGTGGCTCGTCAGCGCTCGTGCGAGCGACGATCGTTCTCTGCGCTTCTGGGACGTCGTTGGTCATTTACGACGCACCGGTGTCAACACTAACAATACGTCGCGCTGACACGGAGAGATCGAGTGGCTGTCATATCGTAGCGATACGGAGGCATCTCGAAACGCAATCGGGATGAAGACTTGATTTCCAAACAGAATCCATCGCCCATCTCGTTGAGGAACGGGTAACGGAGAAGGTAAAAGCAACGAACGACATGAATACTAACAACTCAAAAGGAAGTGTCTGTCCGCTATGAGGTATGAAAGGCAAGAGACGTTGGGCAAAAAAACCGCATGTGATAGAAGAGAACACAAAATATGGGACCGCAGCATGACCGACAGTCAAGATGACGTCACAGTCAGCGGACGAACATCAACTCGCGGATATACGTTCTTGTAGTGAAAAACAGCAATACCCGTCATGAATCGCAACGGAAGGGAAATATACTATGGTCAATTCACTTTTAAAACGATGCACACTGACGAACCGCTAAAACGACAGATCGACAGACCGACAGACTAACGGAGCCTGCGGTACTGTGCAGTATGTGTGGCCAACTGCAAAAGCAGTGTACCACACATTGCATCCGCGGTACATTCCGCTACCCGCCGCCCCGTGACAAAGCGTGGAACTGGACCTGCCGGAGTCGACGGCAGGTCCTTGGGCGTCCCGGTCCGGTGTAGTTCTCGTGAGCGTTCCCAGTATACGGTCCAAAGAAACGCGGAACTCCGAGAACACGTCAGGTGCTGCTTATGAGTCCATGCAACGGGTTCGCAAGACGAAAATTCAGAGATGTTGTCGACTGAAAACGATGCCACAACTTTGTTCAGAGAAGTCCAGCTCCTTGCAAAGGTGTGATGCGCGTGACGCACGCAGCCCACCCCAAACGAGCGGGAAGGTACTGGCCAAATCGCACTACAAGGACGTGATCCCCCGGAGCAGCCTGCCCATGGTCTTGCAGGGTCACCTACACAACGGCATTTCACACCGCATCAGGCTCTGGGTACAGTGCCTTTGACAGTTCTCGGACGTGGCTTGTTGCTGGCCATAGACGTCCCGCCAAAGGGCAGGCCCAGGGACAAGGCATGGCCGGGCCAATAAATGCAAACGTGGTCAGTCTTGGTAACACCCGAGGTACCAGGACCCGAACATCACCGTACGCAGAAAGCCGACAACGCGCAACTCCATTCGCTCGACACAAGTTAACTGGAAGGCACCTACGTTTGCACGTCGGCGACTCACCTGATTTTTGCATCCGTGACATCTGTACACGATACGGCCGGTCAGCTGGTCCCGCTCCAGCGCCATGTGCGAGCTCACAAAATGTTTCCCCACCACTTGCACATCACTGCTAAGTCCCTCGCCGCACAGTTTACACATCGGCGCCACCATCTGGTGAATGTCTCCCTTGTCACCAGACTTCCCGTCGCCCGCCACCTGGTGAGCGGCGCGCGAACTCGAGCCTGCCGACCCGGCCGCCAACTGGAGAGCGGGCGGCGGCGGCAGCGCCGGCGGCTGCTGCTGCGGCGGCTGCTGCGGCTGAGGCTGCAGCTGCGGCTGCTGCGGCTGCGGCTGCGGCTGCTGAGACGGCGCGGCCTCCTCATACACGGCCCGGTCGTACTCGGCGGCGTAGCGGGCGATCTCGGCGTGCACGTCGCCGGGCATCTCGAGCGCGGCGTGCTCGCGGTAGCCGGCGCCCGACAGCGGCTCCAGCTGCAGCGCCTGCAGCGACGCGTACTCGCCGGCCGAGTCGGCCTCGGGCGCCGCGCCGGCGCCGGCCGCGGCGAACTGCGCGCCGTACGGCGGCGCCGGGATGCTACCGTCCGGGTTGTAGAACACCATCGGCTCGGCGAAGGCGGCCGGCTCGGCCGGCGGCGGGCTCGCGCCGGCGCCTCCCGCCTCGTCCAGGCGCCGCAGCTTGCGGTTGTCGCGCGCGGCGCCAGCAGGGCGGCGCGGCGTCCGCCGGCCGCGTCCAGCTGGCGTCAAAGGAGGAGGCGGTGGCGGCGCCGGCGGCGGCGGCGGCACGGGCACCCGGTCCGCCTCGCCCCTGGGACGGCGCGGCACGATCGCCTTAAAACTGGGCGAGCTGGCGCCGGCCACCGGCAGCGATATGGGCATAATCTGCAACGAGGAACAGCAGCAGCTCAAGAGAATGTAGTGGGGTTGGAAACCGACGGCACGATGATGGAAAACGGCCAAATACATGGTCTGAGCGAAACCTATCAAAGCAAGCACCAAAGTGCAAGATGTTCAGAAAAAAATGGCACGGTTGGCAACAACCACGCACACAACGTCGAATCCTGAACAACAATCATGTATCAATATGCACGTGCCATGCTTCTCCGCTGTGGTAGCGTGAAAAAAGACATTATGGAAAGCTACTCAGTGTTCAACGGGATTTCAGACCAGCTAAATCGCAGCAAAAGAAGCACTTCCGTGGCGCCGGCAAACTCCACGTAGGCCAAACCAGACAGGACGCCAACGTCACTCACGTTGAGAACAATCGGCTGAGACGCCTGGGACGCGCCGGCCTCCCATCTGTCCACCTTGGGCGCGATCCTGACCAATTTCTGCGACGCCGGTTTCTCGGACGTGGCCGGCTTTGCTGCGATCGGCGAGCGCAGCACCAGCAGGTCGCTGATGGAGTACTCCTCGAACGGGTCGCCGCCCGGCTCCGGCGTGGCGGCCTCCGGGTCCGGGCCGGGCGGCGCCGGCGGCGCGTCGGCCGCCGCCGGCAGCCGAGGCGGCTGGGAGTCGCAGAAGCCTACCGGCGCGTCCGTCCCGCCGGCAGCTGGTGCCGAGTCGACGCCGCCGCCGCCGCCGGTCGCCGGCCGGTCGTCAGCGTCGGCTATCGGGTTATGGTCCTCCGCCGCCGCCGCCGCCGCCGTGGCCTCTCGGTCGTCCGCCACCGTTGGATCCGGTCCGCCGAACAGAGCCGGGCCGAGACCGGGCGCGTCGTACCCGCTCGGCGGCGCCGGCCCATCCGACCCGTTCCCCACGCCGCCGCCCGGCGCTACCGCGGCCGGGACCGGGGCCGAGGCAGGGCCGCCCGAGCTCGGCTCCATGAACCCCGGCCCGGGCGTCCCGCGATACTGGTCGTCCGCCGCCGGAGCCGTCACCTCAGGATCGAGCCGGTCCGGTACCCGCTCCTCCGCCCCCGGCGCTGCCACCGCGCCGGAGTCCGGCCGGGCGTCGGCCGGGGGCGTCTGCCCATCGCCGGCCCGTCGCGACGTCAGCTCGAGCGGCGGCTTCTCCAGCCGAAAAAAGTCCACCTCCTTGTAGCGCTTCGGCACGAGCACCTTGGCGGAGCGCCGGCCGGCGTTGGTGCGCACCACCATGCGCACGTAGCGCTTCTGCAGGGCGCACAGCCAGGCGCGCATCGTGTGCAGCGCCAGCAGGTGGCCGCGGCAGCCGGCGCACAGCAGGTTCTCGTTCCGGTTGTCGCTGACGCAGAACACCACGCCGAGCACGTCAGTCATCACCTCGGCGATGCTGACGAAGCCGGTGTTGTCGAAGAGCGAGGCGAGCGGCCGGCCGGCCTCCTGGCGGTGGCCGCAGACGGCGCAGCAGGGCGCCAGCTCGTAGCGCGGCAGCCGGACGGTGGCCGGCCGCGAGTCGTCGATGCGCAGCCGCTTGACGCCGGCGCGCTGCCAGCAGCGCAGCGGGCCGCCGGCCTGGCGTAGCTCGCCGCCGCCGTCCGAGCCGTCCGAGTCGGAGCCGCCGCGCGCGCCCCAGTCCTCGTCGTCCTCGGCCGGCCAGCTGTGCATGGTGGCGCGGCGCGGCGCGGCGCGGCCGGCGCGGCGGCGCCTCACAGTTCCGACCCAGCTGGCGAGGTGAGGCGGACGTCACGGGCAAGGCAGCTGTAGCTGGATGAACAGTCACGTGTATAAATTTACTTTATTAAATTTATTAAAATTACCTCTCTTCCTCACTTTACCAGAATCTTGCATCCCAAGCATGGTTCATACATCAAGATGTCCACAGGCAGGTACAGATGGTGGAAACTGCCAGATGCGAGGAGTATTAACATGAGCCCTATGACCTTGTGTGTAGAGAAATATCTTGAAATGGCTCTAGACCAGACTTAAACACTCACACCTGTAAACCCACAAATGCCAGTGGTACAACCAAATGGTGCCCTCTGCAGTCAGTCATTCTTTTAAGGCCCACCATAGAGAATTGCTGACACAAGTTTCAGTTCCGTTATTTTTACATAAGCATTTCTTACAAGAGGGTTCATACATGGCTGAGCACTGTTTGATAAACAAACCTGAAACATCTTTCCTTACTTCAACATTCTGGTGGGAGCACAAGCACTGACACAGGATCCAAAGTATGTAGCCAAAAGTTTTTACTCACTAAGAATGACACAAGTAGTTGTCAACACCAGCCATGGTGTGAAATCAGGCAGTTCAATGCTGTGAGAATTAATCTTCAGAATATGTGTTGAATGAGCACATATTTAATCCCAGTTCAATGCTGTATGGTTTAATCTTTGAAGCAAGTATTAAATGAGCATACATTAAAAACCCCTGGCACTGGAAAGCTTAGAACAGCACATTCAGCCAAAGAAAATCACCACCAGCTCTGCTCAGTGTTTGTCACAGTAGCCCAATGTCCAGTGGATGAATGCTTTGCAAAAGAGTTGAATATACACCAAATATGCATGGAAGCAGAAACAATCCTACATCACCTGACAGCAGGCTGTACAGCTCAGCTACACATGCCACCTCTTACCCATGACTGCATTCACTGGCAGGAGGAAACAAAGGTTGCATCCTTCAAAAGTCTCTTCAAATGGACTAAACTGCACTTATCTGGTTTCTTCAGTCTTCAAATGCCTCCCCAAATGGACTGAAATGTAGTTATTTGATTTCTTAGCACCAACCACTGTGCATCAAATATAGTTTATATACATCCCTACCAGCCTTAATGGTATAATCTAATTTGCTCCTGCAGTTTTGGTGAGCCATTTTAAAAGCATAACATTGTAATGTAAACAAACCAGATGCATGGGATGTATCATGATAGAGTAGCCCTGTTCTATTAGGAAAATTGGCAAAGTGGAGGGCAAGAGGCATTTTTCAATTATACCAGCAGTATGAACTAGAACAATGAGATTTAAAGTACAGCAAATATGTTTTAGATAAGAAGGGTTTGTAAGGTGAGGTTAGATTAGGTTAGGTTGGTAAGAACATATTACATATAAAAGCATAAAAACCATATACAACCTAAAACTGCTGAAGATGAAACAGAATAGGTGATGTTTTCTTTACGCAAGGGAGTGCAGTATTGAATGAAGAGCAATTTTGGGGTCATGGCTAGCACTGTGACAGCCTTTGACAGTATAGTTCATGCAATATGTGGAGCTTGAATTCATACTTTGTGGCAAGATGCTTCTGCCCCTCATCCTGCCTTGTTCCAACAAATCCCATGTCTCAGAGTGTAGGAAAATCCAGAAAAGTGGGGGGTTAGAGATGTTCTTTTCTGCAGGGTTAATGTTAAATTTCCAAAAAGTAAGGGGGCCATGACCCCTGGTCCCTCTGTTCTTGTGCCCATGTCCATGTGTCACCATGTGCTACACTTCCCAACACAGTGGAATTGATGACATGTTCCTCCACTACTTATTATCCATTTTTGCAGTTTTACTACATAGAATTGCCACAAAAGAGAATTTAGATGATAAAAAATGCATCACTTATTTTGTTTTGCCCACCTAAATACCACAAGCATTAGTTTTGTTGCATTATTGGTCTATGGTTTTTTGCCTCAAATGAGTTTTAACTAGGGGTGTGGATTTGTATTTCTTGAGAGGGCCCTGGCCCACCCATTGATAATTTTGGCCCACCCAATGTTGGTTCCCGATTCCCCAATATTTCCTGCCAGTTTAAAAGGGAAAAGAGCAGATGCAATAAGTAAGAGATGGTAGAAAGTAAAGAATAAAATTTACAGCAATGTATGTTTCCACCTTTTCATCTTCTATCCACATTCATACCTGTATACTTGGGGATAAATGTAATTTTTTATTTGGTAAATAGTAAAGAAAAGCTTATAAATTTCCATCAGCTCAAATAAGCAGGCAAAATCCATCCCGAGACCCACAGTTTGGTGGAGGTTAGGTTGTAGAGACCTTGGCTCGGCCGGTAATCCTTTAGAAGCGCACGCCATAAACCAAGCACACTGGGTGACACATATACGGCGCGCGTGGTAAAAGGAGACGTCAGCTGTTGCAAGAAACAACATTATGCACTGGAGCTCCAGGGTCGTGGATCACCTACTATTCGCTAACCTAACCTAACCTAACCTAACATAACCTAACCTAACCTACTGTGTAAAACAAGAGCGAATAGTAGGTGATCTACGACCCTGGAGCTACAGTGCATAATGTTGTTGTTTCTTGCAACAGCTGACGTCTCCTTTTGCCACGCGCGCCGTATATGTGTCATCCAGTGTGCTTGGTTTATGGCGTGCGCTTCTAAAGGATTGCCGGCTCGGCCTCCCCCTCAAAAAAAAAAAAAAAAAAACATTTACAGAAATCGACATCCCTGGCTTCAGCTACCAGCCAAAACGACGTAATGCACATTCCCTCATTGCCTTTACTCGTAAGTAGGATTTTCAACGTTAGCTGGTCGTTAACTGCATACGCACCTGTCTACCCAATCGCTGTGTCCAGGATAAAACACCCCGCGCCGTGCGCACACCACGAGCTCCAAAGCCAAAACCACACGCGCGTTCTGCCGCGTTCGTTGGGAATAACCTCGGCTGCTTTACAGCAGATCGCGACTACTAAATGGTAAAATGGGAAACTGACAGTTATATATCAGACTGTCCAAAGCTCATTATCACACTTGTGATCACCGAAAAAGGGAATCAATTCAATTCTGATTCTCAGCTCAAGAAGACGATTCTGATTCTAATCAAGGCATTCTGATCCTTCTTGACAAAAGCACGGGATCGATTCCATTCTGATTCAAAGACCATTCAGAAACCAACGGTGGTGAATTGATTCGATTCACAGGGATTCGATTCACCTTTTATTTTTGATGTGATAGCACAAAAAATCTGCTTGTACATTTTGTGCCGTTGTCAGAAATGCAATACCAAAGTCGTGGGTTTTGTGTTATTCTAAAGCCTGCTATAGATTGCATTACTGTACTGTATTATGCAAGAATGGCAGCAGCAAGACTAAAAAACCATTCCCAAAATGTGGATTGCAAGTCGAGATTTGGGATAAAACGCATGCCGCTTTCTGTCGGAATATGGGCCGAACGTTGCACGCATAGGTACGCATTAGAGAAGGCTCTACCCAGGGGCGTATACAGGGGAAATACCATCAGGCGATGGAATCCCCACTGGGCGGCCAAGGCACACATGTCAGGAATACCGTTTACTGAGTAATACGGCGCCGAACCTGAAATTATACTTTACAGACCTCAAAGGGCGATTCAAGAGGCCCAAAAATTTTCCGAGGATGGAGAAGAAATCAACAACTCAACTCAACTGACTGGTCACGAGGACCCTTGGGTCATCGTGGATCCGCCCCAATCCCGGAGAACCTCCTCCCCTCCCCTCCCCCCGAGAGTACAGAGAGCGACCGTGAGATCTGAAAATATCTCGATAGCTAAAAGGATGCTCTGAAGAACAAAAGGGCGCCCCAGCCCCTGGAGGGTCCTTCCCGAGGGCCGAAAGGGCGCCACTGTGATCTGAAAAGATTTCCCAAGGTCCAGAAGGACGTCGAAAGAAATAAGAGGGAATTCCAAACCCTCGGACTGGAGGGGCACCTCCCGAGGGCTCATTCGGTCCCGGGTAGTCTTTGTCGTAGGGATGAAATCTCGCCCTGAATAATAAAAAGGACGTCTCCAGTGATAAAAAACACAAGAGGCCCGACGGCCCAAAGGGTGCCCGATGTCTCCACAGGGCGCGCCCGAGGTTTGAAGATATATTGATCTTAGAGATTCTTTTGATGGTTTTTCATGCTTAAATTTGGGGAAAAATTCATTAGTTACCAATCTACGCAACTGGCGAAGCTTTATTCGTGAGAGCCTGTTTATTTCCAAAATATGCTATTTTTAAACTTTTTGAGGTTCCTGGTATTACTTACGTCTGTGCAAGCTAGTTCTGCCATTTTCTACCCATTCTGAGTAATTCATCGTCGATTTTGACGGTGGTACATTTTGGCTCACTGCAGTTACTTGTGACCTGATCTCAGGTCAGTGACTTCCAGTCATTGACCTGAGGTCAGGTCACGGTAACTGAGGTCTGAGGTCTGAGGTCAGTCATCTAGACGGTAACTAGATGTGTGTTTCCACACTAAAAATGTTATGAAATATTCCGTCCATTTCCGAAAAAACGACATGTCTTAAAATGGGCTTGACCTTAAGTCAATGACCCTGAAATTCCCGAAAAATCTGAGAGATCAGATTTGTTGCATCTATCACGATCACTAATCCCTGAAAGTATTATTCAGATATCTTGTTTTCCGACAAAGTTACAGGCGCTAAATTTTTTTGGACATAAATCTGTTTGACCTGACCTAGGTTAAGCATCTGACGTGACCTGAGGTCAAAATTTTGACACGAGATGTAAAATTGATGAAGCAAAAGGTGCACACAGCTTCGTGTTTCTGTGTTTGTTTGTTCTCTCGCAGTCCCAGAAAAACCTCAGGGGGGCAGTCAACTTCCCCCCTTCGCAGTCGGGGACGGGATATATATACATAGGTGGGCACTGGTCCGTTACTCCGTTACTCCGTTACTAACGAAGTTACTTTTTTGAGTAACGGAGTAACGGACCCGTTACTTTTATTTTACCGTAACGGACTGAGTAACGGAAGTTACTTTTGTGGTCCGTTACTCCGTTACTTTTTGGTCCGTTACTCCGTTACTCCGTTACTCCGTTACTTTTTAAACTCCTTACAGACACCGCCCGGCTTTATTTGCATCGGCACACGCCATTGGCTACTTGAATAGCCAACACCCATTAGCGTGCGGCGATACAAGCGCGGCTGGGCGCGCACTCAGCTGACAATCGCGGAGTAGACTTGTTGACAATATTCGTCAGCTGATAAACGTTGACGGCAAGCTGGCGGCAATGGTTCAGTATAAAGGCCAGCTGACTTTGGTCTCCTTTGGGACAAAAGTATTGAATTATGCGTAAGTTTGATATGACTTAAAATGATAAATTAACCAGTCGTCATTTTTCAGGCTAAAAGATATCAAAGTTATTGTCATTTATACTGGAACAGCCAGCTGACGGCAGTTCTCAATGTTGTCTCAAGTTAGTCACGGATTGCTTACCACCGCCACACTTTTCCCCGCCAACATCACTCAAGGCTGTGGAGCACATGATTACTGCTGCCATGGCCTTGGGGATCTGTGACGTCCATGGGGTGATGGAGTGGTGATTGATTCTTGACTGGCCTGAAATTTTAACTACCTGACACTAAAATGTCCCATCAAGGCGTCTTTACGCCGCCACTGGAGGTCGAAAACCTTGACTCCAAGTCCGACAGCGCCTCAGCTTCGGAGGCAGAGGACGAGCCCGGTCTGGGTCACCCATGGCCACATCTAGAAGCGTACTTTGAGTTTAAGGAGGAAGGGAAAAACGTCGTTTTTACGTATGTCCTGTGCCGACCGAAAGAGGTTATAATCAAGAGTCACAAGAGTAGCCTTTCAAACCTAAAGGCACATATCAAGAGGAAGCATTATTTACGGTATTTCCAGGTGACAACAGAATGTGCACAATAAGTTGTCAGTAGTGAAGCATAATTATGAAGCTTGTCGACTATTGCTTGGACTTTTTGCCTTAACCATATTCTCTGCAGGCAGTGAGATTCACATTACCCTGGGGTGGGCAGATCTGCGGTAATCTACCTTTCGGCCGACGCTTACGCGTAATTTTTGGAGACGCGGAAGTGGCAACACAAGTTGTGTGAACAATTTAGCCCATTCAGGTATTTTTCGAAGCACTGGCCCCTACTTGATGTGTGAACTGACTTGGTTAGGTAACTCTTGAATTTTGATTCAGTTGACACATGTTTGCCTTCAGCCGATACGAGCTAACCAAACCAAAAAACAGGCAAATTGAACCTAACAAAAAATTAGTTTTACATGCCCATCTGGGGCAATCCCTGCAACCATACAGTAGGTTTTAGGTTAGGTTAGGTTAAATCATTTTTAACTTGGAGGACAGGCTACATTGTCCATGCGATTCGAGTCACCACTCCTGCGTTCCCGAAAAAAATATCAATTGGCCGAAACACCTTTCGGCTGACACATTATTTTTTGTAGACGCAGAAGTGAGGACCCAAACTCAAACATGATATGAGCCGTTACCACTTTTGCACCTTCGAAAAATATGCATTGGCCGAAAGGTGAAGATTACCAATTCTGCCCCCTCCCCTTCCCTCCCCGTCCTTCCAGAGATCTCGAGATGCATTCGTCCAATGTTGATGGAATAAATGCCATTTAATAAGTTTCAACGAGATCTCCAATTCCGGACCCCAAAAACTCAAAAACTGCGAAAATAGGGCGTGGGGGCAAACAAACTCCAAAATTTCGGGATTTTGAAAGGTCACTGCGGCCGTGTTTACCAACCAATTTTGATGGGAATAACACGGTTCAGCTTGAAATGTCCAAGTCTTTTATATACCGAAAGCTGAAATTTAAAACAGAAAACCATAGGCAGTTCCAGGGAGGGCAAAAAGGGTGATTTTTGACATAAGAAATTTCCTTTGCTTTTGTTTGTTTTGGGTGATATAAACATCAGATGTACAACTAGCAAGCCAGTTTAAGTTTATATGTAGCGAAGAGGTTGATCCAGGTAAACAAAATTGGGAGGGCACCATAAGCACAATAGTGTGCTCCCCTATTTTTTCAGTACCTGGGTGTGCGTTCGCCTGAAAATGTGTGTGCATACGCATTGTTTAGGATGTGTATGACTATATAAATGAGTCAGTGATCTTTATTTCTACTCAGAATGTCACGATAGTGAACCGCACAACTTTGCAGCTTCACGCACAGCAGATTACCGCCGAAAACGGGGGCTTGGAACCGCCTCTGCGGGACCGATTTTTTTTTAAATGTTGACAAAACACTTGTGTATCAATTCCATGAAATGCCAGAAAATCTTGTGGCGCTGCGGCAAACAGTGTGGGAGCGACAAGCAAAAAGACACGGGTAGCACAATCTGCCCCCCCCCCCCACAGGGAATAGGGTTAAATGAAGTGTTTTTAACCCGTCTCCGGCCGGGCTCAGAATGCCCTTTGCCCGGCCGGAGGGGGAGCGCGGATTTCCGCACCTCTCAGGATCTCGGCTCCCAGATATCGCACGGAAAAAAGGAAAACACCGGCGGAAAGGTTTTGTCAAACCGAGACGAAAACATTCAAGAGTTTTGACCTCAGATCAATTTTGAGGCCACCAGACGCCATGAAAGGTCAAAGCACGTTCTTGGAATTACGTAAATAGACACAATACCTTGTCCCTGAAAAGCTGAACTTAAGCGGCATATACTGAACCGTAAGACAATAGCGAGTTCATTGATATCAATTTTGGCCTTTCACAGGGGTCAGGTCAGGTCACGTCATCGTTCCAAAATGTTCCACTTGTGAACGGCTAACATCCTCCGTTGCATCTTACTTATGACCATGTTTTTATAGCTAATTTGTCTTTTCAAGGGTGCTGAAGAGGTACTAAAGCACCTTTTTTAGTCTTTTATTTCACAATAATAAAATCCATATCAGTCATGTTTTTTTGAGTCCTTCGTCGTTTGGTATTAAAAAAACGTCAGGGGTATCAGGAATCTTACCTCCACGCATGCGCTCGTACACAAACTAATACACACACATAATTTCAAAACAAAACAAGAAGTTCGCGAGACCGAAACGAGCTCTGAACGGAGACCATTATGTTCAGGGCGGATACTTCGAGAGGCATTGTTGATCAAACCCAGTCGATAGATGTCCGCTGTTTGTCGCATTTTGCATGCGTCCGCTCCAGCGCCGGTTGTTCCCGCTCCGTCGGCGCCGCGGGCAATGAACAGGAATTCGTTGGTTTGAACATTGTGGCTAACACAGTGGTAGAATACCCGCCGCGGCTGTTGTCCCGGCGCCGCCGACTCTACAACGGCTGGTGAGGGCAGTGGGCAGCTAGCGGAGTGTTTTGGGTAGGAGCTTTTTGTTTCTTCCCTTTGTATATGGAATGTGTTTTACAACCACAAAGCAGCATAAAAGACTTAAAACCCGCGTTCATTTGGTTTTCACCGCATTTAAAAAAGTAACGGAATAACGGAGTAACGGCAACTTCCGTTACTTTTTAAGGCAGAGTAACGGAGTAACGAGTAACGGACTGGCTTTTTTGAGTAACGGAGTAACGAGTAACGAAGTTACATTTTTTAGTAACGATGCCCACCTATGTATGTATATATATATATATATATATATATATATATATATATATATATATATATACGTAATCACCGTCGAACACTGTCATAGGTGTTTGCTTCGGAGCTGGGTGATTGATGCGTCGTAGAAGAGCGGCGGTGGCTTGCCTGTCTGGATGCCCAGCGCAATGGTGCCCTTGGACCACCGACGATTTGAATTCGGAAACCTGTAGCGCCTAGTATAGCAAAGGCAATTGAATGCATGAAAGGCTGAGACCCCCATCTACGTGCTGCACTCGCGCATTATCGCGCACCACTCGCATACAACGATTCGATTCAGTGCGTCACTCTCAGTCTCGCATTCCGGTAGTTCGATGACAGGGATCCTGCCCCACCACCGCAGTATCACGCGTCCTGGGAACTGAAAATGGCGCCTTAGAGATGATGTGAAAACAACAAGTGTTCGGCTACCTGCCGGCCCAGACAACGCAGGGCTTTCTCTCCCCGCACCTTCACGCGTCACAATGCGAAAAATAAAAAATGACGCTCGAAAAATGAAAAAACCCGCCTGCCCGCCCCACTATATGTATAGGTTTTCGGAAAATGAATGTGGGTGCCCAAAAGGCATATGGGGATATCCATACATGGCGTATCGGACGGGGAGAGGCGGGAGTCTTAACACGCGTTTATGCTTTAAGTTCGGAGGAATACACTCAGAAACGTATTACGGGAGGTAAATAACAGGATGTGTTACGTAAACCATTGATGGCTTTACGGCGGCGATACTCTAGAAAAGAACATAGCTGTTTTTCCGGTATCCCAGAAACACTTCGGGGAATATTTAAGATCGGTTAAAGATTATCATGTGAATGAGAAGTGTATTTTGGTCATCTCAGACCAATACTTCACGCATTTTACCTATCGTTTGTATCGGCAGTGCTATCGTTACGCAAAATACGATAACACAGTACTAGAGAAAGGAAACAATCAGCGAGCAGAAAATACGTAAGTAAACCTTGGACGCACCTGATGCTTACCCAACATTCTGTCTTGCTGTACTAGAAGCAGTTATGAACGGCAGCGACGAGGTTGTGGGTGCCCAACTCCACTTTGTGGGTGCCGGGACACCCACAAAGAGATGGGAAACCACACCCCTGGTATAAGCGCCCTTAAAACAAGCAGCGCCCCTCTGAAGCATGATCAGGCACGTAGCAAGGATTTTCCTCGGGGGAGGGAGAAAACGTCAAATTTTGTGTATACCACTGGCATATGACAAGAATTTGTAGAAAAGAAGCAGCAATTTTACACAACTGGCCTCATATTTAAAGCACGAGAAAACATGTAATGTATGTTTTTCATGGTATATATGATAATTTTTCCGTATTCCTGCGAAGTCGTTTAATATCCAGTGTAGACCGCTCGGCTTAATGGGAAGGGGGGGGGGGCATGGCTCCCATGGCCCCCCTTCGCTACCTGAGCATGATAGCATCCCCCTTGGCCAATTTCTAAATACGCCCCTCGCTCTACCAGTGTGCACTTTTGGCCCAAGGGTGTGGAAGGTACACAGTTATGACAACAATACAGGAAATATCTAATTTTCCTTTGTATCATAACTGGAACTTTCATTTCACTTTAGCATTCATATCTCCTCTCAGTCCTGATAGATATCATGATTATTCTGATAAACATTAATAACAAATGGTCATTAATTACGTAAGGCGTGCGTTCAAACGAATCAGCACACGTGAATCACTTCAGGGAATCAAGTCCCAAGAACTTTGGAAACTGTTTCGATTCTGATTTTAGGTCCAAAAATAATTCTAATTCTGATTCGCGGCTATTGACCCATTAACGCCCATGCCCACTTCCAGCCCTCAAAGCTGTGTTATTTTTTAAGCACACCGACTTTATGTGCCAACTAAGATTTTCTGAACGTTTCAAACGCGTACCTTTTTTGAATTTCGAGTTATGGCAGGGGACAGAAATGACCCGCTGGGCGTTTGGGACATGCCAGCGCTGCCGGTGCGGCGTGTCCGTCCACACACCGGGCGGCCGGCCGGTCGGCATTATCCGCAGCGATCCCCGGTTGTCTGTCTGCTAATTCGCGTAATACCATTTTTAAGTGATGTAATTTCGCTGTCTGTCCCCGAAAGCTGAAGATTTTCGTTTCTGACAATATCATAACTCAGTAACTCTGTATTCACGGACAAGGTTTACGTTCAAATCTGATACGTCAATGCACCACACCACGCACTAGTTTTGGCTCGTTATTTCAGTTCTGCACTATTACAAGATCGATGGCTTTACTTACCACATATAATTCCGAGAGCACTGCAATGTTCCTGGCATCTTCTTGCGTTCCTTCCTGTCAAAGCGCCGAACGGCTGACAAGAGCTGTACACTGTCGTAGTTTGACATCATATTCACGGCCTTGTTATCAAACCAACGGACTGCCAGCACTGCCGACTTCTCGTCGAACCGGGAGTCGTGCGCGCCCCGTACTTCTTTCTTCAGCTCTTTTTGCTTCCTTAGGGGACACTTCTCCGTCCTGTTCTCCCGAACAGTGCCGGTGGCTCGTAGGCCTCTGTCCTTCAGATCCGACAAAAGGGAACGAGAGGTGAATAAGTTGTCAAAGAAAAGGCAGTGGCTGTTGGGATCCTGTATGCCGCTGGTCATGTCCAGCACTACTCTGGTTCCCAGCGGCTTGTCTTGCAGCGCCGGGCGAGTTTCCCTGTCGCAGTACAAGTAGAACTTGTAGCAGTACCCTCCACTGCTGCACATAGTCCACAGTTTATACCCAAAACGGATGGGTCTGCCCTGGATAAACTGTTTCAGTCCATGGTGGCCATAATATCGGACCATCATCTCACCGACGGTCAGCTTCTCCTCATGAATGCCGAATTTCGCGAAAGTTTTGTTCAGCATGATGATGAGCGGCCGGATTTTGAACGCGCGGTCCGTGTCGTTTGCCTGTCGACAGTTGTTGTCCTGCACGTGCAGGTACCGCTTCAGTTTGAGGTAGCGGTTCCGTGCCATGGCTTGGCGGATGATCTTGTTGCTCTCTAGATCACTAGCCTCTGACCAGTACATGCGCTCGCTCGGCATCGTGACATATCCAGAGAAGATTAGGATTCCAATGAACGCGCGCAACTCGCTGGTGTCCAGAGTGAACAGCGGGTCGTTTTTGATGTCCAGCGCGTACCGGAGCGTCTCCCGCTGGATGTGCCCCAGGATCTCCTCGCTGAACAGTTCCTCAAACAGCTGCACAAGTGAGTGGTCACACAGCTGGTCCGCGATGCAGGCACGGGTGCGAGCAGCCCCATCTTGCATCTTTTCCCAGTTCGGGTACGTCGCTTCTGTCGACCTCCAGACCAGTGCAGCCTTGTCCTGACGTCTCCTTTTCTGGGTGCTTTCCACGGGCGCTTCTTCGTCTTCCTCTTCTTCTTCCACTTCCTCAGCCGTGTGAACTTCTATTGTGCCAGGTACGTCGGTGACCACCGCAATCCCAGTGAGGCTGTCATCTATCTCGTCTTCGTCGCTGAGGTCGTTGTCAGGTGGTATGTTTACTATATCCTTTTGGCCTTCTTCGTTATCAAGTTCGTTCAGGGTCATGTCCACGGCCTCTTTGGCCGAAAAACACTTCATTCTTGGGATCCCGGGTCACTCTGGGATCAAACGCCGCTGATCCACAATAGAATGTCTCTGCTCACAAACACACAAAGCCACCGTACCGCTCGCTACCCTCGCACTAACCGACTGCGTGTTTTCGGTCACGCCTCTCCCCTCCTGTCCGGCCGTCTTGCCACATGTGCGAAACGCCCAGCGGGTCGTTTTTGTCCCCTCCATATTTAGCGCCATATCATAAGTTAGCGGTCAGGTCAGTTCAATATCTTTCGATGGCTTCATGCTCCCAGGTGTTTTGGCTTCTCGCGCAACACAGATATTCATGTCAGTTCTACTCATATCATTACCAACAATAAGATATGGCCGGCTCCTTCTAAACGCTGCAAACATCGCTGAATTAACTGCTGCTAATTTCGTTCCCCGATGTTCTGAGAACTCGTTTCGGGGTAAACATGTCTGTCAAGACTTTGGACCTTCCGTCCCCACCTTCACAGCTGATCCTGGTTCACAGGCCCCGCGTACACAGGCGTTCAAAGCGAGGGGACAAAAATGACCCGCTGGGCGTTAATGGGTTAAACAGCAAATCGCTTCAGATTCTGATTCGATTTGGAATCGCTTACAATTTAAACCTAGTCGTAATATCCAGAGCTCACAATCCCCGAAGCTCGTAATCCCCAAAAAACAAAAATACATGACAATGCCCAAAGTTCATAATGCCAGAAATCATCAGGTGTTTATGCTGTCTGCGATTTTCAGCGGACGGTCGGTCTGGGCTATAGAACAAGTCTGTGGCGGTCAGCGGCCGGCCGGCCTGTACTGTGGAACAAATCTGTGGCGGTCAGCGGACGGCCGGCCTGTATTGTGGAGCAGGTATGTGGCGGTCAGCGGACGGCCAGCCTGTGTTGGGGAACAGGTCTGTGGCGGTCAGCGGACGGCTGGTCGCTGGTGGGGAACGGCGCGTGGCCTGAGCCAGCAGTGGGCAAGAGTACGGGTCTGCGGCGGTCTGCGGGCAACCCGGCCAGTCGGCGGCAGAGTGAAGTTAGCTGGGGCCAACGCCTCAGCCGGATGGATCTCTGCAGCGGCCAGCTCCGCCGGTGTGCAGCAGGCCAATGCGGGCCGCGTTATCGGATGGCCGTCGAAGAGACACCAACTAAGGCAAAAGATTTCTTTTAAAAAGCTCCAGTCCACGTCTGTCCAAGCCCAGCTCGAGTGCTAATCTGGAAGCGGCGGGTGTCAGATGGTTAGCAGCGGCGGCTGTTTGGAGGGGAAGGTCTTGCGGCGGACATTAAGTTGCAAGAGATCAGATTGGTGCTGCAAGGGGTCGTTGGCAGAAGGAGGAGATCAGGCAGCCGAGAACCGCCCGTAGAACCCGCCGCCGGTCGGGGCCACGTATGCGGCTTGACGCGCCCGACAACGAAACAGACGGACTCTACACACCTCCCAGGCCGCTGCAACCACAACGCCGTGAGGCGTCCGCAGCCAACAGACCGTGCGTATCCTTGGCTTGCGCGCAGGGATAGAGAGGAGCACGCAGCTGTGTGCATGGTCCGGGCTTTGTGGCGGAGGTTCGTCGCAGCCGGAGCGAACCTGAGCGTCACGTTGCTGGGCTCGGCTGTCGCTCCGCCGTGCGGTCCGGTCAAAACGACTGGCCCGCCGCGATCAGACGCCGTCACGTCAGGCTGTAGCGGCGCGGGCAGGCGACACCGGTGCGTGCCGCCTGCCTGCAGATGCCGAGGAGGGGAGCCACACCGGTGCGTGCCGCCTGCCTGCAGATGCCGAGGAGGGGAGCCACAATGCAATGGTCTATGTTGGGCCCCCGTCGCCCGGGAACAAAACTGCACGTGCAGGGTAGTATTTTGGCCAGACTTGATATTTTGGTCAAATTTGGATAACGTTTCCTGCTGGCATTCTTTGTTGTATCATCAAGGATCCCACAAAAACGCAAATTCTCTGAAAAAACGCAACTTCTCTGAAATTAAACATGCTAATCAAATGAGATGGCTATCGCGCACAACTGAGGAAAGAAGCAGTTATCCAAGTACCGAAATTAATAAACTTTCGCTCACCTTTGCGTGACGATAAACGCTGCTCTTGTAAAACCATTGTTTTGTCCAAGTTCTTTTATCATAACCGTAAGAGATTCTCTCATACGCGGTTGGCATTTATGTTATCAGTCTTCAGTACAATATGGGAATCTGTCCGCTGAGACTTAACTACTCGCCAGCAACACGTGCCTCTGTCTGCTCGCTACGCAGTCAACATTCTTCTATCCTGTCCAGGTTCCTGCGATGCGCACACACACGCGGTCGTCTGCTCGCCTCAAGCGATCGGGAATCCAAACTGACTGGGCTCAAGTGACCTTGCCGCCCCGGCCGCTCTCGCCTGAGAGACACTGGTTTTATAGCCTTCAGGAAGTGCGCTGTCGATTGACGGTGTCACACGGTAAGCCAGCAAGGCAGCCGGACGTTTTTAGCCGCCGTTGATTGGCCGGCTTGTTACGTCAATCCCAGGGACGCAGCCAACCGGAGCCGCGAAATCCGGCCGAATTTAACAATATAGTCAAGAATGCGAGCGAAATGCTGTCCCCCCAAAAAAGCAAGGTGAGGAGAACTGGCACGAAACTTGCATCTTCATGCCAAGTGCAAACAGTGTCGCTATTTTTATACAGTTTTGAATGATGAATAATTTGACACGTATCTGTAGTCGCAGAACATTTCAAATATCTCCGCACGCTGGAGCCTTGACCTCAGTCAGTCACATTCTTGTCTCAGAAATTAAACACCATCAGAACAAACGAGTTATGTCTCTTGTTTTGTCTCTATGATCTCCCGGCTTAACAATGAATCAAATATTCATTGTGTTATTCGAAGAGAATGATCACTTTTTGTGGAGATCTTTCTTATTCTGTTTTGTATACCTGGTTGAATGCGTCTCTTGTTAGCAAATATTTCTGCTTCTGACAACACTCTGCCATTTGTGCTTTTATGCATCAGCGTCTGCAACTGAATCTCTGATCTACCAGAACAGCAACATTTGCCAAAATGGTAGCGCGTAAAGGTTGGTAATTGGATTTGTCAATTCCGATGGCCGAACCGTTATGTTTCCGCCTCTTACGCCTTTCTGCCGCCATGTATCCTGTGCTTTAAAAAAAAAACGCCTTTCATTTCGCATTTTAATTTCTTAGCTATAGAAACAGTGCTGCGTCTGCACCCTCGGTTACGCAACTAATCGGAATTTTTAGTCTATCGAAAAACTATTATTGTCGTTACGACTGTAGCAAAAGGGTCAGTTATCTATTTTAGGAACTGCATGCTTATTGTTTCGTAAACAAACTCGTTTACCGAATATGAACTGGATGTTTTATTTGATTGCCTGGCTCGGCGGTAATTAGAACACGTACGCTTTAACACAACAGCGTTCGTTCACATCCGGCGTTTCCGTGGCTGTATGCTAGAAACAATGTCGGACGTGTTCGAAGGTGGTCAGAGAAGAGACAAGGGAAAAAGCGGATTGGCCGATGACCAGGCGAACAACCCTTTCTGGTCAAATCAAGGGAAGCCATGGGATGCTGCCCTGAATGAAATGGTCATCAATGACGTGAGTGTATTTATCAATGTGATTTACTGGTATCCAAATGCAATAATTAGTCGGGGAAACAGTATCCGCTTTATATGAGTTGTATTTGTTATGACATCATATTGCGCAAGTTTCGCGTCAATGCAGAACCAAATCATTATCATGCAGCGTATGAACGCAAAATTATCACATTGTGATTTTTATACGTCACATAACAATCACACTGATTAAAACTAACAAGTGATTGTAGTTTTATGTCGTTACATGTTGACATATGGGTATGGTACATGATACCGTTATAAGTACAATCAGACACCTCACGAGGCATAACTGGCCGGCTGTTACATGCAGTAGGGGCGGCGCAGTAGGGGGGGGGGGGGAGACGGCAAGAGTATGTTTTTGCCCCTCTGAATTTTGGGAAGCCCGTTTTACCCAAACTGAAAGTTTTGTAGTTATACCTATCAAAATCCAGATCAAAGAGGCCCACATAGTTGAGCTAAGTGGTCCCTAATCAGGTTCAGGAGGTTTTTCTGCATCAAGAGGCCCATTTTCTGGATCAGGAGGCCTCTTTATCAATGACGTAACCTCTGCTCGGGATCAAGGACCGTGTTTTGTGTTGAAGAGGTCCCTTTGCTGGCTCGGGGGCCCCCTCCATGAATCCGGAGGCTCCGTTCTGGATTAGGAGGCAATCTGTGTATATCAGAAGGCCCCTGTTCCGGAACGGCAAGCCATATTTTGGGTTAACGAGCCCCTTTGCTGGGACCGGAAGCCCCCTGTATGAATCAGGAAGCCCCCTTGCGAGGAGGCCACATTTTGTCCAGGAGGCCCCTTGGAAAATCCTGCCCATCAGCTCAAAATCCGTTGCGCCGTCCCTGACATACAGCATCTTGTGGTAAGCCGTAGTTTAAACGAAGTGATTTGCTGTCACCATGGGCCGCTACAGTTAAGACATACCGCCATCGTTATATTGCGTCTAAAGCTCATCGACGCATGTGAAGGACGAAACAACACAAATACTCAATGAAACCTGAACCCGTACAACTGTGCCTACTTGCGTCCGCGACTCGTGCACTGCCGTGCCGGAGACGAGCCTGTGAGCCGTGAACGGCCGCGGCGGTGCCTGCAGGCCTCGTGGAGCTGCCGGGTGTACATGCTGGCCGCCGCCGATGTCCAGTACTCCGACATGGTCGACAGGATCGGGACCGCAGTGTACATGGGCAGCAGACGCAGCTTCGTCATCATCAGTTACGACGAAATCGCCGAGGTGAGCTCGGCAGCCGCGTGGTGCTGGTGGAGGAGTGGGTCGTTGTTTAGCTGATTTGTATCAGTTCCTTAGACGTCTATGTGGTCCTCTCCCACGATTTACTGGAAATCGAGTCACTAAATATTTTTTTACAAACTTCTGCTTGTTCCTGTCCTCAAGAGGTGAAGTCCCTTCTTTAGACGTTCCAGCCCTATTGTCTCAGAAATCCGAGCCACGGCGTTGATGGCCCCCAGCGAATGTTTAGGCGCATTTGTGGCATTAGATGAACTGCAAGGAAATGTTTTAGTGCCATAGGATAGTTAGCTCCCTTCCCTAGGATGTTTCTGTTAAAGAACTCATCCAGTGCTACGAAACCAAGAACAGCCGTGCCGTCGCGTTTCTCCTGAGCCGAGCCGTCGCCACAGACGCTCCTCAGCAAGAAGGGCCTCGGCGGCAGCTCGAAGAAGAGCAGCACTCCGCCGGCCAGCCGGGCCTCTCAGCGGGGCCACAGCACCGCGGACCCCGTGTGCGAACTGTACCGCGTCGCCGGCAACATGCTGCACAACACGGGCACCGTCAGTGCCGACCTCGTGGCCGCCATGGTCAAGGCGGAGATCGCCCTGATCAAGAAGGAGGTGAGCATGAACTGCTGGCTGTAGCAGAGGCCGGCCACTGGCGGTGAATGTCATCCCGTCGTCAGCGTATGCATTGCGGCACAGTCTGCCCCCGCGCTTTGTTTAGCCGGTCCACTATCTCGAGGAAGGCGATCGGCTTAATCCATCGTCCCATGCTCTTTCGTTATTGTTTGGTGATTTCTGGATTGTTTAAAAATGCATTTAACCGTCACGGTCACTGTACGTGGACATTATGGTCTCTCGCAGCAGAGGTCATGCACAACCGGCAATTTCGGCGGAACATTTCATGATCCTGTGGCCTGCTCACGGTATCACTAATGACTTTTTGTTACCAGCTCCCAAGCAAAAACTTATCAACCATTTTGATTCGGGAAACCTCGGCAATTAGCCGTGCGCCATATTCTGCTAACCGTCCGCTTCCGCACAAAAAATCTTAATTATCAAATTAATTTAAATAATTAAATTAAATCAATTAAACAAAAATCTTAGGAATGTGATAAAACGCTTTATGGGAACCAATATTCACTATTTTCAAACCTGTAATACAACATCTAGACAATGGATATGGAAAATGGGCAGTTGCACTACCATGAGCAAAGGCGTTATGCTGATCCCCTTGGTTTCCAGTGATACCAACTGTTGCGTAACATGGCCAGTCCAACTTCACATGACAGAACACTGTTGTTTCCTACAGATGCAAAACATTGCATGAGAAGATGATTAACATCATTTCATAAGTCCCAGTTTGTTTAAAAAAGACCATTATACCTACATAAAACATGGCAGTTGTGTGTAGCTGACTGAGCATTAAAACAACATACCGTTTTTGTGACCTGCCCTGTCAGATATCGTGCCCCTGTTTGTCTTCATAAACTTGAGCCATGGGTTTAACAGTGATGAAGGATGCTGATTTTTAAACATGATTTCATTGGACCATAGTCCCATTGAAAGGAAAACTCACGGAATGTCTCAGTGCAAAGTTACTTTCCAGTTCACCATTGTACTCATGTTGTGAACACCAACTCCATACCTCACTCTTTCTTCCTTGACTATTGACCTCTGCCTTTCTAGAGAACCACCATAATAGAAATTGAATTGCCAGGATCCGCTATTCCCGGGACAAAAAGTTCCAAAAAAGATCTGAATGACATGAGAAATGGCGTAACCCCAGAGTTGAAAGGAAACGGCAAGAAACAGAAACAACAGCAAGACTCCAAAGTTAATTCGAAACAGGCCGATGATAAACGAGATTCCAAGGAAGAGGAATCAAGGCGAGATTCGCGTAAAATGTCGCAAAATCGAAAGAAAACGTTTAAAGACGAAGAGGAGGGACAGAACGACAAGCGGCAAGACGATAACTATTGCGAAAAGATCCGCACAAAGTTAAAGAAGCGCGGGGACACCGACGATTCCTCGATCAATTTGGACGAGGTTGTTATCAAAGGCAGGTACAAATGCTGCTATTTATTACACATTATATTTCATCGAATTATACATGAAACGTACGTAGCAAGCCAAATCATAAATGGTTCAGGCAAAAAGGGTATGCGCAATCAGACGTGTGTCCAGGATTTTCCTCAGTGGGGGACAGAGACGTAGCCAGAATTTTCTTAAGAGAACTAGTTCGGTGAGAACTAGAATTATACGAAATCCGCCTGCTGTGAAGACGATGTGAAATGGGTTTTACCAAAAAATGCGGGCTTAAGGAGAGGGTGAGCGGGCCCCGTCCCCTCCCCTCTGGTTGCGCCGGAGGGTACGTGCCATATGATGCCATATACCACTGGCATATGACAAAATTTATAGGAAAAAGCAACAATATGATGTAACTGATTTCATATTTAACGCACAATGAAAACATATAACGTTTGTTTTTGAAACATATATAGGACCAGTATTTCGTATTCCTGCAAAATCGATAGTGTTGTCGCTAGTGTAGACCGTTTCCTTCGGGGGAACATGGTCCCCATTCCCCCTTGGCTACGTTCCTGTCTGCAATGAAAGAAAATTAATAATGAGGAATATCTCGCGACAAACTTTTTCCCTATTTTCCCACACATATCATCTATGTCATGGTGTCTTGACATCGACAGAACTCTCCTAATTCTCTACCGATTACATATGGCTGTTTTGCTTCGTTCAAGATGACGAGCCTATGGACGGACCGGACTTGTACGTCATCTTAAATGGGTTTTTGCTACCCGGCCTGCCTGTCGAAATGGAGAAAAGAGGTGAGTTATATCCATGGCTGAACATCCTGGTGTGAGGGGGGGGGGGGCAGTGGAGGGCCTTAAGTCCGCCAACGTTTCAGCTGTTTTAACAAAAATTTTAGCAAGCCTCCCTCTATAACTTCCCGTGTGATATTTCATGCCTGAAATCGAGTATGATGTCGTTGTGTGCTGAGAAATTGTCCCAAATCAGCAGAGTTTTCACTTCCTCGGAACTGTTACACCAGGTCATTGTAACCTGTGTCGGAATCGCGGACAGCTCGTCAGGGCGAGGCTGTCGCTTCGACGCTCCAGGCGTGCTGACCGGGCTCTTAATGGGACAGCTGTTGCGGCGACACTTATGAAGGCGCCTCTCAAAGGACGCCTCAAATACCTGCTCGAAATCCTTGCATCTCCACTTCATTCGGCCAAAACAGCCATAGTTCTGGGCGTCCTGCTCGGCAACTGTCTCACTTGGGACAGTTACGCCACTTTTATTGTCAGACTATGCAACGCAGTTCTTTCATCCCCTTGCAAGGTCAGCCATCATCTCATTTCCGAAGCGCTACAACGCCTTGTCCATGTCCATGCTTTCCACCACATCTCGGTGTTGGGTGGTTATGCGGATTCTCGCCTGAAAAGAGCGCAACATGTGATAAACAACGCCGCAAGACTAGGCTGGCCATGGCTGTAGAGATCACATAAGCCCTGCTTTTAGAACATTCGGGTGGAACAGTGTTTAGCGATTGGTGACAAATCGCGATCTTGCCTACGTGCACAGAGCTTTTCAGGGTCAAAATCCTTCGTCTGTCCTAAAAGTCGTGTTCATGACTCGTCTGCACGCCTCTCGGCGCCGGACGCGAACCGCCGTCGCGGGTACGGGTGCCCTGCACTTGTCACGCGTAAGGCTGACCAGCACAAAGCAGCTTTTCTCCTAGAAAGCTGCTGTCGCTTGACACCAGCGAAGCCGGCGCGATGTGGCGCCGTTTACCTGAGTGCTGTCGCCTTTGCTTCTCGATCAACGCGTTTTTACTGCCCATGCTCCAAATGAGGTTTAATTTATTCATTATTGACCACCGTTTTTATGTACTGACGAACTAACTGGTGGCACAAAACCCATTTTGTGAGCGCCTCCTAATAAATGAATACCGAATACCAGACACCTCTGGTTATTCGGCCAAGCCTATGGGAGGAAACCATCTTCCGTCTGGCGAGAACTCAACTTGGTGGCCATTTGACCCTAGTCACAAGCAGGGTCGATATGATGGAAGTGGAAGATCTAAGGTCGAAACCGACGTCGACATTTTCCTTTTTCCAGTCAGGCGACAGAATTTTGTTTAGCTGCCGGTCGACTGCCAGGCATTATCCGTTCGCCAATAAGCACGGGTTCGGCCAAGGTATTTGTGTGTGCGTATATACGAGATGTATAAGTACACATATATACTATATATATATATATATATATATATATATATATATATATATATATATATATATTTATGCATAATACCATGGAGCACCATGGACTTCATCTGAACCATAGCATCTTACAGTTAGTGTTTTCTAGCTCACTATAATGTGGCTAATATTGTAAAGTCCGATATAATTATACCATCGTTTGTGCATGGCTTCAAAGTCGGTCTAAAACTGATTTCATAATAATCGATTAACAGGTGTCCCCGTCGAGGTGATGTTTCGGATCCTGACTAGGCCAAAGATATCTCCTCCAATTCGTGCACCGAAAAAGCTGACAGAAGATGAGGAAGTTTCGAGCCATCCCTCTCTGGAAAATGCTGAGGAAGCCACGGAGTCAGATGATTTGACCCGTAAGCTGTGAGTTTCTTACGAGCAAGGTTGGGCCGAGAGGGTATTGCTTAAACCAACAGAAAAATCAGGCTGAGTGGCCAGCTCGGCCGTAACGCTTTGTGTACGCTTATAACTTCGCAAATACTTGGCACTGTTTCGTGCCGTTTTTACCAAACGATATCCTAATTTCTGAGGAGTTCCTTTTAGTTTCAGTCCATTATTCGCTGTCTTGTACGTTTTGTTGTCCATTGAATTACGCCGTCATCATATACATCTATGCTCTAAAAATGTTATAATTGGCGCTTTTGATGCATTGATAAGCATGAACATTGATTTACTGAAAGACAAGAATCAGTAAGAAGAACTATATTTCTGTAAAAGAAATCATCGTCGGATCCTTTGTTAAACAGGCAACTGTCCCATTTCTGGGGGAGCCTGACATCCAATATGAAGTCAAGCAACGAAGAGCTTGTTCCACCCAATTTTATCATCAAGGACCTTCAGATACCGTTGCATGCCATCAAATTCAGCTCAGATCGACATCAGGTTAGCTAAAATGGGAAAGATCGACGGGAAAAACGACAACTGACGTGATTATGGTATTTTTGCCTTCGAAGCCGCGATAATTTTTTGTCTTTGTATTTGCAGTTTCACTGTTATGCATGTTGTTGCCCAACATACAAGTCCTGTGTGTCATCTTTCAGGCCTCAGCATACAGCAGGCAACAGTTTCTGCATTGTCATTAACCCTATTCCCGGAGGGCTAGACGGTATGGCCGATTCCCGGCAGGGGGGGGGGGCGGATTCGGCCCCCCCCTGAGATCTCGAGAACTACTTATCCGATTTCATCGCAACAAACAATTTTGAAATTTGTGGATACAGGGGGGCAAAAATGTCAAAATGGGGGGTATTTTTTGACTTCTTATAACTCCGTTGTTTATGGACCGATTCCGATGAAACTAGCATGAATCGAGAGATTATGGATAGGGCTTTTACCAAGGGTATGCAAATTTGAAATTTTGGGAAAATTCATGGGCGTTCACAGGGTTTCAAAAATAGGGGGATTAGTTTTCTAATAACGGAATGAACAAAAGAGGCAGAAACACTTTTTTAGCTTCTGCTAGTCATGTTATGCTAAAGAAGTACAAATCGCATTACAATGTTTGTATAATGTTAGCATAGGCGGTGCCAGGGACATAAAAAAGGGGGAACTGTCATGGTCACACGTTCTTCAGATCAACTTGTGACCTTTGACCTTAAATGACCTCCAATGACCTTGGGGTCACCTGGAATGATGTCGTGTGCATTCAATATTATCTGTAAACGTTTTTAATCGATTGAATTCACTCTATTCCAAAAAAATCATTTTTTGGCTTTTGCGACATAGGGTACGCGCACTGACATTTTAGGTCATACCTCCGTGACCCGACCTGATATCAAGCTGAAACTTGGTACAAAAGTAGAAGGCATCTTTCTACGTCATATGTATTCCGGGTTTGGTATTTGAAAAAACGGCGCCGAAATTATTGCAAAAAAACAAATTTTGACTTTTGACCTTGACCTGACCTTGTAAAGTGACCTCAGATAAACAAAATTACATATGCACATTGCCCAACTATTTAGCTATACATTCATATAAAGTTTTAAGTTCTATCTTAAAAACTCTGTTTTTGGCAAACATTTTTCTTTTACCCTCAACATGGCCAAAAATGACCTCAGGTGCCTCCCAAAAACGTTGCCTGGCTCCGCCCCTGAGCAAAATAGAATTTCGAAATTTTGTCACGGCGCGTAGAAGGAATAGCTAGGAAAAGTCACCAAGTTTCGTGAAGCTGCGTTAAAAAGCCTGGAATTGGCAAGCAAAAAACCCGAAGGGGGGCGGATTCCGCCCCCCCTGCCGGGAATAGGGTTAAAAGGTGTATATTTAAAGACCTTTAGCCTTATTTTCATGGGGAACCGATTCGACCCTAGACCAGGAACGACTCTAGAGGACGTTTCTGGGAGGCATGTCACACCATAGTGAGGTCGTTTCAGGCGCGTCGTCGCACCTTTAGATATCGGTGCTCTTAGCCAATAGTTCGCAATGCTATGATTTTGATGCATGATTCCTATGATAATTGGCTATCCAAATAGTCTATAAAATAAACCGAGAATCTTCCGCCAACCCACAACCATCCGCCCCGTTTTGGCGTCCGGAAAGCACAGATAACGTTTCTCATAAATCCTTACCGTTTTCTAACGTAGTGGTTCTGGAATTGGCCCGACTAATCAGGCAACACTGAGTGAAAAAATAATCCAGTGCAACAGTTTGGGGATAAGTACCTCGTGCGCTCGATGCTCTGAATCATTCATAATCCAAAAACTGTCTCCAAGTACCCCATGATGTTAACTTAAAGTCAAGACGTTAAAATCGTGTTCAAAGGATATCTTTGGTATCTTTGATAAAATCGTCTGGCGTACCATCGTATGCCAGAGGACGAAAATTGTTTGCCCCTTGTATGCTTTCATAAAGGAGCCGCCGACGATTCTTATTGCCTTTGCATACACCAAAAGAAACTTTAGGTCACAGGCTTTCGTTTAAGCCCTATGTTTTGTCGAAACCTGTCCAGCAGACCGGCTGATTTTGGGTTCAGTGATGGGTCGGTCCGTCGCATGTATTTCAAGCGAAATGCACGATGAAAACAGGGCCAAAAGATCCAACAACTCTCTTCCAACTCCTGCCGCATGTGTTTTCATTTGTGTTCCAGACTGGCAACTCTATGTTCGACATGCTGGCAGAGGAGATTTACGACAATCTAAAGCTGAAATCGATATTTGATTGTTACATTCACAGCCTGCAGCTTGTACCGGTGAGGCATACGTAAAATGTGACGTACGGAAGTGGTAAGCTGCCATTAACGTAGACTTCTGATGGTCGTGGCGGATGATTATATGGCATAAATATTACAAAAGCAGCAAATATGTAGCAATTAACAAATGCCAATAAGTAATAAAAACGACAGCGGCAGTAACAGCAACAGTAAATAAAAAGTAAGAGGTAGTAAGTAGCAAAATAGTAACCAAGGACAAGTATTATGAAAATCTGAGCGCAAGAAATATCCTCTGTTGTAGAGTGCGCTTCTTCAGTCTAACAGTCTTAGTAGTACCGTGTCACATGAACAAGGAGGGAAGCACAGGTGTCAAAACACCGAACAATGCCGTGTTATTGATGAAATTACATTTTTACATTGCGACATTCCTTGGCAGTCATAGAGCTCATGAGGTGGCATTCATTTTCATTGTCTTCACATATCCACCTCATTCCAGCGTCAAAGGCTGTTTACTAACTGGGCAAGAAAAGCCTGTGCTTTAGAAGCCTTTTGCTGGCGAAACCACATGCCAAACGCTTGGCTAGGTAATTCCAATCCAAAAGACCTCGACTGGTGGCAGTTGTACAGAGATTGCGTCCCGCCGTGACTTCTCCACGTCCCGTTGGACTGTCGCAGGTTCCCGACATCTCCTCGGTGTTTCCGCCGGAGACGCCTCCCCCAGCCCCCGTCGACGAGCAATCGTCGACGGACAAATCGCAGAAGTCAACCCTGCCACCGCTGCCGACGGCGGCGGAGCGCCCGCCGGCCACGCCGGAGCCGCTGCTGTACAGGGAGCGGCTGGAGGGCGTCCCCGCGGAGGCCGTCTCCGTGCCGATGCTGGTGAACGCTCTCATTGATCAGGTGAGACGGAGTGGGATATAGGTGGATGGTGTTGACAATGATCCGTTTTTTGGATTTGTTTCTCCGGATTTGGGCTGGGAAGATTATTGACGGGCACAAGATGGTCGTTAACTAGAAATGATTTAAACTGTTAACCATAAGAGATGTTCAGATGGCTAAAACTGTGATGGAGCCACTGGGCTTTTAATGATACCATAGTCTCAACCTAGTAACATTTTCAGTTGCCAGAATTAGTTCCCCGGGCATTTATTGCAATTTCTTTTTGGTGATATGGAAAAATAAATTAATCGAGGATGATCACTAAAAAGTTGTATTTATTAGCACACTGCCTTCCCATAACTTGCGTCCACTTTCTACGCAACGCAAACTGACAGCTTTGTCCCGCTTTTTTGATAATTGTATACGCATTGACAGGTGGCATTTTGGTTACACGATCCCAGCCTGGACCCTCCGCAGTCAACGCCCGCCCTTCCTCGCTCGGCCGGCGCGGAGGAGCAGCCAGAGTCCGCGGCAGCAGCGAGTGTCACCGCGTCCCCGGCGCCACCCGCGGACCCCGGCCCCGTCCCGGCCTCGCCGGAGCCCGTGAACACGTCGGTATCGAGTCCCAGGCACCAGCGGGCGGCTCGCGGCAGGACGGGGGCCGCCTCGGCGCCCGCGCTGCCCGACGTGACGCTGCTCTCGCCCTCGGAGCAGGGCAGCTCCGAGGGCGGGTCGTGGGACGGACGGCGCCGCACCGGCCGCCGCGTGTCGTCCCCGCCCGGCGTCGACCGGCCCCAGCGCGGCCGATCGGGGCGCCATCTGCACGCGCCGGCGCGGGCCGAACGCGCCGGCAGCGTGGCGGAGGCGCCGCAGCCGCAGCCGGAGCAGCAGCCGCAGCTGGCGCCGCTGCCGCAGCTGGCGCCGCAGCCGCTCAGCGAGGGCCTGCTGCGCGGCGCCCAGCTGTTGGAGCAACAGCTGCGTGAAGACGCCGACTCGGAGGAGGCGACGGAGGACGACCCGGCGCCCGGGCAGAGTCTGAAGCTGAGGTTCGCCGCCAAGGAGGTCGCTACCGAGTCGGCGCCGGTGCTCGTCTACCAGCGGGATGACATCAACACGCAGTTCTACAACCGGGAAGGTTAGCAGGGGCAGGGCAGAAGAAATGGTCCTTGTAGTAATGTGAGGTGGCTTATGTGCTCCTGTTTAGTTTTTTACACAGTAGATGGAACAAGGGACATGACTACGAATTTTAAATGTGCTACGAATACGCCGGAAAAAATCGGAGAAAAGGTTTTTTCGCTGTCTGGAACTAACAGTGCTTTGGAAGCGCATGACGATTGACGATTCATTTCAAAACTAAGGGGTGTATTCTGCATGTGATCGGTAACTTGGGTTTTAGAGCACCGTTCTTACAAATGATTACATGCGTTTCCTTCGGAATTGAACTACTTGCTAGACAAGAGCGCTGGAAGCTGGAGGGGAGCAGGGGCCACGGTGCCCTCCAACTTTTTTGAAATTTAACATTGGCCCTATGGGCGTTGACTGGAAAGAATTGATCAATAATGCTTGTTTACTCACATCCCCTCAACAGTGGAGGAGTCCCCACACCTTTGTTGCTAACTTAAGCCAATGCCTGTGTCAGCATTTTAAACTCTCCTCCTGTGAGTACAGTTATTTTTTCCAGGTCAGTAACCATGTATTTTAGTACTTACGTGACAGATTCGCCAAATCACTCCGACAGTTCACGTCTCAAGGTCTTTATTGCATGTGACAACGATGGCATAGTTGGACTCTAAACATAACAAACTGCAGCATAGAACAAGAGCCGCGTCCAGACGCAGTGCGAGGCTCGCAATAACCGTGCAGCGTTATCCCCTTTATCGCAGATCTGACCGTGGTACACCAGCTGGAGCACGTGCTGCGACACAACAGGCAGCAACTGCAGCTTGAGGCGTCACCAATGCCCCCTTCCGGTAGCTTTCTGAAGCACCAAGCTGCCAAGCAGGAGCTCTTGACCAAGCTGCAAACACTTGTATCTTCATTAGACAGTACGTGAAATGTATCTATCGATGGAATTTAATTCGTGGACCAATGGTGTCAGAACCATGTTATGATGCTAGTCGACCGCCGCTTTTGTTTTTGGACAGTCGCTCTTATTTTGCTTGATGAAACCACCTTTGCCGGATTTGAACGTAGAGCCGCCAAAGGTGGGAGGTATGAAAAATTACTTTTTGTGATCGTACGGACATACGACCCAAACGTGTGCGTGCGTTCCGTGTAGGGAAGTCACCAACCACGTATTTCGCCACCTTCATTGCTTACTAACTTCGGACTTTGCCTGATAACGTCAAACTCTTGCGCTTGCCTTCTGACCGAAGAAATGACCTCACTTGAGCTGACATTTCCACGCGGGCCAAGCGCACAGCGCCTGCCGCGGCAGCTGACGGCCTGCCGTTTGCCAGACATGGAGCACCTGCTGCGCTTGCTCGTGTTCGAGTCTCTTTACGCCGACCTGCGGCCGGAACGCTGCTCGCCGCGGCTGCGCCACTATCCGCACGTGGGCCTGCCGGCGCCGCACGTGTCGGCCGACGTGCAGCTGTTGCCGCCCGAGTGCGGCCACGTGGCTGCCTGCGACCAGCTGCGCCAGCTGACCAGCGACGAGGAGACGTGTCACGTGGCGAGTCGGTTCGGTGATCACTGCTGGCTGGAGCGGCTCGACCCGCTGTCCATGGCCCAGGTGCGCTGCCGGGGAGCCGACGCTGGCGACTGCAGATGCCCAGCAGCCAGAAAGACTCGCAAGGCTGACTCGCAGTGACGAGCCCGCTTAAAAAAGGGGGCTTCTAATCTATTGTTAATTGTTATTATCCCAGAATTCCCGTTCCAGAATTATTATTCCAGAAATCCCATTATAGCCGCTACACTTTACGCGACGTAGCCATAGGCATCTGAACGCTTGATGTATGCGCCAATGGATGTGCGGGACATCTCAGAAAAGGTATCAGACAGTGATTCGTGTGCGGACAGACTCTGCACGATTTGGAGAGCAGGTGCGACTTGTTGGCGGCGACTCATTTTGAGGGCGACGACGGCCTGTACCTGGTTTACGGCCACCCTCGGGTGTACGGCGGCTACATGGACCGGCCGTGGTGTTACAGACTGCATACCACCGTGGGATTTAGAGATTTCCTCGGTAAGGACTCGCGTGCAGTGACTGGACTCGTAACCCCCAGTGCAGAGATATCCTCGCTCTGCGGCTGTGTGCGCCATTAAGGATTTACGATAATTTTCCTGCTTCACCTACATTTACCTCAACGCAATAGAAATATCTGGTTTTTTACATAGGATGGCTAAGTATACATTATTGTTCTTGTCCACTTACGTAAAGCTCATCGAAAGCCTTCGAGATGTTGGGGATACATGCACCACAGGGTAACGGTAATTTGGAAACGATTACAGTGCGCCCAGTTTCGTACGGTGCGAATCCTAAACTCCACAGCTCTCTTTCACTTTCTTTCGGTGATGGGAAGGCTGGACAAGGTCCAGCCTGATACCTGACTGCACAGAGGAGGACTTCTTTAGCGGTAGATTCCACCCGTCTTGTCCGGAAGAGCACGCCAGTCTTGTTCTGCAGAGCGCGCCTGTGTTCCTCGCCAGAGCACGTCTGTCGGATGCCGGCCGTGGCCGCCTGGTTCTCCCGGGAGAAGGAGCGGCTCGTCAGGGCCGAGAAGCTGGAGAGGGAGGCGGCGCAGAGGCGGGCCGAGATCAGGAGGCTGCAGCCGATCCCGGCTCCACCCAGCCTGCAGGTGCGGCGTCAGGCACCGTGCGGCATCGAAGGCCAGTCCATCGGAGTCCCGTGGTGCAGTCGCGCTAGAAAAACGTAGGTGCATGCACGATTTTGAAGAAAGGGACCAAAGTGTACCTTGGAAAGGGATGTGCGAAAAAGCGGCTTGGATAACAAGCATTCTCAATTCGAAACTCCCGTTAAGCTGAATATTTTTCTGGAAATCTGTAGAAAACGGCAAGGAAAGGGACATCACCGACCCCCTGGACTCGAATCTGAAGACATCATGATCCCTAAAATCATCGGTCAATCTTTCGATATTTTTGGAGAAAAAGGTTTCACGAGAATACGAAGCCAGCAGACCTGGGTTTAATCCGTAAACACGTCATCTGAATCCAAGTGCCAACTTCTTTCTCTATTTTTCTTCCTAAAAGAGTGTAGTGTTCATAGGTTGTTGGGTTTATATTGACGACAGGTACGTTGACTGGTGACAAACGGTTGTCTGGCTATGATGCAGGTGGAGGTACCGGATGACAGCTTTGTTATTCCTGGCTCAATGAAGGATGCCAGACAGGAACAAAACCTGAAACAGGAGGATGTAATCGAAAAGTCGACCCAGAACTCGGAGAGTGTTAAACCTGAAGAGAAAGAGGTAATTCGAAGTGACGGTCTGGGAGCTTAAGAATGGCGTCTTAAAAAAATGTTCTAAAAAAAATCACGGAACAAACTGAACTCGGCAGTACCGTAAATGCATCTCGCCTGTCCATAGTTTTGTCCTCATTGCAGCATCATCATTGCATTATCATCACGTATGATCTTATGAAACAGTACCATGACAAGATAAACTGAACTTCAATTGTAAAATACGCAATTTTCACGGGCTGGACAGTTCTGCAAACAAAGCTGGTAGGAATAGAATGATGTGGCATTGAGTTGTTCTAATTTCAGACCAAAGTCAAACCATTCAAGCCGCGCAAAAAACCAGAAGGCAAGAAGAAGAAACGAGCGGAAAAGGCAGAGATAAAGATGCAAGAAATGACCCCCAAGAATGTCACACCTAAGAAATCGGAAGCCTTCTCGTGCTCTCAGCCACTGAGGCCGCAGGTTCCAGGTGCTCCAGTAAGCACGATCATCAAGTCCTTATGCCACAGCGACCCACTTCCGACTTTGTGCAGAAGCGTTAATGTAACAGATGTTTACACAGGCCGTTATAGCTCCAAACCATCAGTAAATACTTAACACTAAAAACTAAACAGTGGAGTAAAGATCGGTGCATATTAAAACAAATTATTTCTTTTCACGGCAATGAATGCTGGAAATTGCGTTTCAGATTCGTCTACGACGCTAAAAAAAACATCAGCAAACTCACTGTTGTAATTTCAGCTGAACAGCTTCGATCTGGGTGGCCAACTGCTTCATGTCTGCGGCCGACGATGCCGACAGTACTTCGACAACGGGTCGTACCTCACAGTCGAGACAAGTGAATACGTGCGAGGATCGAAAGCCCTGTCTGTGTCCGTGAATCACGGAGGCACCAGCATTCATGTGCACCCCACGGCAGAGGTGAGCTGTCGGTGGTTGCCACAAGAGTATTTAATGGGAGCCATACGAGGCGGGGATTTCCCATTCTTTGTTTTACCAATGCGGACTGCGGCTAAGATCTAAGTAGCCGAGTTTTCTTGTCAAACACTCGCAAACCGAGTGAGATCGATTATATCTGAGTAGGAATAATGAATATGGCCAGGATATATCTGTGACAACGATAAGTCACGCGCAAGCTCATGTACTTCTTAACTGTGTGCAGAGCGCGTGACACTAAAAACAGCAATAGACGCTGCCGGTATCGCAATGATGTTTATCTGATCAGCAGCGCAAAACGCCTGCATGCAGCATCTCCGGCGGTTGTCTGACACTGCTGTGACCCGTCAGCATCGCCTGCCGCCTGTCTCTGCAGCAGAAAGGCGTGCTGGAGGTCACGCGCACCGCAGTTCACATCATCATAACCCCGTTACCCGGTGGACAGGGTGAGGACGTGGTGGTCCAGCTGCTGGGAGGTGGCGTGCTCCACGTGTGCCCGAAGCTGGTGCAGCCGCCGGTGCCGGCGCCGCCGCCCCGTTCACCCAGCCTCCAGCCCGGTGCCAGCCCCTCGGCGCGGAGGCCGTCACATGTGCGACGCCACCTGGCGGCGGGGTCGGGCCGCGAGAAGACGGCCGCCAAAAAGGACGGTACTTGCTGCCACGGAGTGCTGTCTGGCAAACTGATGATTTCATTTACGAGGAGACGAGGAGACTGGTGGCTGACGCCTCTTGGTTGTTGGTGGTTTCTGTTAGGGTGGATCTGCCTGCCGTCAAGCTAGTCGCCTTATAATGATTGTTGTTGTGGTCGTCTTTTAGAGTGGCCCCAAACCTAAGGGCACCGTCAGCGTGTGTTGTTATAGGACGGCATACTTTGCATTGTCACACATGGGTTCGTTTCCGCTTCTCTCCGGCCTGCCTGCATTGTGATAAAGGGATGCGATGTGAGCACTTCCATACACGTCCAGGGGTAGATGGCTCCCTTTCCGACGGGACAGACTGGCTTTAATGTACACTGTCTCACTGATGCAGGGAAGAAAAAGTTGGACAAACACAAGTCGCGGAGCTTGGGCGTTCGAGCACGCGGCGGCGCCTCCACCACGCATGACGAGGCAGAACCGGTGATCGTACCAGGTCAGCGACGTGGAGCATCACTGAGCTAAAGAAACCACTGACTGACTGCTGACTCCGACCCACAGTATACTCAAGTTATTGAGCACCATCAACAACCGCTACCTGGAGCGAAGAAAACGCGCCAGTCAACTCAAATGCGCTTGATCTGATGGTTTCGAGCTCCGGGCTGAAGCGGAAGCAATTTTCACAAGTTTCACTTTTCGGGCACCTTTCCCGGAACAGATTGACTATTAAAACCGGCTGCGGGTGCTCCGACTGACCGGCACCGCCCTGCCTCCAGCTCCACCACCCCTCGTCCCTCCAGCCCCTCGGTCCCGCTGCCGCTGACCGGACGTCTCGGTTCCGTCCGCAGAGCCGGTGGCGCCGCGGCTGGTGCAGACGCTCCGCCTCTCGTGCCCCAGCGGCCTGGTGGTCGAGATCGAGCCGGACCCGTTCGCCGACGGGCCGGAGCCGCACGTGCTCGTGCGCCAGTACTACCTGGACGCGGCGGGCGGCCGGCGTCGGGTGCGCCTGTTCGTCAGCGAGGGCCTCGTCTGCCGGATGGAGGACGGGGAGGACGGCGGGGTGGACCTGCTCGGCCCGGACGGCTCGCTGGTCCGCTGCGCATGCGTCAAGGAACCGCTCGCCAGCACGTCAGTAAACGGAGAGGCTGTGGTTGACAGTGGTGTGTCGTTGGCATTTTGATGGTCATTAGCCATAAATGGTCATAAAGTCCGTAAAAGCTGCATTCATCATGAGGCGTCCCAACGATTACCGAGGGCGTGATTATAAAAATCGAAAGTACAGCAACTTATCTTTTCTTTCTTGAAGTTACATGGAATCGAGCTACTGACCACACCACCCGAAAAGAACGTCGACTGGGTCCAAGTCCGCTTGGTAGAATTGGACTGAATGACCGACATGGCAGGACCGTTCCCAGCCCGGTCCCCTCCGAGTCGCCGGCGGCGAGCACGTCCCGGCCGAGCACGCCGCAGCCGGAGCACGGCGGCCACGGCCGCGAACCGGCGCCGGCGCCCGCCGCCCCGCCGCCGCTGCCCCCGCCGCCGCCGCCGGCCTGCCGCTACCGACTGGTGCCGCTCAGCCAGGTGCAGGCCAACGGCCGGCGCCGGCAGCTGGGCCCTCAGGCCGCCACCGAGCTGCCCTCGTACCTCACCAAAATGGCCACCGATCCCATCACAAAAGAGGTGAGGGCGCTCCGAGCTGAGCAGAGGTGGGAAAGTGCTCATCCTGATGCGTACTGTTCATGTGAAGAAACCAAAGTAATACCTGGGAATTTGGGACTCCGTTAACGGCCATGCTCAATCTAGACGTTTACTTCACTAAAGTTCTTTGTTATGCAATCACTCATACTAAAGATATACGAAACTTCACATGTGAAACCTCTTGTATTAACCCTATTCCCGGCAGGGGGTCTGAATCCGCCCCACCCCGGGTTTTTTGCTTGTTAATTCCAGGGTTTTTAAGACAGCGTCACGGAACTTGGTGACGTGTCCTAGAATTTCTTTCTACGTACTGTGACAAAATTTCGAAATTCTGTTTTGCTCAGGGGCGGAGCCAGGCGACGTTTTTGGGAGGCACCTCAGGCCAATTTTGGCCCTGTTGAGGATAACAGGAAAATGACTGCCAAAAATAGCGTTTTTTAGATAGAACTTAAAACTTTATGTGGATGTATAGCTAAATAGCTGGGCAATGTGCAGATACAACTTTGTTCATCTGAGTTCACTTAACAAGGTCAGGTCAAGTTCAAAAGTCAAAACTTGGTTTTATAGTAATAACTTCGGCGGTATTCTTTGAAATGCCAAACTCAGAATACACAACACGTAGAATGGTGCCCTCTACCTGTGTATCAAGTTCCAGCTTGATATCAGGTCGGGTCAAGGAGCTATGACCTAAAATGTCAGTGCGCGTGCCCGATATCACAATAGCCATAAAATGGAATTTTTGAAATAGAGTGAATTCAAATGATTGAAAACGTTTACAGACAATATTAAATGCACCCGAGATCATTTCAAATGACTCCAAGGTCACTGGAGGTCATTTAAGGTAAAAGGTCACAAGTTGATCTGAAGAGCACGTGACCATAACGGCTCCCTCTTTTTCATGTCCCTGGCACCGCCTATGCTAACATTATACAAACATTGTGATACGATTTGTACTTCTGTAACATAACATGAGTAACAGAAGCCAAAAAAGTGCTTTTGCCTCTTTTGTTCATTCAGTTGTTAGAAAACTAATCCTCCTGTTTTTAAAACCATGTGAACGCCTATGGATTTTCTCAAAATTTCAAATGTGTGGATCGATGGTAAAAGTCCTATTTGTAACTTCTGATTCATGTCAGTTTCACTGAAATCGGTCCATAAACAACAGAGTTATAAGAAGTCTAAAAGCACCCCCCATTTCCATATTTTTGCCCCTCTCTATCCACCCCTTCCAAAATTTTGAAAGTTTCTTTTTTAAATGTAGTTCACATCATGGCAAATAAATTGCCGTTTGTTGCGATAAAATCGGATGTATAGTTCTCGAGATCTCAGAGGGAGGCCGAATCCACTCCACCTGCCGGGAATCGGCCATAACTTCTCGCCCTCCGAGAATAGGGTTAAGCGTTGATAACACATGTTATGAAATACTTGTAACGGATTACACGTGCATATAATCATACCTTGGAAGTGGTAGTTAAGGTGTTATAAACAAAATGAAGATAATAATAATATACAAGATAATAACAAATAATAACGAAATGAGATAATACAGCATTCATTACACAGCCATCCATGATTGGATTATTCCAGCAGTTCCTTTCAAACAGGGTCAATGTTACCATAATATATCCTTCAAAAAAAACGCATGTACTGGCACCATGCGAATAAAAATTGTTCTGTAACTGGCCGTGAGTTAGGTGATTCTCGTGCATGAAGGAAATCTGCCATCGCAGCCACAAACCGAGCAATATGATACATGACACAATACCATGAATGGAACGGTATTGGCAAACCGAGCTGCTAATGGACAAGAAAACTCTTAGATATTGCTAGTCGACGGTAGTCATCCCACAGCCATGGATGGAAAATGGTTTTGAAAGTTGGTGTGGCAAAGCTCAGTCCGGTCTGCTCCATAAACGCAGCCTCTACCCTTCCCCCCTCATCCTCCATTATTTTCCCGCCGGATTTTAACCACTTCATTTGACATTTTGATTAGAATGACGTGGAAAAGATGCATGCTTTACCGTCAGTTACAAGTTTACACCACAGCACTTATCAGTCAGCAGTGAAGAGTGCAAGGAACTAAACGGTACACGCAGCACATCCTTTACATATTGTGCAGTGTGCGGGTGCGGGAATCCCTGCTCTTAACGCCAGCTATTGAAAAGTTTGCTTTTCGGCAGCTTTCCCACCGATGCAAGGAACGCCCAGTGAGGTTGGTGTACACATGTTGCACGTTGTAGGCCAGCTCCCATGCTGAAAATATTTTGTGGGAAGTAAGATCGATTTTATTTGTTATTTGCTGAAAGGTAACATGGTATTTAGTACGTGGGTACAATATGAATTGAATCTGAGCTGGAAACTGAGGTAGATCGCTTTCGACTCCACTGTCGGGCGAGCTGCCCATTGAGCGCCATCCTGCCTATTTGCGCCACCTACCGTTATCTCCTAACTGAGTTAGGTGATTGGCAGATAAAGGATATTTTCTTAGAGAGACATCATGTCTGTTGATTCGATGCCTTCCTCTTCCTTCCCGTCAGCGGTAAAGACGTATGGTAGGTCCGCGACGTTTCAGTGCACGTTCGAAGTAATTTTCTGCTTTGTGTTACCCGTGTACAACCGTGCTATCAATACTGTGAAGCAGAGTTGATCCAATACAGTGCCTGCTTTGTGGAATGACGCTTCTCATTTGATCAGAACAGAGATTATACGTTCTCGCGTTTCTTATCCGGAGTTAGTTTTGTTGTGGTAGAGCCATTGCCCTTTTTGCGCCACCATCTGACGGGCCTTATTACGTCAGTTACACAATCAGGGATTGATTAGCTAACGGCGTGCTGATGGCCGTTCCGGTGTTTCGCAGGTGTCTGGGACCCATTTAAAGCGACAATCACGGGAGAGGGATTCCGGCTGCAGAGGGAACACTTTAATAGTGAGGAAGAAACGTCGCCAGAGCCTTCCAGGAAGGACTGGAGTCCTAAGCCCTACCCCCTCCCCCTCGCGGAGCCCCTTTCAACCCCGCCGTCCACTGATCGCGAAAACTAATGCAAAACGTCATTTTTCTCATTCACCATGTAATCAGTGCCCCAAGTCTTGCAGGCACCCCCAGACCAAAAATCCTGACGACATCGTAGGAACGAGGACCCCTCATCAGTCTTGCGGATAAATGTGTTCCAGATTTAAGCCAATTCATTTAGAGGGGGTGGCTCGCCGCCGACCGCACTCACTGTGCCCTTAGGAGCCAGGTGACTTCGCTGTGCCCTTCTCCATCGGGGGATTTACCTGCCACTGCAGAAATTTGCTCCCTAACTGGCATGTTAAAATAGACCCTGAAGTGGGAGAATGCACCCTTTTCGTACCCTGCAACCCTTTTGATCTCGGTGACCTTATTTCGACATTTAGGAAATACGGGATTATTCTATTTTCCGTTTTAAGAGGGAACATTTTCGGATCGCAAGGGTGGTATGGACCCCAAACTCACTGGATGCGCCTGTGCAGCCACCTCCTTGTCGGCTGCCCAGCACCTTGTCGGGATCTGAGCATCTCTCTCCACCTGTTTTCAAGTATTTACGAAGGGAATAAAAGTTCATAATATACCAAACAGTGGTTCATTATATCTTTTGCCGCCGCAAAGTACCTGGAACTCAATATCATTCTTATGGTAGCGCAATTAGGCACATCATGTGGCGCAACTATGGCAGGGTTGCCCTTTTGCAACGTCTTGCTAGAAACTGAATAGCAAATAGTAGACAAAGGCTGAGGTTTTAAACGCCCAAGATTATGGTGGTAAAAAAAAGCAGAGAAGATATACGAGAAAGAAATAAGACAACTTTTCCTTTATCATAGTCACAGTGCCCGTTTTTCAAAAAGATGGGGCAAATTGGGCAGTTCCCCTACATTTACACTATTGTGTTTGGCTGAGAGGTGGTACGTAGGTATGTGCCTATCCCTTGTCAAAGTTAGCGGGAGAGGAGCCTAGCCATTTTGGGGGTCTCATTGGGCTTTTGGGACAGAAACATCCTTAGACACACCGGACTGCAGCGCCCTATGATGACACTATTCCGTATGTTTCTGCTGTGTAATTTATCTCTAATTTTGTCTTCATAATTTGGCGAAAAAGTAAAATTTGCGGTTTGTATGGTTCCATACCACACCCACTTTTGGAAACACTCACAGTTATGCTGGCGTGGGTTGTTGTGGCGGAGGCCACGCCCACCCCACTGCATTCTCCACCCCTGCTCATGGCGTAAGGTCAAGCCGAGATAAAGTAGCAATTAATCTTTCTCCCCTCAGCGCAAGCAGTATCAATTAGGGGGAGACCGGTCGAACGTAAAACTGGTCAATAGAACGGGACGAAACGGCAGTAGAATGTTCTTGAAATGCTGCATGGTGAGTAGGTCGTGGATGTTTCATGTCATGTTTGCAAAGATTATGATAATGCAGACACCTACATTTCAACAGGCATGTCAAATATTCTTTTGCGGACACAAATTCCAGTCATATACCGCCATGTTTTGCGCATGCAGTGTTTTCCACACAATCACACAAACTACATGAAATGTTGACTTACTTTGGCAGATACGTTCAGCTCTCCTACTTTTCCTTCTGCTTAAACCCACTGTCAAAAATGCAGTCGTAGGTGAATCCTTTTCTGATACCGACGAATAGAGTAGCGTTCGCTGTGCAGCCTTCGGTTGAGGCATCCACAACGGACTCACCCTCTCGAAAATCTCTTGGCGGAAACCATGGATGCACCACTGGTTTGTCATGGTGTTGCATACTGGTGCTCGCACTGGCACCGCGAATACGATCGCGCGTTTGCCCGTCTTCAGACGCTACGCCATGAACGATTCAGTGACGGCGAGCCCTGGATTGGTGCGGTGTTTGGGTTGCGTGGATGAAAGGATTGGTGCGAAGTGGGTCGAGAAACGTTTTCCGCGTGGTGGACCGAAATAGGGGACAGGAACATGTACGAATTCAGTCATTCAAGTTAAAAACTGTGTCATTGTATTAAATACGGGTTGCGTAATCCACTTAACATTACTCACGCCACTAAAAGGAAAACGGCCTACGTAGTAAATCACAACTGTTGCCTGCACGTAGCCAGGATTCTCCTGAGGAGGAACCAAATGTCAAATTTTGTCATATGCTACTAACATATGACAAAATTCACAGGAAAAGCAGCAATTTTACGTAATGTGTCTCATATTAAACGCACAGCAAAACATTTAATGTTTGTTTTTGCAACATATATATGATCACTGTTCCGTATTCGTGCGAAATCGCCATGTATCTAATAACGACGGCTTGGCTCAGGGATGTGCCATGGCCCCCATGGCCCCCTTGGCCACGCCCCTGAGCTGTTGAATGACGAGTGGTGGTTATTTGTTTATAGTTATCTTTCCAGTAAAACCTCTTGATTCGTCTACGTCCAAAAAATAAAATATGGCCTATTTTATGATATATCTTTCGCTTCCCAGAGATGCTTCACTTAGATACAATGTAGAGTGATACCTCGTGCGATCCGAGGAAAGCCACAACAACTCAGTGGGGTACAGTTCCGCTACTACTGGAGGCCTCGTCGCTTCGCCAAACAAATCACTTTACTGTCGGACCAATGTTTCTGGGGTATCTATAATGATTCTGGGGTATCCAGCCAAGTGGGCAAGAACGCCACTTTAATACTGGTACTAGTGTAGAACCTGGGCATTGTTCGGACGGTCCTAGAGGTGCCATGAAGGAATGCTTGTCTCGGCGCTGATGCTACATACAAGTATCTCGGGGAAAGGGTAACATTGGAATTGCTTCGGTTCCCTATTCCTCTGGATTTTAACTCCAGGGTCTGTATGTAAATGGGTCAGTTTGCTTCCCGATGTAGAGAGTAAGAGGGTATATTTCTGCATCTCTGGAGCTGAGAGCCATGGCCAAGGTCGGAGATGTTCATATACATGGAGATCACCACATATATGTTGCAAAATCTTTTTTCCGGCGGATTTGTATTGTGGTTCACCCAGTTACAGTTTTGCTCATGGGCTTGGTGTATACGAATTACGGTTCCGCGGGATTTGCCTTTGAAACATTTTTGCGGTCTTAAGTATGGGCTGTGTGACAGACGCATGCCCGCAGGTACGTTAAATATTCTTCTTTCGCCATGCACTGATGTGCCCTCATTTGAACATACAGCGGCATGCAACAACCAGTTTCGTGGAAAAAAGTGATCAAAATACTTTCACGTGGATATCCGACATATGTAGATCATATTTTAATGACCCATTTTTCCAGATGTTGGACAGCCCTATGCTGCGGTCCGCTTTGGGGCTCTGTGTGTCTCCCAACCGTACACACTTAATTGGTTGACCTTTCTCCATCGTGCCTGGCAAATATACTATGTGTTCCCTCCTATTCAGACAGCTGTATTAGGGTACCCTCAGACGGCTGTACAGCATGGTTCATCATGTTTCCGGCATCTGTACATTATGAACCTCCAGTGCCAGGCAGCGATGCACCATAGCCCTTCCTGCAACTGACAGCCGCTGCGCATCATATCCCCTGATGCGTCGGGCAGGTGTACACCATGTTCTCTGATGTGCCGGGCAGCTGTACATCGTGCGTCAGGACGGCGTCAGCGCCGTGCTCCGTCCTGGCGGCACCTCCATCATCCATCACGCGGACGGCACCCGGCTGACGCTGACCGTGCCCAGCCCCGAGCAGCCGCTGCCCGACGAGCGGCTGCCCGTCTGCACCGACTACATCGTCAACGACGCCGGCTGGATCGTCGCAGACCGCGCCGCCTGGGTGCTCGGCGTGCGCGTGCTCATCAACGACGCGGCCAGCAGCGACTGGGACGTGCAGGCTGAGCACCCGGACTACTGCCGCGTGCTGATGCGCCAGCTGAGCCGGGTCTGCCAGGTCCACCTGCCTCAGGTGCGCCGGCGGCCGGCGGGAGGGGAGGAGGGCTTTGAGGTCTGGTCGTTTCAGGCTCCTGCCCGAGTGCTGATGGGATGGGATTCGGCTTGTTGGGGATGCTGATGTTTGTGAATTAGGTAAACCGTGATGATTTACTTTAGGTGTTTGCTTTTGCGGTGGACATCAGGGGAAAAGATGTCAGTGTGCGTGTCTCTTCAGACGAGACAATGGGCGTCGTTAAATAAAGGTGAGACACGACATCAGAGCAGCCTACTCGTGCACTTTGACAGAGGGAATGCGACGCACGGCTTGTATCACTGAAGTAATTTGTCTTCAGCTACTTTACCAGCCCGCAACGCCTGTCTGCAGGGTACCATGATCGAGGCGAGCAGCGAGGGCCAGTTCGTGGTGACCCAGACGGATGGCACCAGCCTCCAGATCAGTCTGGATGTGACCTGTTTCACGGTGCCGCCGGCCGGCGCCGGCCAGCACCCCACCGTGCACACGATCCCCCTGACGCGTCCGGCGGTGGCGCCACCTGCCGAGCCGGTGACGAACCCAGCAGCGGCGGAGACGGCGCCGGCGCCGGGCAGCTCGCAGGCGGCGCCGCCCGGCGGTGGGCCTGCCGCGCTCACCGCGCCGCCCGACCGGCCGCCGATCGTAGAGGTGACGCCGCCGCGGCCGACGGCCAGCTGCACGCTCTGCGAGACGGTCGACTCCCGGAGGAGGGTGTTCCGGGCCACCAGGAACGGCCGGCTGATGAAGGTGGGCCGCTGACGGGGTGGTATGTGCAGGATATCGGAGATCCATGCGTGCTCAAGCATGTCGCGGTGTTGATCGGCTTCCATCGAATCAATCGAAACATCATCAGTCGAATATGCTCCAATACCAGGCTTCCGCATACTTGTTGCTGATTGTGGCACGCCACTTGACAGCAATCCACACAAAGGCCAGGTTTTGGTGTGAAGTTCTAACGGCTCTAGATGCCAGGTACAAACGTTAGAAACCAGTTCCCGAGCTCCCAGTAAGCCTGAAACACTCGAGCATTAATTCTTCTGTCCAATTTCCTCAGGTCGGCGACCGAGACACCTGTCCAGCCAGCGGCCTGACCCTGGCCATGCGCACTCAGCTGGAGCAAGGCACCGAGCTGCCGCTGCAGCCGCGCCTCCTCGTTCTTTATCGCGACGGCGACGGCGTCGAGCTAGTGACATCTGGCGAGATATCGCACTACCTCAGCTTGGTGAAGTCGGCGCGGGGCGGCCAGGTTTGGCGGGACGTTCACGCGTCGGACCCAGAGGTGGCGACGGTGAGGATCTTTCGTCCCGTGGCTTCGCGGGAAATGCCGGAGGAGCGGTGGAAGATGCCGTACATGGAGGACAACTTGATACCGGCCAGTGAGTGCATGACTAACGTAGGGTAAGAAACATGGCAACAATGAGCAGCGCGGTCGACGCCCTAAATTTTGTCACATCTTTTGCATCGTTCACTTGCGGTGGAATTTGGAATTGCGTGTTTTGGGGGATCTCGAGGAAAGATGGCTCGACTAATCTATGGCGTTCCAGACCTGCGGCGTCGTGACATGACCCTGACGTGCTCGGAGCGGGAGCCGGTGTCCAGGCTAATGACCATTTGGGGGTCTGGAGGCTTCAAGCCGACGCCGCGACCTGCCGAGCTGCCACCGACCCCGAAGCTGATTCACACCAGAGAGCTGGTTCACATGCCACGGGTAGGATTTTTCTGAAGCTGTGTATCATTTGTTAGGAATCGGGTCTCAGTATTTTTTATTTCTACGTTAGGTTGACGGCATTTCCTTATGCAAGGCTCCGTGATGGACATGCCTGATATTGAGATATATTACCAATCCCTGGCTTTGAAACTGATTATGATCTAGTTCTCCTTTCAGTCATCGCATGACATCGCTATCATTTTTCGTTTCAACTTAGTTCAAATGGACTTAGTTAACTTCAACTTAGTTAACATGGACGACCGCTTTCATGCCCTTTAGGCAATGTCTGTCTCCAGTCAACATACTGCTTAATGCAAAGGCTTTCCAGTCTGATCAGGCCTCGGTACCTTCGCTTGCTGTGCAGGTGCAGGAGGAGATGTACCGGACAGTGGTGCGCGCGGTGAACGAGGTACGGCTGAAGCAGGAGCGGGCGGACGAGTCGCAGCCCGCCGTTGTCGTCGGCGAAGCGCAGAGCACTCCAAAACGCACCGTTCACCTGTACGAGTCCAACAAGCTCATCGAATGGTGAGGGACCCGTCGCAAATGGGCAATGACTTGAACGTAGGCAAACGGAGGCAGCGAGTGCAGTGGTTAGCACCAATGTGAACGATTGCAGTTGTAATGCTGGGTTGGTTCGTGATTTGGGTTATTTTCTCTGGACAGACATTTACGAATCCGTGCGTTTTTCGACTAAGAGCTCTGATTCCGTTTTAAGGGTGGTCACATTTTGTGATGACTGTTTTAAAATGAACAGAAGGCCAATTGGCTACGTTGTTCCTCTAATCTGCACGAAATATGCAAACACTCTCATGAGCCCTCAGATAAACCCTCTGTTCAAAAAGCGTTCTGAAAACTGCGAAGCAGATGCCGCTGTCCGTTGCTGTTCGCCGGATGCTTAACGCTTCCTTTATCGTAGGCTGGAGGGGGCGAAGGCCAACCACCAGCTGGCCACCTCGTCGATCCCGACGCCTCCCAAGTGGCCGCCCGAGTTCTGGGAGCGGTACCGCAGCGACGCCAGCCAGATACAGCACTACAGAGACATGCTCCGGACCAGAGTGCGGGCGGTAACCAGCTGCTCGTGATGTGGCCGCCGGAAGGCGGACAGACATCTGGTTTACCTGATTTCCGTGCCAAGATGGCCACGTTTGCCTTTTGCAATGGCGAGCGAATGCGACGACACCCAGCATCGAACGTGTGTCTTGTTTAGAATTAAATCATGTGTTAACACGGAGCCTGGAATGTCAGAGGGAGGCTGTGCTGCCTGCTGCCTCAGCGGCGTGATCGGCTGACGCCGCCCCCCACCGCAGCGTTTCCCGGACTACTTCCTGTCGGAGGCCGGCGGCGAGTTCCTGGGCCGGCTGCGCCAGTCGGAGCGACCGCCGCTGGCGCCGCGCTGGCGCCGCAGCGTCTGCCAGCGCCAGGTGCGCGTGGCCGGCGCGTTGCCGCCGCTGCCGCCCGGCGCTGTCACCTGCCGGCCGGCCGTGCTGGACCTGGGCGCCGTGCGGAGCGGCGCCGCCACCGACGGCCGCCTCCTGCTGCACAACCGGGGCCCTGTCGACGCAGCGTTCCGGCTGCGGCCGCCGGCGCCGCTGATCGGGCTGCGCGTGGAGCCGCGAGCCGGCACCCTGCCCGCCGGACAGCAGATGTCGCTGCTGGTCACGTTCGAGGTCAGTTGCGGCGCGGGCGCTACCCACTGAAGTGGCATTTAACGGCGCGACGGAATTCAATTAAATGGAATAAATAATACCCGTCCTGGGCGACGCAACTTTAAATAAAGAACAGCCCCCTTCCTTACTTATGTATATATGAAAGCAATGGTGTCCGGGAGGCCGCTGAAGAGCGCAGAGCCGGTAGCCCTGCTTCGTTCACCCACGTGGCTGCAGTCGTGACACATCACTGCACCAGTATCCCTGGTTCGTTTATTCACGCGGCTGCGGTCGTGGCGTTTGTTCCCGCGCCGGCAGCCGGGCGATGCGATGGCCGGCCGCTCCGTCTATTTCCGGCTGGACGTGGTGCTCGACGGCGGCCGGGACCTGGTCCAGGTGCCCGTGGTGGCCTGCATCGGCGACCGAAGCAGCCTGCTGCCGCGCCTGCCGCCCTTCAGCTGCACGGCGCACGCCAGCAGCGTCCGCTGATGGCGATCACTGCTGTTGTTTCCAGCATCACTGTGCAAACGTCACGCCAGAGAAGCAGAGTTTCCATGGCACTGTTCCGGACAACACTTATCCGATTTTCGTTCACCGCCCGTGGAATCTGCCTACCCCGACGGCGCGTATCGTCGTTGGTCTTGTACTGACAGCGCCATATCAAATCGTGTCGATAATTTTCACGGTTAGAATGAAAATACATCAGTCAATGACAGATGAATGACGAGGACGCATTGCCAGCTGGTTGTATTTTTCGCATCTGCGAACATGCACGATGAAGAGCCGTAGACATGGCGGATATTTTGGGCTAACGAGCTTGTTAAGGATGTTGTCTGAACTTTCAACGCCCCTGGATGTTAGTGCAAACTTCATCGACCTCACTCTGTATCGTGTGAATGACAACGTGGAAATACATGAATTCCTACCCTTAAATCCATTTGGTACCGAGAAAAAATACCTTGAAGCGCTGGATCATGCGATCCGAGTGATTGTGGACACTATGCCACAGAAACAAGTACACACGGACATCTACTACTCTCTGAAGATGGAAGTCCGTCCGACCCTCATCAAAACAATGCGCGAAGCACGTACGATCTGTCATAAAACAGCCTAGCCACTATGAAGGCCGCAGGGCAGCCGAACGGCCCTCCGACAGCCACCATTGGGCAAGTCCATCGCCGCCTGCGGGATGCGCCTCTGCACGACGTCCACACCTTACTGGCTGGGCTTGGACAGCTTTGAACTCACAAGATGAACGATGAACCCGCATCCCATCTTCACAATGGGTCCACGCCACAATCACTTGCGCCACGATGAGGATTCGCAACTCGCTCGCGTCACGAAACGCCGTCACATGAAAGCCATGACAGTCAAATGCTCACAATATCACCAAACGGCCGCGAGGCGCACTAAACCGACCTCCTGGCGGCATCTCCGGCGTCCGCTACTCGTGAATGTGCGAGTAGTATTCCTGGTAGGCCAGGATGTACGCCTCCTTCTCGTCAGCCGTCATGCGCGCTATGACGTCGTCGCTGACGTCACTGATGGGGATCGACTCCGAGCCGACCTGCACGGTGGGCGTGGCCTCCTCGTCGTCGGACACCATGAACTCCAGGTCGTCGCTGGCGTCGGCGGCTGAGGGCGGCGGAGAGGGCAGTTGTAACGTGGAGACGGTCGTCAGAGTAACACAGCGGGAAACTGCGGACAAGACGGCACGGTTCATGGCGCATTGCAAGACTTTCCTCCAGCTGCTGAACACAATACGGATATAGTGGTTAAACTAATTATGCCAGAGCAAACAATGGCAACATTAAATTCCATCGCCCTCTGTGTTCGTCTTAAATATCGCGTATATGCCAACGTTTCCCTTTCAAGGTTTTGTAAAAAGCGGAGGGCGTCAGTCCATGTTCTGTCGCCGCCTCTAGCTCAGATCAACCGAAAATGTCGAAGGAACTGCGGCAAACTATCCGAATCACAGCCACTGACGACTCTCCCCTCTCACCGTAAGACACCAGGCTCTCTGACCCTAATTTGTAAACACCACGTCTTGTTTCTGGTAACGATAAAACCACCTACGTTTCCGGGCACGACTTTCATTAATCGTAAAAACACGCCTTCGTGGTAAGAGTTTTACGTCTGCTACCTGGCGCTGACGAAAACAGGATGAAAAAAGAGAAGAGAGCCGAACATAAACTTTTGTGTTATGTACATGGGCTAGTATTGCGAACAATGTTTACAGCGTGGCCATTCTGATATATGCATAGTTACAATCTGAACTGAGGCTTCACAAATGCAAACATCTTATTCCAGACTGGGCGGAGTGCCGATAAATAATCTTTGTGGTAAACTAAGAAAATCATTAATGAGCAATATCATAATGGGGTTTGGATATGTGTGTGTGAGGAAGGACTCTTTTTTGCTTATCTGAAAACAAAAGAACTGAATTCATCTAGTCAACTCTTTTTCGCTTGTCTGAGAACAAAAGAACTAAATTTATCCAGTTAAAACAATTTATGAACAATTTTTGGGGGTCTAAAAACTCCGAAAAGTGCCGTAAGTTCTAGCCTAGCACCTCTTTCAAATCGGGTTCCCAATGGGACCACTCATTCGCCGGGTTCTGCACATCCAACTCCTCAACCACACCACGCATTGTCCTCTCAGGCCCCTCCAGAAGCCCTTCGTCCCAGCGGCGAGGAACTCACCTTTGGCCGTCTGCGAGATGACCTCGGGCTCGCTGTCGTCGCTGCTGTCCTGGCCGGGGATCACGGGCCGCTTGCTCTCCCGCTTCTCGTGCTGCAGCAGCACGGACATGATGTCGTCGCGCCCGCGCTCCTCGCCGCCGGCGTCGGCCGCGTCGGCGTCGGCGGCCGGCTCGGCGTCGGCGTCCTCCGTGATCACGGTGCTCTCCATCATCCAGACGGGCCGCTCCTTGCGCGTCGTCTCGGGCGCCGCCGCGCCCTCCTCCTCCTCCATGTTGATGTTGACCGTCGTCTCGTCCTGCGGAGGAGCGGGACGGGGTGAGGTTGTGGAGGTTTTTGGCAAAAGTCTGAATGCAAATCAAGTAAGGTGAATCAAGCAGTCGGAAGAAAACAGAACATTTCGTACAATAAACGAGGACTTCTACGAATGTCTGAAATGTTTTAGTGGAACACAAACATTCTCTTCATTTACATTTACTGATTCTCGCAGTGATACGCCACGTAACCACTCACATTTCACTGCGTTTGTTTTAAATACACGCAATGCGTCGCAACCACGCACAACAGCATACCGCCATCCACAAACACACAGAACACATTCCAAAAGCGTCAGCTGACTGAGTGACCGTCACCGGCGGCGGCGCCCGCACTCACGTTGAAGCCGGCGTTGCGGGTGGCCTCGCCAGACCAGACGCCGTCGCCGGCGGCCGTCTCGCGGCGCGCCTTCTTGCGGTCGTCCCGGTGCAGGATGTCCTGGATGTCGACCGGCTCCGGCTCCAGGATCTCAGGCGCCAGCTTGATGCCTACGGCAACGGCAGAGCAGCGTCAGGCCGCGGCGGCCGCGACCGAGGGCGGCCGGGCGGCGGCACGGCCTGGCGCCAGTGGTCGACGGCTGGCACCTGGCCCCCTGGTGAAAACGGGACCACAGCCTGGACGGCACACGCGCGAAAATGATGGGCGCAAGGTTGTCGTCGGTGCTGTGACCGTAACAGAGTGTCAAAAAAGTATCACAAATGCCTTCCCCGAACGGGAAAATACTGCAAACACAGAAGCCCCAGCATTAAACGCGTAAAACGCAAAATTTCCAAGCACCGAGGACAATGGTGAAAAAGCAAAGACTGTACACGCCCTCTGGAATCCGATAAATTTTGCCCACAACAATTTCATCAACCGCACACTTCCCGATGGCCACGACACTGACCTTCCACCTCCCGAAGCAGGACGAACAGCTGCTCCATGACCTCGTTGAACCTGGCCAGCATCATGCGCGAATCCTGCCGAGGCATGGCCGCCTCGTCCTCCTCCACGGGTGTCGAGCAGAACGTGCAGAGGAACTCGCCCGTGGTGGGGTCGAACAGCTGGTCTGCCTGCGTGAGGCCGAACCGGTGCTCGCGTCATTACCACGGAAAATCGCGGGCCAAACGGCTGGTTTGCAAGCGCGGAGCCGGCCGGGTGGATACGTCACTACAACAGAAAATCGAACTAGTATTTTGAGGCAGTTGAATGGAAAGTAATCAACACGTCACAAGCAAGTATCTCTATCCAAGAAAAATACAGAGGCTTCCGAGCAAAGCTAACAAGATTGCTGGGAGTTGATGTAACACATATATGGAGATAACTAAAAGTGGACTTAACCATTTGGGGAAATAAGACTAACCTGAAGATCTGTGTAAGTCTTCAGACAATTTGGACATTTGAAGCTGGACCGACTGGTTGCGTTCCTTTCCTCGGTTTCCATTTTTCGTCGCATATGGTCTAGTTTGTACTTCACAACATTGACAAACACCTGCAACCACACGTAATTAAAAAAATGGATCTGGTGATTGGGAACATCTGATTATTACTGAAAAACTGGTGGCTCAAACAACAGAACACAACTTCACAAACATTGCCTAAGGTACACTGAATTTCAGTGCTGCCAAATAACTGGTGCAATACAATGTGGCATCATTCAACTGATATAACTTCACAATATTGGAGCACACTATATTATGAATCTTACTTTAACAATCAGGAAAATTTGAAATGACTGAACTGGCCTGGCCCAGCTCATGTGTTTTCTGCATGTGAGGAACAATGAAACTGCCTGGCACCATATCATGCAGTTTCCATTGCAACTCCATGATAACAAACAAAATGTGTTACAAAAGTTAACAACATGTTCTCCATTATCAACAAAAACCTGGCCATGCCATCCAGCACTCAACAATGTGTTTTATAGGCATGTACACAGTTCCAGAGTATACAGTTCACACAATACACAACACAGTTCATGAAACCAAAGTTTGATAAATAGCAATACATCAAAAATCAAGACAGCTTTATAAGGTTATTATCCATGTTTTACCTTGTAATTGATGTAGTAGTAGTTTTGCCTCTGAGCTTTTCCATCTGGACCTGTCTCCATTTTCATTTTAGTCTGGATAAACTTGTCATTTTTTAGTGTGTCTATTCTTGCTCTGAGCATTTTCCTCTCAAACTTAAGGAGTTCACAAATGTCATCTTCTTTCATACCTAACAAGGTAGTCAAAATCATACATGTGCACTAGAGCAGGCAAACACAAAATAACCATAATTCCCATGCAAAAAGCTTGGCAAAATGTCTACAGAAGTAAACCAAGGTGAATAATAACAGAAGTTGGCTTTACAAGGATACTCAGTCTTATTTTGGGAGACTAAATTGACAGTCACTTTGGACTTGCATGGCAACTAAACTTTACAATGATTATTATATTTCAATACATTGGAAACTGCATGAGATATAGATGTTCGGTATTGGTTGAGCAGGCCTCCCACTTCTCTTGATTCCAGAAATCCAGGTAGCTGCCTCGTCATATTGGTGCCAAAAGATGCACAATAAGAATATGGCCCAATCGAAAGTATTTTCTGCGTTATCAACATCATAATTTCCCAAAAATACCCTCTAGACATGGTCCAGTCACCCACCGCGTCCGCAATTGACACGAGTAAAGCACGGAGCATCTCCGCGAAACAGATCAACACAAACTGATAAGGGTCGGCATTTCACAAGTGTCGTGAAATATGACGTCACTAAAAGAGTTCCACAAAAACAACAGTCTCGAAGCTCGAAGTAAGACTACTAGAATGGGACAGAAAGATCGACTGGGACCGGACAAGGACAGGCATGTGTGCCAAGGAGGGAAGGACCGAGAAGGAAAACTGGGATAGTACTGGGGTATGAAGGGGGACCCGGACGGGACACAGATAGCGATGACTATAATCAGACGGGCACGGGAGGGCACTGAGCCGGGAGACCAGGTTTCGTGGGTAAAGGTTCGTAGCCAAAGGTTCGTATGCATAAGGTTCGTATCGGAAAAGGTTCGTGTCGGAAAAGGCTCGCAATGGAAAACGTCCGTATTGCAAAGGTCGTATGGAAAGGCTAGTGAAAAAAAGGTTCGTAAGGTAAAAGGTCCGATAGGAAAAAGGCTCGTAACAAAAAGCTCGTAAATTTATGGTTCGTATCGGAAAACGTTCGTATTGGAAATGGGGCGGATCTACAATAATAACCTACACTAACCTAACCTAGCCCAGCCTTATCTAACCTAACCTAACCAACTCAACCTAACCTAACCTAACCTTTAAATTGACTCCTTACTGCACCAAGTCAAGTCCGATCGCACCCTTTGTCCGCCTGCGGCCTCTGGTATCCTGTACCGCACCTTCAGCGCGAAACAGGAAGGAACCTTTTCCGATACGAACCTTATGTTTATGAACCTTTAGCTACGAATCTTTCTCCTCTGCAACGTCTCTGGGAGGGACACATCCAAGGGAGGCGGCGCGGTGGTAGCAGCAATGAATGGCAGCGGAACGGTGTGTCCTGTCTATAGGGTTGGGACAAGGACGCGGAAAGCGGGAGGGAACAGCTGTCCCCCAACTTTTTTGAAATCTAACACTGATCATATTGGCACTGACTGGAAAGAACTGACCCAAGATGCATATTTGCCCCCCTCCCCCACACACACACAACCCCAACTGCGGAGGAGTTCCCGCGCCCCCAGTTACGAACCTTTTCCCTTACGAACCTTTTTCTACCAAACAATCCATACCACGAGTAGTGGAACCTCAATGGAGATGGGGGCATATGCGATTTTTGTCTTGTTTCTTTCTTTGTAATGCCATAGGAAGTTAAATATTGCCCAAAGTTGGGGGACAGCTGTCCCCCTACCCCTCGGTTCCAACGCCCCTGTTCCACACGAACCGTTGCATTGTTGCTGTCTCTTATTTCGGATTTCTAGACTGTTGCGTTTTTACGGGAGTTTTTCAGTGATGTCATTTCGACATTTGCGAATTGCCAAACCTTGTCTGTTAGTATTGATCCGTCTGGCTGAGATGCTCTGTGATCTGTGCTCGTGCCAGTTGCAGAGGCAGTGGGTTAATGGATCACTTCTAAGGGTTACTTTGGGAAAGTTGTGGCATCAATAAGGTGTCAAATACTTTTGACCAGGCTATTTTTTCATTGTGCATCTTTTGGTACCAATATGGCTAGGCAACTGCATGGATTTCTAGAGTTATGAGAAGTCGGAGGCTTGCTCAACCATTACCAGATGTTCTAGTACACACGGCACATAAAAAAATGGTTCCAGTTCACTTTCTTGTTTGAGTACTTACAGGGGTTTCTCACAAGCATATCAATAATGAGGGCATCTTCAATCTTGTAAAAGCCTCTGACAACAAGCCTGGCAAGCTGCTTCAAAGAGCTGGGTACCTCTGTTACAAATTCACTCCCCATTATTATTACTCATAAGTCTGCAAAAATGACATGAAAATTAACATATGCCAAGAACACATTGTTCAATCACATACAATACTTGTATGATATGCATGATTCAGTAATGTTTATCATACATGACTGCCCTGCCCAGTGACATCCTGCAAAAGATAATGCTGAGGAATGATTCATACTACTTGCTGGGAATGTGGTTAAATAGCACATGCTTCACAGCATGTGAAACAATCATGGTTGCCATGCAAACAACATGGAAAAATCATCACATAAGTACAAACAGTAACAAAATTTCATTTCACAAGGATAACTGATCTTTTCAGTTATGCTACTATGCTGGGAAATGGTTTAATCATTTCACAGCCTAATTACAGGGCACCAGATTTCATGTTCCACTGAATTCTACATATGGCATCTTGTACCATGGTACTCTGACTTCCAAGTTATTGCCAGCATTTACATGATCGGAGGCATTTGAACTTCTGGGCAGTCTTGTGGGCATTTGATGATGCTACAGTCCTAGTTGGGCAGGTATGCTTAATACAGATTATCCATGATTCAATGCTGAACAAAACAGCCCTGAACACTCATCAACAACCGAGACTAGCGAGGTCTTGCAACTGCGCTAGAAAGAACACATGTCAGACATTCAACACTGAAGCAGCGTTGCATTTCCGATTCAGGTTGCATACGACGCTTTCAAAGCGCCATTTTCAGAGGGTAGATAAATGAAAGTGATTCAAATGGTATGTTGCACAAGCAGAATCCCCCGAACTAGACATCACCTCCAATAGTTGACGCGTTGCGAAGCAAGGAGCTTATGCGCAGTGCGCGCACTGCCGGCGGATGCTGCACACGCACCCCTTCGCCGACGCGTCCGACGAAACTGAATCTCGATGCTAGAGGGAACTCAGCAGACTTGTTTTCCTTCAGCTCTTCAGCCAATTCGGCCATGGAGACGGTTTCGAAAGAATGCTTCCAAAAAGCATTATTAATGACGTCATGTAGTCATCAAATGTATTTGATACCCTAAGCTCATTATTTGCCCTTACTGACTGCTTATAACAACAGGTTAATGTATTTCTTTCAGGTTTTAGTTCATAAACTGTGTTTTCGTTCGCAAAATAACGATCTAAACTTGGGAAAACATACCATAAATTTTCGACATATGGCGCGAAAGAGACAAACATGGCTGATGCCAATTACGGTGAGCAAGACCACTTAAACTTCCTCGACGTTGCCCGTCGTTGCCAACATGTTGAGTTTGTAGTGGTCAAGCCATACTTAACTGCCCGCTACCAAGGTAGTAAATCCACACTATAGCACAGAACGAAATGAACTTCATGGCATGCAGAGAAGTTTATATGATTCGCTGGGATTTAGAATGTTGTGCAGCTGAACCATACAGCTTGCTTCACTTAACTGATTTAGTTGTTGACATGTCTGCGTCGAAAAGTCACCAAATTCATATTCTGAATCAGAATTAATCCCCCAGCAGTTCTTTTCATTAAGAGCATACATTTGTTACCATGTCATGTGAGAGGTTTTAACTGTATCTTGTAAGCACTTGCTACCTTACCTCACTTAAGTGAGTACAGGATTACAGAGTTTACTTGGCCAGTAGGACCCACTCCTATTGAACTGAGTCATTAAGACTGGCCCAGTCTATTTTGGTCTGGAGTGGTTACACTATTTTGTGTTAGTTAGGTTAGGTTAGTTAGTTAGGTTAGGTTAGAAAAGGTGATCCACGACCCTGGAGCTCCAGTGCTAATGTTGTTGTTTTTAGCTGACGTCTCCTTTTCACGCGCGCCTATATGTGTCATCCAGTGTGTTGGTTTTTGGGGTTTTTAAGGGTGCCCCTATAGTGAGTCATTAAGACTGCCAGTCATGGTCTGGAGTGGTACACATGAGATGTGTCCAGTGTGAGTCAAACCTAGACTTAAATTGTTTATTGTTTCAAAGGTGATGACTGACAGAGCATCCTGGTTGTTCACGACCCGCATGCTGAGGTGTTCCTTCAGATCTGAATCATCACTTGAGGCTTGTTTAGCCTCCAGGGGTGGTCCCTTGTAGTAGTCATTGTACCTGACAAGAAGAATTCTGGGTCAAAGTCAACTTCTGAGTGCAAAATCTGGTAGACCCTCATCATGTCAACCTGGTGCCTAACATTGATATGGTGATGGCAGATGAAGGGTATGGAGCCCCGGAAGGTCTGGTGTTGTAATGTATCACACCAGTGCACCTCTGAATACTTTCCACCAGCTTCTTGTCAGTATTGAGCAGCCCCCATTGATGTTACCATGGTCAAGGTGAGGATGTACTGTTGACCACCAGAATCAGGGAGGCCTTGGACACCACAGCACCTACATGGTAGTATTCAGGTCGGTATTGGTTGAGCAGGCTTCCCACTTCTCATAACTCCAACAACCCATGTAGTTGCCAAGCCATATTGGTGTCAAAAGATGCACAATTGAAAAATAGGTCAAATGCAGGCTTGTGTGCCGTATTAATGCCACAGCCTCTTCAAAATAACCTCTTGAAGTGGTCCAGTCACCGACTGCCTTCACAATTAGCACGACGGCAAAGCACGGAGCATCCCCGCGAAACAGATCAACTCCAACTCACAAGGGTCGACAGTTTGCGAAGGTTTCGTGAAATATGACGTCACTGAAAGATTTACTAATATGCAGCAATCTCGAAACTCGAAATAAGGAATCTGGCGGTATTGAAACGGGACAGGTCGAGGTGGACTGGGACCGATCAAGGACAGGCGCGGATGCCCGGGAGAAAACAGGGACAGAGAAGGATAACCGGGATTGCTCATGGATATGGAATGGGACCAGGATGGGATAGGGAGAGAGATCAGGACTGTATGGGGACGGGCATTGAAGGGTATTGAAACGGGACGGTGAAAAGACGCTGGGACAGAAAAGGGACAAGTTAAGAGATGGTGGCGGGACGGGACCTCCCGGACCAATGCAGAAAAGTATTGGTTCCAAGGTCTCCAGGCCGAGCTGGAACTGCCAGTTACATCGACAATCTAATATAACAAGCCATGTTTCTCCTGAAACGGTTTTGGACACAAACATAAGAGCAACGTGTTGATCGTACACCGGGAACTTAAATATCCGGCAATATCCGGCCGGATCACAAAAATATCCGGCCGGATGCCGGATACCGGATAATCTCTAATATCCGGCCGGACCGGATATCCGGTGCATCCCTATCTGTGACATCATCAGCAGTGGCTCAAAATTAAACCATGCATATACCGCAGGACCGCACGGTTCGGCGCTATCGATTGCCGTTTGAATCAGCCGAATCGGGCGATTGGTTCTCGAGATAGATGGGGAGGGGGCGCTGTGGGTTAAACCTCCTAGTCAATGGAAAGTGGTGAAACACCCCAGCCAACGCCGGGTTATTGGCTTCGTCCAATACCCCATCATTGCGCCTGTCCCGTTACTATCCCTCTCCATAGTTACCAAACCTTGTTCCCCCTCCCTTTTCCGTCCCTCTCTGTCCCCGTCCCGCCACCATCTCTTTACTTGCCCCTTTCCTGTCCCAGCGTTTTTTCACCGTCCCGTTTCAATACCCTTCAATGCCCGTCCCCATACAGTGCTGATCTCTCTCCCTATCCCATCCTGGTCCCATTCCATATCCATGTACAATCCCTTCTCTTTTATTATCCTTCCCTGTCCCTGTTCTCTCCCGGGCACTCGCGCCTGTCCTTGATCGGTCCCAGTCCACCTCGACCTGTCCCGTTTCAATACCGCCAGATTCCTTATTTCGAGTTTCGAGATTGCTGCACATTAGTAAATCTTTCAGTGACGTCATATTTCACGAAACCTTCGCAAACTGTCGACCCCCGTGGGTTGGCGTTGATCTGTTTCGCGGGGATGCTCCGTGCTTTGCCGTCGTGCTAATCGTGAAGGCGGTCGGTGACTGGACCACTTCAAGAGGTTATTTTGGGGAAGCTGTGGCATTAATAAGGCACACAAGCTTGCATTTGACCTATTTTTCAATTGTGCATCTTTTGACACCAATATGGCTTGGCAACTACGTGGGTTTTTGGAGTTATGAGAAGTGGGAAGCCTGCTCAACCATTACCTTCAGGTCTGCATCCTTTACACTCCCAGATCCTGTTCCTCTGAAACCCACTGTAGCTGGATGCCCATCATTGCATAGGTTAGCATCTGTTTGCCTTCCCAAAGTGCAGGGTCTTGCACATTCCTTCATTGAATGACAGCTGCCAGGTGTTGGACCAGGCTGCCACAGTATCAGAGCCATGCTGCAGCAACAGAAAGTCCTTCAGAACTGCTACTGGGTGGTAAGGCCTAGGGTCATCCACAAGAGCTGGGTGGGGTTCTGTTTGTTAACAATCTATAGGCAGATTGTTAACAAACAGGGCAAACAACAGGGGGCCCAACACCAAACCCTGTAGAACACTACTGGTGACTGGCATTCACCTGGACTTGCACCTATTGGCTGCCAACCTCTGCTGCATGCTGGTTAGGAAAGCCTCCATCATAGAAATTGGCCTCCAACCTCATATGACTTGGTCTTGTTCAGGAACAACTTGTGTGCACTAATGTACTAAACTCTTCTGGGCTGAAATTCACTAGCTTGTATTGTTGGCAGTTTTTGTGGCATTTGTATTGAAATTTAGTTTGCATTAGTATATGAATAAGTCCAACATATTCCATTTAGTATGCATAGTGTTTCCTTGCATTTGACATGCATAATTCATGTTCAGAGATGATTAGTGCAATGGAACATAGCACATGCACACATCACATCACACTCATCTACATTGAAAGCCATTTTTAACATCTGAACCTACTGTCATGTACCTCTAAAACAGAGAAGGATGCATGCAATCTGCTCTGTTCCTTTTCTTGCAAATGCAGAAGTGCTGTTTGAAATCCTTACAAACAGCCAAAAATGAGAGGCTTAACACTGTGTGCTACTTTTTCATGCTTGTGGCCATTTTTAATTGGTGACCTTCAGGCTGGCATGTTGAACATTGAGTGATGAGCATGCTTTATGCTGGACCACCACAGTATTTAAATGATCAAAGTTGACATTTTGGTTTGGATTCTGACACATCCTGTTCCTTTCCTGGTGTGGTCAAGTTTGCATGCACAAGTCTTACACATTGCACATTTTCCATCATTTGCATGAATAACTGGCAGGTAATGATGGTGCCACAGGGAGGAGAGGGGAGAGGAGGGGCAACTTGTGCCATCTGACAGGGGAAATGAAACACTATCATTGAAACAATGCACAGCGAGAAAGGGTCTGAACATGTCATTTGCACCCATCTCTCTTACCTGTGCCTTTTCTGATTTGAAAATGTGGCACCTGCAGGTGGGAGGTACCATGAAATGAAAGTGTAAGTCAGTCAGATACTTTGGGGTTCACATCCTGTAAAATCATAAAATGCTTCTCATGTACACATGGTAATATATCGTGAGACATGCAAGATTGGTGCATCATTTCGTAGACCATGTGTGTTTTTTAGTACTTACCACTGGATTTTGTACAGCACAACTGGAAGTTGCATAGCAAGCACTGATCTTTCGACCAATGGCATTGTACGGGACGGGCGCCGAGCATTGATCAGCGCGGAGCAAACAGGCAATTTTTCAGGCTTCGAAGGTTTCCACAGGTCCTTTAAAGTAGTGGTCCAAGCTGGAGGAAGACACCGTCTAAATTGAGCGGTCATTAGTGTAGGGACGAACCGCGAATGTGTGGTCTCGCACGGTTCTGCCACTGTTGATCTGCTCTGTGTCCCGTAAATCTCCGGTGGTGGCGTATGTGATGATCGATCGTTTTCGCCGGCATATATTCTCTCTGTCACTCCGTTCAAACGTCATATGGTTCCACGACTTCCGGAGACCGAGACGATCACATCTGATGTTGTCCTATAGATGGCAGCAGCGTCGCCGGCCCCGGAGCAGCAGGAGCCGGCCGGCCCGGTCCGGCGCCAGTATGCTTCCATGTCCGAGTACTGTTCGGACCTGCGTGTCTGGATGGCGCAGGTTCACCAGGCGCGCTGCATGGAGGCGATGTTCCCCATCTGGCTGTCCCAGCAGTTGGCCAGCGGGGCCATCCCGCAGCAGGTTCGTGTGGATGGTAATGGCGATAGCGATGGCGATGGCGATGGCGATAGCGATGGCGGAGTAGCAGGCGGGGTAACAGAATATCAGTCGTATGCGGTGATGCTGTACGTTCATGGTGTATTTGAACGACGTCCTGACCCACACACACTGTGTAGGTGTGTGTATGGAGGTCACGGAGATGTATCCACATGGTGATTGTGCGGATCAAGGTGCATAGCGCGGCGTGCACGGGGACCTACACTACACACGCCAGCCCGGCATCTGTGCATGGTCATACATGAATGTAAATGTAATTGTTCAATTGGTTTTATATGCTCTCTTGACTTTGCTTTGATTTAGTTGACTGGTCTTATCTTGCCTTATGCTTATCTTGCTGTGCGTGCTGTGTCAAGCACGTTTCTGGATTCCGGAAGTACTGTTCTGTTCATCTTTAGATGTTCATTCTTCATTCATCTTTCTGTTCATCTCTGTTCATCTTATATGTGTCCTTCCATGGTGCGTTTTCTGTCGTTTCATCTTTGTAGTGAATGCAGTTACTGTCAGCGATTTCTACGTGCGGTAAGAAGTTCATGGACGTTTTATGTGCGCGGAGCCCTTGCTGTAAACAGGTTGTGCCTCGGTGTTGTTGCTCTTATGAACAGGGAAGGAAAAGCATTAGTCGTAAACTCCAAATTCAGCCCTATTCGTTTGCCATGTCTGGTGCCATCTCATGACTTTGGTGCCTCGTTTGTCCTTGTCATGGTGCTATGGCCTGTTTAGTCATGGTGGGACTCCATCTCTGATTGTGTATGCTCTGTGACAGCCTGGTCATCGACCTGCTGAACACGCCGGAGGCCAGAGGGCGGCAACACCACCGCCACAACAGCAGAGAGGTACGGTCATCTGGGAGCGCTGGCCTGCAGCCCTCTGTTGTTGGTAGATGGAAACTGTGGTTCTGTCAGGTATCGTCTGTACCGTTACAATGCGACTGAATTTCGAGCCCACTGGTGACGAGCCGTCCTTTCAACTTGCCTTTCGAAGTTTGCGCGGATGGTCGAGCTTCTGCATTATTCTGTAGATTGCGCATGGTATGTGCTTGGGGCGACTGCATGGAAACTTCAGTATCACTATTATTGCCTGCCTTATCGCAGCCAACCGACGTTCGTTTTATGGGACATTAGGCGAGCTAGTTGGTTTTGCTGCAACCTGTGTACAGTGTATTGCAGCCCTGCATAACATGAAATCGTCGTGAACCTGGTGCCGCGTAGTTTGTTCCCTCGTGGCAGCCAGTGCAATGCTGGCATTCCTTGCATAAATGATGCACGGACGGAATCATACCAAGGAGTTCCCCAGACTGGCTCGTGAACCTACAGACTGTGGATGCGGAGTCTTCACAGGGTGAATGTGATGCTTTCGCCCACTCAAACTAACGGTTCCATTCCATCAGACAGAGGTGATTGTAAAGATCACTGGTTGTTTGGGATTACGTAATCACAGTATCGATGTGAGCTTCATATGATGTGACGTTGGCGCACCCATAAGCCCCTATGGCTGCTTTTATGGCTGTATCATCAGCGTACTGACGACGTAGTCGATACTAAGCTTGTACCGTCCGAGAACGACCGGGTCGTCACGTACGAAATGGTCCTTTGCTCGTTATCGATCGTGTTTAGCAGGCGGTGTCTGGAGATTTTCGTTGTCCAGGGCTGTGGCCGCGTTTCCTCCCGGCGTAGCGATCAAGACGGGACGGCCTTTGTCGTGCTGCGCAGGTTCATTCCAGCGCTTCTCGTGGAGGAATGCGTGTCCTAGAAGCGACCTGGGTTGATTCGATTAGTCATTGCTTCGGGCAGCACCCAGTGGGAACAAAAGAACTCCGTCACGTGAGGTCTGATGTATGCTTGATCTACTTCATGTTTCGTGACGGAAGCGCCCTTGGGTCGATCGCCTGTTTTGTCGTCTTTAATCGCCGTTGGGCGTCTTTGATTTCAGGAAAGATGCAGCGATGTTGTATTGTTTTTAAGCATTCTGCAGACTTGCTACGAGGCTGTCACCACATCTTACACCTGTCTCTTGGGTTGCGTGTTTAAGTATGGTTGTGCATTTGCACGCATGCCGTCATTTAAGGGGACTGGGTCTTCGTGAAGCATTTTTCGAATTTCAGTTTTTTTAAGTAAATGAGGCTGATGTAAGATATGAAATCAGTTTGCCTGATGTTCGATCCGAGATCCATTAAAATGCTGTTCCTAAGGTAAAAACACCCTATGCAGACTGACTGGACTCTGAACGTCGCCATAACCATGTACCGACGATGAAACCAGGGGTCTTCGTATAAAAGGAAACTTAAAAAGAATCCCGTTCACGTACTTAGAACGATGCCGTGGAAGCAAAAAAGGAAGTATAGAAAAAACGTTAGATGAAGGGTGGAGAAATATCTGTGACGTCAATTTTCGACCAGTAATTCTCCGAAACTGCTAGATTTGAGAAATCTGCGTATGAACAGACGCTGCTGGTTGGAGTGTTATAAATAATATCGTTTACAGGTGTAGAGTACCGAATACCACCCCTGTGGAAACGTCTGATAGCCGAGATAGTCGACTTCTTCATCTTGATGATCGTCAAGTTTATGCTCGCCTACATCGCCATCGACTATTTTGAGCTGATGTGAGTTCACCCCTGAGTAGGAGTGATTTATTTTAGCTAATTCAGCCCGGTCCCAATGGTGAGAAACGCAGTGTGTTCAACAACATGCCCCGGAGGCCGTGCTGCGTCTTCTTCGCGTAAAATGAAACTTCCCCGGCTGTTCTGCATTCAGATCTCGGAGTTGATTTACTCAGCGCAAAACATGTCTGAATGTCTCGCCTGGGACGCGCCTCAACAGTCTAGCGTGAGTAACGTCTCGGCGTCGCTCGGCAACAACAACACGCACCGCATAAATATCTGTTGCTGGTTTGATGGCTGTGATGTGGGCGACGTGGTTCACCGCGTGATGCCGAGTATGCCTGCCGGTGGAAGATGAGATGGTTACCACCGGATTTTTCGAATATGATAAGACCAGATCGTTTTGCCTCGTCGGAGGATATTTCGGTGCTGTGCCCGCCTGAGCAAAATCCCCTTCCAGCGATCTCTCTAAATACGACGTCGACACGCTGGTGAAGGTGGCCAGCGGCAGCCAGAGCAACATGAACTACACCCTGGCCATGGAGATGACGTCCGAGCTGCTGCTGCTGGAGATGATCAACCGCGTGTCCGTCTGCTGGTTCGAGGTGAGCCGCCGTGTCGTGCTGCGGACGGGCTGGACGGACGGACGGACGGAGTTGCTGCGGACGGAGCTGCGCCAGTTCAGCAGCTCTGACACCAGCCGGGGCCGCCCAGCTGGACGTGTCTCCGCTGCCAGGCTGGTGCCCGAGGGCGTGCGGAGCCTGCCACACCGCGTGGCGCTGTAGTTAGTACACGCCTCAGTTGCGTAATGGCGCTCAATCTGCGGGAATGCACCAGATGTTGTTTGCCCCGCAGGGTTACGGATGACTTGTTTACTTCGGAGGGACGAGGGCCAATACGCTGCCGGGGCGCGGCTCCATATCATAGTGTCTGCGTGCTCCGAGTAATTTCGCTGCTGGTCGTTCCCGGCTATTGAATCGGCTGTTTTCCATCAAGATCGACCCCAATATCGCAGCTCTTAACAGTCTTTAAAGGGTATTCCGAAATCCCGGGATAAATCTGGTGTGTTCTTAATTACCCTATTGAAGGTTCCCGGAAAATGAAGCTGTCCTCCTTTATGTGAGGTATTCTGGGCAAGTTGTTTTTTGTGGGTATTTGTTATGATCAATGAGGCAGGGTTGGTTCAGTGCACTCCTTTTAACGAGGCCTAGTTCCGTTGTATCATATGTACTTCCTGGCTATATCCATCTTTGTGGTTTCTTCCATTTGAGTTGGAAAAAGAAAACATTGTTTCAGTCACCACAAAAACATGAAAACCTGTTAAACACTCGTGATTCAGTCATCGCATCAAACGTTGCTGTGAGGGATTTGGAAGAATCCAGATGTTTTCTCAGGTTTTTTTGTTTTTTGTTCGATAAAAGCATTCTTGTTGGGTCCTCCTTTCATTTTCGCTGTTCTCTGAACTGGTGGCCGTCTTTTTTTCGGTGGAATTGCATTATCGAATACTTCGGGTGCACTGACAGTAAAAGATCAAAGGGTCCAACACCTCGCAGTAAAGAGGAGAGGCGCGAAAGAGACGCTTCTTTTGTTCTTGGAAGTACCACACATTGTCTCCGTCACTGGCAGTCCGTCGTCCCATTGTGAAGGTTTACAGCAAATATAGGTGTCAGGACGTTAAAGTGTACCGAAGACGTTAGCTTCCATTAGGGTTCGTGGGTGTTCTGTCTTTCGTCGTTTTCGCAAAAGCAGTCTTTGAAATGTCATATAAAATTATGATTCAAGACTTCATATAATCATTGGTGGCTCGTGGTTTCAAGAACACCTGGGGCACAGCTCAAGTACTGGTCCATAAACGGCAAATGACGGGCATGAAATCGGTCCAGAATGGTAGTCCACATGCGAACAGGCCACTTTTCATAAGCCAACGACATTTTCAGGGTCAAATGAGGCCAGCGACCTAAGATGCCTAGTTTGACCTTGGAACGTCCCAGTATCATTTTTTGGCACAGAATGTGGAAAAAATAGGCGATTTTAAGGCCATTTGGCCCCAAACGTGTCGTTTTTAAGTCCGGAAAAGTAATTTATAGTTCCTAAGCATTAAGTTTGACCTGACCTAAGAGGTCACTGGTTGACCTGACCGGGTCGTTCCGAGTAGCGTTGGATTCCTTGGGCACGCAACTGCCATTTGCTTCTTTCGAGGCGCTAGTCCAATAAGGGACCAAATGGCGAGGTGTGCCTGCCACCAATCCCCTACCCCCCCCCCCCCCCACTCGTCATCGGTGAGACTGAATTGAGATCGAGATTGTCCGCGAGGGATATACGGTTGTCTGTCTTGTGTACGTTGCCTGATTATGAAACCGTAAGTGATGTTGGACCCCCGTCAGATTGACGCATGTACCTACATAAAAGAACCGAAATGTTACCAGACGCACCACTTTCGGTGTTTTGTCTGTTATCTGTAAAGAAGCCGCGCACCACCTCGCCGCCACGACGAACTCTTACGACAGAACGCTCGCGTCCAGCGTCCCAGGCGGAAAGTTCTGTCCCTTTTCAAGAGCGGAGAGGTGATGGTCACTTCTGACGGCATACAGCCATTGTTCAATCATTTCTGCACATGCTCGAAACGTATATCTTACATTTTAAACTAATACGAAACGAAAACGAGCTTTACGTAATGGTAATGGTAAATAGTAAATAGTAAAAAGTGAATAGTAAATAGTAAGCGTAAACTAAAAGCTACAGTTTCAACTGGTTGTCGATCGTTTGGAAACATGGAGTGACTTGAACGGTTTTATGTTCTGCTCGCCAAAAACGGTCACGGCGCATTTCTGCTGTCGGCGACGCCATTGCCCTGACTTGGCAGTTGACCTACGGACCCGCGTGGTACGCGCATCCCTACAGGATCGGTCAGTGGGTTCCTGAGGGTTCGCCTCGACTGTCGTTTAACGTGCAGAGCACATTTCAGAACTCTGCGTGACTACTGTTTTAAATCACTGGACATTTGAAGTGTGTGGCAAGGACATCGTGTGGAGCGAACAAGAAAATACTGCTTCTATACCGTTCATTGGTCCGATCTAAGTTTGACGACATGCTTTGTATGTGACGTTGCCTGTAATTCTAGCAAACGCACGTTGGACGCGGTACATTACGCTGCCCTCCATATTGTTATGGGGGCATTCCATTCGCCCCTCAGCTCCCAGCCTGTTGGTGGAAGTTGACGAACCGCCATTGCACTTACGACAAGTGTTGGGAATGCGCAGTGCCTGTAAACTGGCCCAGTTTCCCGCTCATCCGACATACAAAGCGTCCTTCTCGCACCGCCTGACGGCGGGATTTACAAGCGGACGACAGTTGCGGTCCTTGCCTTTCTGTGTCTGTGTGCGCGGTCTTTTTGAAGAGAGTGGTGTCAACCCTCGGGGCGTGGCACGTCTGCGCCCACCGGACATACCTCCTTGGCAGCTGGTAACACCAATAGCTGACTTGGCCTTTACTCGTGGTCGGAAAAGACATACGCGGTCAGAAGACTTTCGGTCGAGAACCTTGGAGCACATTGCCAGGTATAACCAACACACAAAAACATACATTGACGGATGTAATACGGATGCCGGTGTCGGCTGCGCATTTGTTTGCGGCTCTGCCATTTGACAGTTTGCTTTGCCGAACCACGCGTCTGTTTAACTGTTCCTCATCAGTAAGGCGCTGAGTTTTATTGAGGTCATTGTTTTACACGTCGTTTTTACAGACTCCCTCAGCAGCCTGTGGTCGGTGGAATGTTCAAGCCCATTGCCCCCCCCCCCCCTCGTGCAGGATATGTGGATATCAGAGCTTGTTCAGGTGGGAAAACAGCTGGCCTTCTGCTGGATACCGAGCCGTGTTGGAATAGCGGGAAATGAGCGGGCTGGCGCAGCTGCGAAGCGCGCCTCACATTTCTCGCTTATTCCGGAAGATGGCTCATCCAATCATAGACCTGTCCCCGGCATGCATTGCTTTCATGCGCAATAGGTGGCAGCGTAGCTGGGACACACATGATTCTAACAAGCTCCGAACTACAGGGCCCCAACTCGGGGAATGGACGCCGTGTGCTCGTGACTCTAGGCGAGAGGATATCACGTTGTGTCGTTTGCGTATAGGCCACTCACTGCTACTTGCTCTGTGGGGAAACGCGACCTCTTTGCCCGCATTGTGGACATTGTCCATTGACCGTCTGTCATGTGCTAGTCTCCTGTAGAGGTGTGAGGCGTGAACGGTCTTCTCACTTTGAATCGAGGGTGACAAATTCTACCTTTGAACATTTACTTTGCGACGAATCTCATTTTGTTGGCTCGGGTCAGGTTTTCCAGTTTCTCCGTGTGCTTGGTTTTCCAGCTATATACACAGCACGGTGAACTGACCCTCGATACTTACCTCGTCGATTGCAGCGACTTGGCGGGCTTCAACTGAGATGTTAGCAGGTCCGTGTCCGTAATGGACTAGTTTTTGGCGCCGTATGACCACGCAGTCGGAGCGCCCTAAAGCCCCAGCCATACACAACAATGTCATTTTACACACATGACGTATGATGTCAGCTCCACATTTTCCGATATTTTCGGTGAAGCGCTGCCTCAGTTGCCTCTCGTGAACAGCTACCACCGCAAAAAAAGCTCATTCAAGTTTCAGTCTTTTTCTTTCACTCAGTTTAAAAAAACATTTTATTTAGAGCAGTCCCAAGATATTAATACCCTAAGAAAACACTCAGTGACCCTACGTCATCACTTAATTTTGACTCACTTTTCCATACGCAGTGATTCGCCACAATCATCCCTGCTTCTCACTGCTTAGTGGAGACTCTTTCAGTACAAACGGTCGGTCTGCGTGCCTGTGACAGTAAGTTTGCCATAAACAAGCCGAATAATCGAGTTGTAATTGTGACGGTGGATATTCCTGTTCGCGGAATGGCTGCTTATTGGGCGGTCTCAACAAGGCCTCGTTTCCCATTGTTTTGACTGGTCTGGGGCAGACATCGCCATCGCGGAGCCGATGAAAGGGAGTCCTGCCATTTTGCGCGTGATGAGAAATTTTCATCGTCTGCGTGCGACTGTTATATTGAACACCGAGCCCTCTTACAGTCGATGTGTTGCTGTACCGCCAGACTTTCTGTGGCAATTCCATCTCAGCGTCAGGTCGGGTTCTGTTATCCATTATCGCCACTGCAACCGCCGGGTTTGCCATCCCCGGAGATAACACCCCTGGGTCGTGATCCATTGCGTCTTTGCGCACTGTAGGATCGCACTGATGTACGGGGATCATTGTGCTGGGCGCAGGATCCCCTGCGCTGGCGAACGCTGGGTTCCCTCCCTCCCTCTGACCCGAGCTGTGACGTCACGGCTCTTTGGTTTTACCGCTCCCCCACTTCGACGTCACCGTCCTTTATCCGATGAAAAATGGGTTGTTTTGATACTGGGCCCATTCCTCCGGCTGTGGGTCTGGAATGACGAGGGCTCCCAGAATCAAACGCATCTGCGTCTGATTTTAAGAGCGCAAGAGGATCCTTTCGATGGGGAAGGGGCGAACCGGAGTGGCGGACGAGAGTCTCGAACGGCGACCTCTCCGCCCTTCCGCCCACCTCTGTCGTGCGTTCCAAAGGTCGGTCCAACTGAAGCGCCACTCGACTGAAACGGACGGTGGGCAGTGAAATGTGCCGCGATGGCTTCGGCTGTGGCGCTTGGCCGTTGTTGTCTAGATTCCGGAAACGGGAACGTTGCTGGGCATTTTCTGGACGCGGGAACGTCGCTGATATTCAGCTTGGGTTCGGTTTGGAGCCCGACTGCTGGTTTTGTTCTTCGTGGATAGGACGCTTTCGAACAGGTCACACCTTCAGGTTCTTTAGAGTAGAAATCTCGGGCATGTGAGATGACTACATGACTGCTGAGTTGCCGCTGAAGTCGAGGGATTGCTGAGCCGTACGTTGAGGCCAACCCACGGCAGCTGATGTACGTGGGTTATTCTGTTCATGTGCGGGCCCCGTAAACAGAAGGCCCGCAATGTTTGACGCGAAATGAGAACAGCGGGCCGGCCATGCGCTGGTGTCCCGTTTAGTTCCGCGGCGCCATAAATACCCCCCCCCCCCAGCGAGGATTGATTTGCGCCTGGGGGATACTGCCACATAGTATATCGACATAGTATGTGGGGATATATTGGACGTTCTTTGAAGACATTGCATTACCAAGCATCCGGATGTCGGCACCAAAGTCGGTCGAGCTCATTTTTTTCCAACGTAGCCCATGTGAAAATGGGTAAGTTAAAAGGCGCACCGTAGAAATGCAGTGCAGACGTGCAGTGCAGACGTGCGGACGTGAAGAAAAAAAATGATCGACGATGCCAAGCATTTCGTGCACTTACGCTCACCTCGTTGTCCTGTTGATGCGGCGTTTTACTGTGTGGGACATCTTCCGTAGTGAAAAGGCCCTTTGCCGCTGGACGGCATCGAAAACGGCGGCATTATCACCGCCGATGTATCTCTTCGAACCGGAGCGTCACGAAATTAATCTGCCAGCAGCAGCGGCCGGAGCCAATCGGAAAAGTCCGTTCGATCGCGTCAAAACCGAACGGTGGAGGCGGACTCGGTGCAAAGAAGCCACTGTGGGAGCCTATTGAAGGCTGAGACAACGCACCGCACGTCTCTTTCGCGGCGATTAGTTTTTTCTCCCTTTTTTGTCAACGGCCTCCATTACCGGCGACGGTTATCAGTCGGTCGCCCAGGGGACGCCGGCGCGGGTGGCGGGCGGACTGCGCCGTCTGCCGGCGCCGCCGCGGGACCGGCGACCGCGCTCTCGGCTGGGCCAAACGGCTTGCCGACTTCGCAGCGCCCGTCGCCCCGGCGTGGTCGGAACGCGACGCCGGCGCGGGGCGGGAGGGCTTTGTTGCGACGACGCGGGATCCGTTTGCCCGGTTCGCCGTGGCTCGGCATGCAGCCGGTAAACAAACTAATCAGTGGGCTCCGCGCGAGAGGGGCGCCGGCTCCGGTTCGCGGCGCCGAGAGCGGATTAGGCGCGCGGCTCGATCGCCTGGGCCGGCCGCTGACAGATCTTATAACGAACTGCCACCACCTGGGCGTGACCGGAATGGCGGGCGCCGCGCGGTAATTGCTGGAAATGCTGTCGGAATCGATGGCCTCCGCGCGGCCGGCCGTCAGTCGGCGGTCGTGGTCACGGACACCCCTTCAGGGACAAGGGCCGCGCGCCGGCGGCGTGTTTCCAGCCGCGGCGGCCGCTCTGCGGGGTCGGCCCGCGCTCGAGACGGCCCTCGAGCGGGGCGTGTTGTGCGCGGCTCGGCCGCGGCCGCTTGGCTACTCGGCTCCGAGTGGCTGCTGAATGGGCGGCGCGGTGCCGCCGGCCGCCGGTGGCTTTCCGGGCAATTTCGCACGCGGCTCCCGTCCCTCAGACCGAAATTAATGGTCCTCGGCACGGCCGGACCGGCCGTCTCAATTCATTTCCCGCGTGGCCGCCGGATGACTTTGCGCTGATGAACGGACGTTTTACGTGCCGGCCGTTGAATATGCCCGCCGCGGCCGGACATCGCGCCGCCGGACGCCCGATCGGCGCGCTGTGCGGCCGGCGATACCGCCGCGTTACGCCGCGGACGGCCGCGCGCGTCATCCGCGGCGTCCGCTCGGCCCGAACTGCCGCCGAGGAGCGCGGCGCTCCGATCGAAGCCGCTCAGTGCGATGACGACCGCGGTTTATGGTCGCTCGTGTGACGGGACCGTTTGGCGCGTCCGGGGCTGTGGGCAAAGTTTTGGGCAGTTCACAGTTGACCTTTGGTTAGTGCCTATAATGCATGCAGGCAGTGGATTTTACGAGCATTGTGTCCGCTGCAATGTACAGGCTTGTGTTTTTTAGTTTCTGCCTTCCTTGTCTCAACGGAACACTGGCATTGACTTCGTTTCGCTTCCTCATGCCTCGGCGAGCTGAAGTCTTTGTTTAAGACTTGGCTCTGGGCTGGATGGCGGGTCACGTTTCCCTTTGTTCCCGCACTGATTGCGTCGCTCTGTCCAAACAAGTGCCGTCCGTGTCGCCCTGTTGCCTGCCACGTGCTCCCTGCCGCAGGCGCTGTGTCTGCGCGGCGGCTGGGGCGCGCCCGGCGGCGCCACGCCCGGCAAGTACCTGGTGGGCGTGCGCGTGGTGCGCTGCGAGTGGGTAGCGCCGTCGCTGGACGAGCACGTGGTGCTGGCGCCCGGCGGCGACCTCGGCTTCGGCCGCGCCCTGCTGCGCAGCGTCATCAAGAACGTCAGCGTCACCTTCTTCTTCCCCATGTTCGTGACCGTGTTCTACCTGGACCACAACCGGGCGCCGTACGACCTGCTTGCCGGCACGATTGTGGTGGAGCCCGTGCGCCGATAGGCAGCCGCGGCCGGACGATCGGGGCCTGGTGGGGTCACGGAACGCAACCAGCGCGCGTAGCGACGGCGGGCCGCGGCTGAAGCTTCGGAATGAGCTGGCAAGCTCGTTGTATTTAAAGGCAGACGGCTTATTTACGCATGGGAATTGTGATATTGGTGTATGCGTGCGTGCGCGTTGGATGTATTCAGCACGTTTCTGTATTATGAGTCGGTATTTACGTGAGCCGGTGCGTGGTTTTGGCGGGGCTTTGGCGACCCATTGCCGTCCGGCACGAAAGTGTTTACTGTGAGAGCCCTGGTCTGGTAACGGGCGTGTTTGTACTCCGCGATATGGCCGCAGTTTTTCCCGATGCAGTGGACTCGGCCTTTCGTGATAGACGGTAACCGCAATATTTTGTTAAATCGTCAAACTCAGCTGTGTGCGCTGTAACGTGTCGTTGGTTCGTGTCAGGATGCGCGAACCGAAGTGGAAGCTGCCCATGGTCCCGCGTCCGAATATTTAGCTGTTACGTTGCTTGTTGCTGCATTCCAAATCGAAGGGCATCGCGGACTGTCGTCGAGCTTGACCCTTTGCGCCACCGTCCCAATGTGCACTGGGCCGCGTGCCATCGCACCGGCCTCCCCTTCACCCGCGCCCGTCGGTGTCGCAAATCAAATACAGGCGTTGAGCTGCCGCCGTCGCCGCCTTTCTCGTGAGAAATACAGGTGACGTGAGCTGCCAAACTTGCTCGCCAGGACGGAAGGAGCTCGCGCCGGCGGTAATTTCGTTGCCGCGTGACGTCAGCGTGCTGCCACGTGCGCACGACCTCCCGAGTGGCCGGCCGCCGGCCACTTCCTGGGCCGTGGCGGTGGACTGTACGCCGGCCGCGCGGCAAGGTTACGACAGCCGAGGCTGATTAGTCCCCTGACGACCGCGCCGACCTCCGGACGAGTTCAGAGCCGCGGACAGACGCGCGCGGGCCGCGCGCCCGGGCGACGGAGGTCGGAGGTCGTCCGCGCGGTGGCCGGGAATCGAGGCACCAGGCGACGGTCTGGAATGCCCGGTGTCTGGCCGGTCACCGCGCCGGGCCTTGCACCGACTCAGAGCCAATTTAACTTGGCGGCCGCGGTCTCAGCCGGGATTGTTACTTAGGAGTTTCAGCTTAGCGTTCGCCGAGCGAATCTCATCGAAATTGCCAGGGATCTCTCGGTAAAATGATAATTTAGTGGAAGTCGGCCTTTCGCAAAACGGGTACACTGGATTCGTTCATGAAAAGGCTTCGAGCAAGAAAATGCAAGATCGGCTGACTAACGGGGCAAGACTCGAGCCATTTCTATTCGCCCTGGACGTCTTCCCACTCCTCATCACGCCCAGCCCCGCCCTGATGAACGCGGCAGGGGTCACCTGGTTCGCACCCACTGGCGTCTCAGGAAACCCGCCAGCCTGCAGGCCGCCGGCTGGGAACGCGTCAGCCGCCACGACGACGGACGGTCGCCGCCGACGGGCCGCGGCCGCCGGCCGTCGGCGCGTGGTTCCCGGCGGCCGGACTCGCGGGGCCGGCCGCGTGTCTGCGATGCGCGCGTCACAAGTCGATGAATATTCAGCGCTGGCTGAGTCGGTCGACGGATTGCGGTATCGCCGGCGGCGGCGTGTTTGCGAGCCGGCCGCGCGTCTGCGGCGGAACGCGACGTGACGGCTGAAAGACAGCGGGCGCCGCGCGCCGCTTCCGCCGAAATTGCGGCGAAATTGAGCGTCAAGAACTATTAGGGCGGAGCGGCGGCGTCGGCGAAGGCGATATCGAAAACACAACGCGCCGCCTTTGACACGAATACGCGTCGGATGTCCATCGGATGCTCAGCGAAACCATTAATTTGAAGAATGCCTACGGTCGTGCTGTATTTTCTGAACATGGCATATGCATGCGACCACTGGGCTATTTGTCTTTGTAAAAAGTTCAGACTTGTAGACATTCTGTGCTGAAGAGCACGTGCTGTGTTCCTTCGTAAACATGATCACGTCTTATAAACCGTTTCCAGAGCAAGCGTTCGTTTTCACTCATGCCGCTAAAGACAACAAACTAATGAGTTGCAGGATGCTAAAGCACTCATGCAAATGGCACTGTAAACACCATAGATCTCACTGTACTCCTGCGCTTTTGCATTGGTGTGGCTCTGAACGTCGCTTTTGTGGACGAGTCCTGCTCACTGTCGGCCAGCTGCGCTCGAGCGTGGAAACACTTAAGTAATTGCCTCCACTGTGCTGTTTTCAGAGGATGCGGTGTCTTTGCAAAGACCAGCGCAAGGAATTGCGGCTACCCGAACATATGGTCGACGACATCAAGCGATGTTTTCGAAGTGCACTGTCAGAGTATGAATGAGGCAATGAAGAAATTTTGCATATTCAGGAGAAATTGTTATTGGAACGTAACGTAATCGCGATAATGAGAATAACAACACTTTTCGCAATTGTTCAAATGCGTTTTATTACTAAGAACATAACAGGTTTGCACATAATGGTTTCGCCTTCACCGTGGATCGGGTTGTCCACATTTCCCACAGACAGCCAAAATCAGCGAATCACAGAATTAGGGAGATCATGGGGTTTCCGACGGAAGATGCGAAAACTGTATATATATCGTTTATGACCAAACGCTTAGGCACACGCGCAGCCTGCTCGTGCAGTCAGCTACTTCGACTGCATGCTCAGCTCCCGTCAGCGCCCGTAACCAGGGGTCGTCCTTTTCCGTTCTGCTCGACATTTCACGACACGGCCACCGGCCTGCGAGTGATGATCGTCGCCCCCGCCGTCGGCACGCCCGCGACGACGCCGCGGCCGCCGCCTGCGACAAGCGCTGGAAATACGTCTTCAGCGCGGGCTGTCGGCTGGTTCCTCCCTCTCCAGGTCTCGGCCGATCTGCCCGGATCGCCGCGAAACTGCCGATGCGACGCCGCCGGCGCGTACGACGCGAGTTACGACGTCGTCGGCCGGGGCCTCTGCGGGTTATCATCTGCCGCCTCCCCGGCCGGCCGGCCGATGGCGGAGACACGGCGCCTGATCGGCGGACGACAGGCGGGAACGTGACACCGCGTCTGAACGGCCCCCACCAGAGCCGGGACTCTGCACCCCGCTGCGGGCGACGGGGCGGGTCACGCGGGAAGCTGCAGCCGTACGTGGTGGTCACGGTTATCGGGCTTCATGGAGATCAGTGTTTTTTCTTCAGTTTCAATTGCACAGTTTTATGTTTGACACAAACACATTGTAATGCAGACGTACAGTTAATGGACAGTCAGCAAGGTTGTGATACGTTTTTTGCAGGGGTGTCGATCTGTATTCTTTTGAGAGGGCCCTGGCCCACCCTGTGTTGATTTCGGCCCTCGTTGTTGGTTTGGGCCTCCTAATATTTTTCGCCTGTTTAAAAAGGGAAATGAGCAGTAATAACGAAGAAAATGGCCGCAAAAGATAAGAAATAGCGAAAAGTAAAGAATTAAATCTAAAGCGATATATCTGTCTTTCTCTCTATACCTTCTATCTTTATATACGCCTATATACGTGGGGACCAATGCAATTTTTTATTTGATAAACAGTAACGAAAAACTTGTAAATTTCCTTTGGTCGAAATAAAATGGGTTAAATCGGTTGTCAGACCCTCGACTCGGTCCATCCAGTTCTTTACAGAAATCTACGCCGCTGTTTCTTGTCATCATTGAAAAGCGCGTTTGCATGTAAAGCGCTGATATTAACAATTTTCTGTGATCGCTGCTGAAAAACAAGGGATTCTCGCGGAACAGACCCAAATGAACAAACTTTGGGTGAGAAGCAGCTGAAAACAGACATGTTTTGATTCGATGTTTCCGATCACCGTGATTAGACTGAGATGAAGGCGAGAGGCTCTTCCGTCCCGCTCCCTACCCTTTGGTGGAAATTCCGAAATACGCTCTGTGTTGCTGCAATGGGAAAACGCCCTTAACCCTATTCCCGGCAGGGGGGCGGAATCCGCCCCCCTCGGGTTTTTTGCTTGCCAATTCCAGGCTTTTTAACGCAGCTTCACGAAACCTGGTCACTTTTCCTAGCTATTCCTTCTACGCGCCGTAACAAAATTTCGAAATTCTATTTTGCTCAGGGGCGGAGCCAGGCAACGTTTTTGGGAGGCACCTCAGGTCATTTTTGGCCATGTTGAGGGTAAAAGGAAAATGTCTGCCAAAAACAGAGTTTTTAAGATAGAACTTAAAACTTTATATGAATATATAGCTAAATAGTTGGGCAATGTGCATATGTAATTTTGTTTATCTGAGGTCACTTTACAAGGTCAGGTCAAGGTCAAAAGTCAAAATTTGTTTTTTCGCAATAATTTCGGCGCTGTTTTTTCAAATGCCAAACCCGGAATATATATGACGTAGAAAGATACTCTCTACTTGTGTACCAAGTTTCAGCTTGATATCAGGTCGGGTCACGGAGATATGACCTAAAATATCAGTGCACGTACCCTATATCGCAAAAGCCAAAAAATGAATTTTTTGGAATAGAGTGAATTCAATCGATTAAAAACGTTTACAGATAATATTGAATGCACACGACATCATTCCAGGTGACCCCAAGGTTACTGGAGGTCATTTAAGGTCAAAGGTCACAAGTTGATCTGAAGAACGTGTGACCATGACAGTTCCCCTTTTTTTATGTCCCTGGCACCGCCTATGCTAACATTATACAAACATTGTAATGCGATTTGTACTTCTTTAGTATGACATGACTAGCAGAAGCTAAAAAAGTGTTTTGGCCTCTTTTGTTCATTCCGTTATTAGAAAACTAATCCCCCTATTTTTGAAACCCTGTGAACGCCCATGAATTTTCTCAAAATTTCAAATTTGCATACCCATGGTAAAAGCCCTATCCATAATCTCTCGATTGATGCCAGTTTCATCGAAATCGGTCCATAAACAACGGAGTTATAAGAAGTCAAAAAGTACCCCCCATTTTGACATTTTTGCCCCCCTGTATCCACAAATTTCAAAATTTTGAAAATTTCTTTTTATAAAAATGTAGTTCACGTCACGGCAAATCGATTGCCGTTTGTTGCAATGAAATCGGATAAGTAGTTCTCGAGATCTCAGGGGGGGGGCCGAATCCGCCCCCCCCCTGCCGGGAATCGGCCATACCGTCTAGCCCTCCGGGAATAGGGTTAAAACCTGCTAGCGTTCTCTCCGCTTTTGCGCTCCTCCGATGTGTGGTTTTGATGTTCACACCTGCATTTCTTGTAGGTTTCGTCAAAATTAGCCCGCGAGACCAAACCAGTGACTGTTCCTGGGTTGCTGATCCGGCCGCTGTACGCAGATATTTGGACCCGCCAGGGTTCGGGCATCCCAAGCGCGTGGAACGCAGCTGCGCGGGCCGAGCCCAGCTCGTGCGGCCGAGAACACCAAAAGACTAACGCCGGACACGTCCAATAACAGGCCAGCGAAAACACTTTGGCCGACGCCGATTAATGGGGCCTTGAGGCCGATTGTCCGAAAAACAAAGAGAAAAGTCGCCTCGGCCGGGAAGACGATCGATGAGGTGCGTGGCATTCCGACCATCTCGGGTCCAATTTAAAGGTGGCGTCAACAGCGGAGCTCACGAAACAACCTCGTGCACAGCTGGCTTCAAAACCTGAGAAAAATTACAGTGGTTTGGATGGAAGTGCAACGAAATGGTCAAGAGAAGTTTAGCGCGATGTGCTAATTTAATGACCGGTTTTCCGTGCGTATTTGTGGAGGAAAGCAATGGTATTTCTCTCTTGGAATCAACGAAGCGTCAGTTGCCGAGGCTTTTTTATTTTGGTCAGCCACAGTCAGCTTGGTGTTTGCTTTGTCCTTCGCACTCTATAAACACTGTGGCTGTTGATTTTACCCAAACCAATACGTCTGCTCACTTTTTTCAGATTGGGTTGGGCTAAGGCAAGACCATCGTTTTGTTTGTTTAAACAAAAGTTTTGTTTGTTTAAACAAACGATGTTTGTTTTCAATCTCGTATTGAAAACAAACATCGTTTGATTTCAATACGAGATTCAGTATTGAACGAATCTCGCCAGGATCCCTCTCCAGCGCAGCATTCTTTTTTTTGTCTCCCTGCGATTGGGCCAAAAGTTTAACTAATTTAACTGGATACCACAACGCACATTATTTTACAACCACGTATTTCTCGTGTCGAGCGCCATATATTTCGCCTGGTGAACGTAAACACACGGCCATCACTCATCGAGAGCAGTGCGGGCGCTCTAGCAGTTCAGGACTGATTCACTTCACGTGTCAGTCACCACTCAATGCACGTCTGCATTCGCACACTGAAGGATCTCAGAACATCGACCTACTGACAACACGCCGTCCGACACAAATGGTACCAAGTCTCGTTCCTTCGCTCATCCACTCATGAACTGAACAGACATCACACGCGGTCAGCGCTGAGGAGAAGCACTTGTCGCATAAAGTACCGGACCAGCAGATCAGCCACTGCACAGACGTCACAACTCATCCAAGCCATCTCAGTCACTCCGCTGCCGTGCAATGCACCATTGCATCAGCCACACGAAAAGCATACCTGTCGTGCAAGAGAAGCAAGACTTGCCAAGCTAACTGACGGGTGTCATGCGCGCGTCTATGCGACTATGCTATTCAAGAAGTGCTCAAGAGCCCGCTAAAAAGACATGAAGCGAGAGAGGTCGAAGCAGGCCTGAGAGCAGGAGCGACAGAGCTAGAAGACAGGCCGTGGGAAGCGGCATACCCGTGTTTTCCGTGCAGTTTCTCTCTCGCGCGCCCGTTTCGTGCCGTTCCGTTCCTGCTGATGTGCGCTCGCGGCCGGTGTCTAGACCTCTCCTCAGCGGGGCCGCCATACGGTCAGATCACACCCTTCCCGGCCTCGGTCAGCGTCTTGACCGGCCGAGCGGGCCGCCGCGCCGCCGCCCTTCGCTCGCCACGAGGCCCGAGCAGCCGAGGCGTCGGCGGCCGCCGCCGTCAGAAGTTGGCCGACTCGTCGCCGGGCCGGCGCCCGAGGGCGGCGATAAGACACGTCGGCCGTCGGGCAGCGCCGAGACGCGCGCCGGCGGCGGCGCGGCGGATTTGCCGTCTGTCGGCTGCGTCGGGCCGGATTGGCCGCCTGCGGCGCGTCCTCCGCCGCTCGAGACGAGTCGCACACGCGGATTTCATTGTCCGCGTAGGAGCAGATTTTCCGCGCCGCGACACAAAGCAGCCGCTGCGTCTAGTCGACGGGAAACGCAGCCCGCGGCTCGACGAAATCTGGACCGTTTGTCTTTAAACATGTATGCTTTATTGAAATGAACGCTTTCTGTTTGCTCAGCAACTCCCTTCTGGCTCTGCATAGTTGCAGGCGCAGAGTGATTTAATTACGAAGTGGCTGTCAGGGGGAAAGTTGTTTGACCAGTTTTCTGCGAAGTTCCGCGACAGCGGAGGGCTTGTCGCGTGTCCGCAGCAATCTGAAGTGTTTGCCGAGACCCGTAACCGTCGACCCCTTCTCCAACTCCACTTGAAACGAACGAACTGCACTCAGCTGAACAACGAACAGCCTTTGCGTAATGGGCGAGTTTTCCCGTCTGAGCGTCGGGGACCAGCACGCTGCCGCGCTCGCGGGCCGGCGCCGCGCCGCGGCGGACCGCCGCCGGCGGGCGGACGTCGGCGCCGCGTCCCGCTCGATGAGGCCGGTCCCGGGCGGCCCCGCCGGAGACTGGCGCCCGGTCGCGGGGACCCGTATCACGGCGCCGACAGCGGACCCCGGCGGCCCGCCATGCGCGGCCAATCTCGCGCCGGCTCCCGGCGGAGGCGCCGCGGACATTCGGCCTATCGGCCGGGGACAGCGGCTCCTCAGCCGCGATTTATCGGCTCGCCGACGCCGCCGACGCGCGCTCGATTCCCGGCGATTCCCACGCGCGGGGGGCCGGCGGGAGGGGGGGGGGCGGTCGCTGCCGGCGCGGTTACAGGATGCCAGGCGCTGCCCGGACGGAGGCTGGCTGGGCGGCTCCCCCCTCCCCCCGGCCTCGGTCGGAGACGCCGTGCCGACAGCTGGCGGCGGCGGCGGCGACGGCGATCGGTCACCGCTGAGAGGTTGGCCGGAGCGAGCCGGCCAGGCCGCATTAGCGGCTCGGGGTGCGGCCGCAGGGGCGCCGCCAGCGCGGGGAACGAGCCGGCCGGAGACTGCAGGACGGCTGTCAGGCGACCGGGACGACACGGCCCAGCATTCGACGTCGATGTGCTGTCGAGACGTCGCCTCGTCCGCGGCCAGCGCCGGGCTGGACGCAGCGCTGCCGTCCGGCGCGGCCCCGGAGTGGGGATCAAGAGGACGCCGGCGTGGGGCGATGTCTGGCGGCCCGGCGGAGGACGCCGTGCGGTCACCGTCCGGCGGCCCGCCGCACGCCGCCGTCGAGTCGCCCCTGCGGCGCCGTCGCAATACCGGCTGGCATCTGGGGTCATCTGCACGCAGCCATTGAGCGCGGGCCGGACGCCGGCCGGACACTACAGCGGGCCGACGCAATTATCTGACCAAACAGAGCGCCGGCGCGGCCTGCTGCTGACGGCCGCCGCCGGAATCTGCTCGGGTTTCCGTCATCACGCCACATATCCGATCTTCCGCTCATTGCCCACCACTCAAGGCGCCGCCCGCTCTTACCCTCTTCCATTCCCTCTCGCCCTCTCCACTGCATCAAGCCTCCGGTCCTCGTCCTCTCCCTCATCTGCATGGGATGAAGGCGGCGAAATGCGCCGCCGGTCGAGGCTCTTAGGACGGTCTATTTTGGCGAACAGGAAAATTGCATTCGGCAGACAGAACACGCCCGCGGCGAGAGGATCAGCCAGACGGCCCCGAATGGCAGAGGTCACCACCGAGTAAGCGCCGATAAATAATGAATCGGCACGGACAAGAGGTCGCGGCAGAGAGGAGCTCGACATCAGACCAGGTCAGATGAGCAGACGCTCGGCGTCCTGATGGTTGGGGTGGAAGTGTGTTGTCACTTACGGGGGACTTTCCAGCAGTATGGTTACCAAACACTTTTAGACGAACGGCAGCAGAACTGTCTCTTTTTCTATCGCTTGCTTCTTTTTTACTTTATTTCTTATCGAGATCAAGCTTGCTACAGTGTTGTGAGACAAAGTCGAAATCACATAAACTAGCATGAAGATATACGAAAACGGAATGGCATTGCGTCAACATAAAACTGTGTCTGATTCAGCCGCGCAAGACAACGCTGGAATGTGTAGGAATGTGTAAATTATTTAACTCGAAGACAGCACCGAAGCTACTGCTGCAAATTACCTTTTTTCAAAATCATCCTTCGTAGACAGTCGCCTCATATTTCGACCGTAATTTCTGGATCTGATTTACAAACTTACGAAGCATTTACATGAAAGACCAGCTGGCGCAACGAAGCCGTGACATCGATGGGGGAGCATTCTCAATGTTGGTAGAACCAGAGCTATTTTTCGGCAATTTCCTTCCATACACCACCATAGAGACTATGTAAAATCATTCAAAGCCGTCAAGGCCGCCGCCCTATGGGTTGCCACACACATGCTTCATGGACATCAACCATACTTGGCACACCTCTATGCGCAGTGCAGGCTGAGCATCATGGTGTGACTGACATACTCACATTCCAAACAAATGAATGTGAAGAATGTGTACAGGTCCTCAGACTCACCTTCTCTTCCATGAGGAGTTCATGGGTCAGGTGAGAAAGCTTAATCTAAGGGACCCATTGCATGCCAGTAAGACTGTCGTTAAAAAAAACACTGCCAAGGAGGCCTTACAGACAAGGGAGCAAACACATGCACATAATGTCAACCTAGTCAGACTGTGTAGCATCCAACATGGGACTGTACAAAAGTCGCGTCACAAACATCACAATCTTTCCAGAATCACCTTCCACAGAATCACTTACTCGCCTAACATTCAACACAACCTCATCAACAAAAGTCCCATCATATCACATTAGCGCGCACCGAGTGCCAGCGTACAACAGTTCGATACGAAACGCACACCACACGTCCCGTCACATCCCTACCATTGTCTACGTCAAAGACGCCCACGTACTACCGCATTCTGCATCGCCCGAGGCGGCGTCGGGCCGGGGCCGAGTGATCGCCCGCGGCGGCGGCGGCGGCGGCGGCGGCGCGCCGGCCGCCAACCCTATCACATGTTAAAGCTGCACCACCGGTGGCGGGCGCGGCCCGCAGGTCACCACCAAACGATCACACTTACGGTCTGGCCAGGGCGGCGCCGCCCGGCCACAGCCGGACAGTCTGTCACGGGACGCCGGGCGGCGGCTCATGGGGTGGCGGCGCGGATCGCGGCTGAACATATCATTTCGTGTCGGCGTCAGCGCGACCGCTGGGCGAACTGAAACTTGTTGCCGAGAATGAACGGGTGGGTCGATGAGCGTCTGAGATGAAGCGGCACATGACCACGATTGTCAGTTGACTCAAAATGCGGTGCGGATTCTATGCAAATCTAGGTCTATCGTCGAATGCATTTTGCTTGTGGTGGATGCGAAAATGATGTCGACAACAAAACATGCGCAAAATGGGTTTGAGATGGAAATGAAAATGGGGTCAGCTTCGATCGTCGCATATGAATGAAAATGTTCATAAACAACAACGGTAAGAACCACAACCGTAATCAGTTCAGCAACGGCAAGGACTTTTGTAACGGATTTCAATGTCACATGTTCTGTGTTCCAGTACTACGTCTATAATGCGTCATGCAAGTTTTCCTTGAGTATGTACTTACAAGAGTCACTCGATGCAAATACACACGATTAATTTCCCAGCTTTTTAATATTTACACAAAATTGCGCAAAACATTGGTATAATGAACATTACGTATTGTGGTGATTTATTCCTACCTGCAGTCGCAGTTATATCTATATCTTGATATATATGTGTGTGTGTGCGTGTATACATGCACACATATATGTAAGAAATGAATAGCAAAATGACAAACTCCAGAAACTAGCGAACATGCCCATCATCAAAATTTACGACAGACGTCTTTTGCGCTCAAATTCAGACACGAACCTCTCCACTTACGCTGCGTTCACATTCGACCGTCCACCCAACAACTTAATGCAGGCATTGCAGCACGTGAGTTAGCAAGTCTGCGGTGCTAGGTGCGCCGCACGGACCCCACAGTCCCAGCCGCCGCGTCCGGCGCGGCGCTGTATCCGCGCGTCCCGGACTCGTGGTGCCGGTGCGCCCAGTGCCGGAGGTCCCGGATCCCGGCGGGTCCTGGTGTCCGGCGGCACGTGCCTGTGCTCCGTGAGCCTCCGCCGCCGGCGGCCAGCGCTCAGGCAGGGTCCGGGGCGCGGCACCCGGCGGCTCCGCCCGCGGCGCCGACCCGCCCGCCTAACTGTCCGCGAACAGGCCGTGCTTGAACAGGTAGTAGCACCAGAAGGCCACGTTGAACGCCAGGAAGGTGATGGGGTAGGCGTAGCGGACGCACCGCTCCAGCCGGTTGGCCATGACGTCCCACGCGATCTCCTTGCCCTCGCGCTGAAACCGGAACGCGGTCAGGTCTCACCGAGCTCGGGACTCGTCAGGGCACGACAGCCCAGACTGCGGTGTCGGGTCGTCTCGTGAAGATCACGTTTTTGCGGCGCACCGCATTGATATAGCATCATGCCTCGAGTTCTGTGAACTGGTTGCCTGCTCGTCATCTCCAGGTCATTGCCGGTCTGTGTAGCTCAAATCTTGATGCTTTCATCTGTATGCACGACTAAATCGAAAGAACTCAGAAACCTTGCCGATTAGTTTTTCTGTTGGCTTGAGTGAATGTCACGCGCCGAAACTACAGATTAGCAATTCGCCGAAAATACTGCGCAAAATTATCGTTTTATTTCACTAACTGCTTAAATCTTATGAACATCACGACGATCTTGAATTGGTTAGCTGAACGTCCCGTCGGAGGACGATAAACGGTGCATTTCGTCAGAGACGCCGAGATACTCTTCCTAGTTTCAAAGTGATTCCAGCGTATGGGGTATACAATGTCCCATTGTTGTAAACTGCACTTATTTACAGCCACGCATGACATAGCAATGAGGGGATTGACAAAGGTGATAAAATGCGAAGTGTAAATATTGGGAAAACCATGCAATCATATGTAAAAATAATGTGCAGATGTGAGATACATGACAAGAAAAATGGAAAAAGAGCAGAGATATGCAGATGGTTCTCAGCTATTCGCGTTCAAGAATGCCATTAATTTACATGTGTTGCCTATGCCAAAAAACGGTTTCAGCTGGCCATTGTTGTGATCTGTGCGTTATTTTTCCAGTGTGATTCACAACATGCCATGCAGATGCGGAAACCGATGACAAGTGGCCTGCCAGTATGTCCCGAGCGTCGCGACTAGAACCATTCCCTTGCCGAACTCCCACCATTTCGGTCCCGTTCGCGCGGTCGCCGGCGATTTGCTGCCACGCCAGCCGGGCCTTAGCACTGCTGATGTCCTGTCGTCACACGATAAAATTAGTGCTCGCAACTTTCGGTCCGCTTAATGAAATGCGGCGCCGAGTTTTCAGCTTGTCTTGAGCGTCGTTATTTCGAACGATGCGGGAATACCTAAAGAAAGTTCGCGGCAACGATGCTCTTCATCGACGGACATGATTTCAGTGGTTTTGACGGTGGAGGCTTTTGTGGTTGTGAAAGGCTGAAGGTTGAGAATGTTAGTCATCTTCCGTCGTGGTTTTACTGACGTCATCAATGCTGTTACGTGTCAAATTCCATTTTATTGACGATTTTGGAACGTGAACACTGAAGACTGACCACCACTATTCCACTGACAAAGTAGTGTGACGTCAGGAGTCCGCATCACATCCTCTAAATAACAGCACTGACGTCATTGCTCTCATCGTCCAATCTTTCGAGCCAAAAAAGTGGTAACTGCAGGCATCTAGCCATACACTTGACGCATATCAGATTTCAAGCTAGGAACACAGGCGCAGCCAAACCAACCAACCCAGTCCCCCCTTAGGCCCGAATGTTTTGTGAAAACCATTTCATATCGTCTTCCCTGCAGGCGGTTTTCGTATGATTTCAGTTCACATGGGGCTCCCCCTTAAGAAAACGCCGGCTGCGCCCCTGGCTAGGAGAGACATTGCTGACGTTATTCTGGCCCTAAATCACATGATAATCTTGTTGTGGCCAAAAGTTCTCCAGATGAGAACACCATATTTTCTAATTCGTAAAACAATTACTTTTCGGGGACATCTATGGCTATCTTAACCCGGCACCGCCTGTTGTGTTTTTGTACCCGCGGCCGCCTGGGAGTGTCAAAAAGGGACCCTGTTATCCCGGGATCTAACCGTCGGATCTAAGCCGGTCTCCCACCAATGGATAGCCCTGGGTCTTGCGATTCAGAAAATACTATGTTGACACTGGTCACATGACTGATGACGCCACAGGCCACGTAAAATGCATAATACGACTTCGGAAACTGGCATCGGCTTGTGCATTATATCACTGGCAATGCTGGCCTTAGAGCTTTTAGCTGGGTATCAAACGAAAGGTCGCGATCTCCTGCATCAAAAGCATGCCAAAATGTTAAAAAACTTCGGGTCAGGTCAACAAAGGTCACGTAATATGTTGATCTTACTTTACATGCCAGAGATTAAGATTTACTCTCAGCCGTTTTGATCCATGTTACAAAAAGGACGGAAGTAAAACCGTCTGGTAGTCGGTTCTGCATTACCTGCTTTTCATCCAGTCGGGGTTAGTTAAGGTAATGCCAGATAAGATCTCATTACTCTACCTAACAACGAGTAATAATTACTCGCTTGCATTCTTAACTGCGTGAAGTACAGAACTGAATTGGCATCTCGTGATAATTATCTGCGCTGTCTGCTCATTATCGGGTCAAGGTCAAGCCAGTTCAGGACAGTCATTTTTCTTTTCTCGACTAGGAACAATGACTGCTCTCTGCTGCTACTAAACGATCTTCACCAGACAATGTTGTTTCCTAAGACGTGATCTGGCATGGCCTTACGTTGCATTTGGTGAACCTTGCTAAGAGGCGCATTCAGAGGCGCCGATTTCTGTAAATGATTGGGGTGCCGATCCGAGGGCCCAACAACCTAACCTCCCCCCAAATTGGCTTTTCAACGCATTTAACCCACTTTATTTTGACCAACGGAAATTTACAAGTTTTTGTTACTATTTATCAAATAACACTGCATTTATCCCCATGTATATAGGTATACATAGAAGACAAAAAACAGATAGATACATCACTTTAGACATTATTCTTTACTTTCTGCCTATCTCTTATCTACTGCGGTGGTTCTTTTCTTTATTACTCATTTCCCTTTAAAACCGCCAGATAATACTGGGAGGCCTGAAACCAGCTTTCGGTGGGCCTAAATCACCATTGAGTGGGCCAGGGCCCTACCAAAAGAATACAAATCGACACCCCTGGCGCATTTGTATTTGCTTGTCCGGCTTGAACGATGGGGAAGGTCAGTGGTAACCATTTCCATCACCCACAACACGAAGCAGTTCAATTGTCATTATGCCTGTGACTTTGCATGACCTCTAATCTTGACGTGCCACAGTTTTATATCCTTTTGGGGACCGCGTCCTAAGTAAGTTCACGAAGATGTTCGCTCCACTGCCCAAAGAGGCGAAAACATGCATGCCAGGGTTCACTTCTGACGTCGTATCTCCATGACCTGCCATAGCAGGGAAATGGTTTTGAAGTCCAAATATGCAAAACTGACTGTTGAACAAGTACTGAGAATTTGGTTCGGCTGACTCTGGCGGTTCAGAAGTTATTCAAGAAAAACCGAAGGGGATGCCCTATTTGACACCTTCAGGCGGTGCCGGGTCAAAAGTCATGAATTCACAACGGAGGGGGAAATTTAACGGCCGCCAGCGCATGTGTCATAAGTTTTCTTGCTGCACCCCGTTGTGACCGTAAGGGCTTCACCGGCCTGTCATTTCGTGAACATGAACTCGTAGAATCCCAGCCCTCATTCCCGTTATGTCGATGTAGACACTCATTTACGTGCTGCTGACTGCCATGTGAGGTTTTTGCACACCATAACTCAGAGCATTTTTGGGTCGGAGTTGGCGCAGCATATTTTCGATCATCAACGGCGTCATTTGTTTTGTTTACTTCCGACTGTCGCAATGCCCCTTGCCGTGTCAGCGATTGCTGTCGCACCCAATTTGTCTGCCGTTCTGTCCTTCCACGAAAAGGTCAGTCGATCGCTCACTGACAAGCATTCGGACTAGATGCCAGCAGGGAGCTATGTAAGGGACGAGACCGCCTACTCAGCATCACGACAAAGCAAGATACTGTTTCTCTCTTCTCGGGACGCTCTCGTCCAGATGGCATCTTAGAACCGAGCTTTTCCTAAGGTGGGTGCAACCGGCTAGGTCAGGCCAGGCCAGGCCACGCCAGGCCGGGCCGGCCAAGCAGTGCTGTTTCCCCCGGACCGACCTCACCCTGTTTGAGCCACGAGGGTCGCAGACCGACAGTTCCTCCACTGCACCCCCCCCCCCACTTTGTCCCCTTCTCCCTTTTCTTCTTCCCCCGCCGGTGGTTGTCAACACGTTCTCCGGCGTTCTGGGTCCCTCTACCGGCCGCAGCGCGGCCCGCCACATACCAGGCGTCTGCCAGAGACAGGGACTGACCACATCGATGTCCACCCTCTCTCCGGCGAGACCAAGTGCCGACTGGCAGATGCGGACGTCGCGGACGGCGCGTCGGGTGGGCCCGAGTCAACGGTCCGTCCGGTGTTTTGCAGACGGTCGAACATCGATGACGAATGCCCGGAGACTGGCGGCTGATTGGTCTCCTCTTTCATCTCGCGAGTGGGTCAAGGCCGATGCAAGAAGCGAGACGGAGGGAGAGATTTATGTGTGTATCAAACGGAGTCGCACCAGGGGAAACAGTCGAGACTTCCGGCGTCTAAAGCTCCTGTCCGCCGCATTGTTCATCCTCAAACCTTTGTCTGCTGAGTCATTTCTCTGAGACGTTGACAGAAATAACGAGGTACTTGCCACTGGGAAATAAGTAGAAGAATAAGTTTATTGTGTGTAGCATAATATTTGTATCTAACAGATTCATGCGAGGATGGTTTAAACCATACTGAAATGTTCCTGCACTGCGCTAAAGACGCTACACAGCTTACCCCACGTCGCGTATGTCTCGCCCCGTACCACACCAAGCCCATACCAAGTTCCTCCAACATGGAACCTTCGACTGTCCTGTATCAGCCGAGCTCATACAAACCAAACGGGTAGCTACAAAACCGGCAGTCTCAAAGCCTTGTTACACAGGACAATGCCTTTGCCTTTGGCACCCTGGCATATCACATTAGAGACATGCCCGAGTGGGTGTGATACAATGCTCTCAACCCTGAAGCCTTTTTTAAGTCATTCACCGTAGAGCCTCTTCCAGCTACAATTCCCACCCTGGATCCTCTGCTGACTGCCCTGTCGTAATTGTGTCCCCTGTCCGTCATTCTGCCCACCAGTGATTCTCTGTGGACCTTTCTATCCACCACGGAGAAGATGTATCTGGTGCTGGCCACTGAAGCCTACCGTGAGGCCGATATGGGTAGTGCCGGCCGCTGTACCCACTGCTCCCTCCTCGGCAGATGAGGGTGGTGCCAGTCGTTATATCCACCCTGAGGCAGACGTGGGTGTGACCGGATACTATATCCATCCTGAGTAAGATTTGGGTGGTGGATGTCGCTATACCCACCCTGAGGCAGATGTGGGTGATACCGGCCGCTATACCCACCCTGAGGCAGATGTGGGTGGTGCCGGCCGCTATACCCACCCTGAGGAAGATGTGGGTATTGCCGTCAACTATATCCACCCTGAGTAAGATGTGGGTGGTGGATGTCGCTGTACCCATCCTGAGACAGATGTGGGTGGTGCCGGCCGCTGTACCCACCCTGAGGCAGATGTGGGTGGTGCCGGCCGCTGTACCCACCCTGAGGAAAATGTGGATATTGCCGGCAACGATATCCACTCTGAGTAAGATGTGGGTGGTGGATGTCGCTGTACCCACCCTGAGGAAGATGTGGGTATTGCCGTCTACTGCATCCACCCTGAGCGAGATGTGGGTGGTGGATGTCGCTGTACCCACCATGAGGCAGATGTGGGTGGTGCCGGCTGCTATACCCACCCTGAGGCAGATGTGGGTGGTGCCGGCCGCTGTACCCACCCGGGAGCCGGGCTCGCCAGCGTCGTTGGGCGCCACCTTGCCGCCGTTGACCCGGATCGGCCGGGCCGAATTGACGGCGGACATCTCACGCTCGCGCTTTTTCTTGTTCTTCTCCGCCACGGCCATCATCCTGTTGGGCGGCGAGAAACGCGGTTAGCCGGCGGCGGCGGCGGGTCATCTCTGTCAGCGGCAGCCGGCGGCGGCCGCAGGCGCGCGCGCCGCATGAGTGATAGTGGCCGCTTGTTGCCGGTACAAATCCCGCCGGCGGTGGCTATCCTGGGCCGCCGTGACGGCAAAGCGGCGCCGGCTGGTCGGCGTCTGGAGGTCCGGCCAAGGCCGGGCGGCCGGCCGCCGCCCGGCGGCACGGCCGGGGGGAGAGAGAGAGGGAGAGAGAGAGAGAGGGGGGGGAGAGAGGGGAGAGGGGAGAGAGAGAGAATAAGAGAGAAAGGACTGAAAAGAAAGTACTGTAAGTGGAGCGTTCCAGCAGTAATTACAAGAAGCTGCGAATTTGGGTTTTCTTAACTCAACCTCCCGATTGTTAAAAACTTGCCAAGTCCGTTGTTGGCACGCTTAGGGGCATACCGAATAGAATTATCTCATTAATTTATCCCACGACAACTTGTCATTTATGTCGTGAGTGCTGTACCAATTCATTATAACACCATTATGTAAAAGCCAAAGTTGTGGAGCTTGATCACAAGGAATTTAACTTGAGTTCTAATCGAGAAAGTTAACTTGAAGTTTTAGACTTGACACCTTGAACCGAACTGTTAATTTTACATCGCAGCGATTTCGGAATGGTTCACCTTTACCTTGCAACGAATTCCACGTGTATAGAGAGTTTTAAATAGTCGAGGACACTAAGCATCCCCCGAAAACAAAACATTTTGCCGGTACCAAAGCCTGATACTACAGAAATGATGCGAACAATGCGAATGCTCTCTCCCAACAACAGACAGTCCTCTTCCCAGACCCACCTTTGCTGTTGAAACAAACCTCTTCGCTCACCATTTGCATGAGAAGAATGCAAATTAAGTTTTTACATACTGATGACACTGACCGACGTCTTGTCAAAGTCATCAAAGGACACTGATTGGTTCAGCAAACGTACCTGATGACGATGACATACTCAGAGAGGGCAAAGAAGACGAAGAGTACGCAGCCCGCCATCCAGATGTCTACGGCTTTTGCGTAGCTTGCCTTCGGACTCTCCGCCCTGCAAATCAAAGGCTTCGCTGAAGTTGCAGGATTTGTTGCAGCAAACTTCACACTTACGTTACTTCGATCTTATTTCATTTTTTAAATGCCGATACTATTCGGCGCCCAAGAGAGAAATGAGAATGTCACCCTCATCAAAAAGTTTGGATTTGATGTCTTTATTGGCTCGGACGCGTGACTTGCAATTCAGAATCCAAAGTTGGGCTGGGACTTGAGATTGTTTTTTGTGGTCCTCGTCGGGTGCAAAGTTTAAACGGAGAGCAAACCACACACACGTAAAGCCTTGTGAACGAAATGGAGAATTATAATTGTTCAAGCACATTTTAAGGATGGAGAAACCAGATGAGCTTTGTCTTGGAGTGGAGTAAGCTTGCTTAAGTAAGCTCAGTTTTAAGGGCTTTAAAAGCCACTGAAATTCCTGTTCGACCAAAGATGCTTTCCCGCATCTGGCCAGAAGTAATAACATGTTTAGTGAGCATGAGTGCTCGGAATGACAATGAAACAAGTGATGCTATAAGGTCCTAGTTATGCGTTCTGCTGACTCAATGCGAGCAATAATTTGAAGGGCCACTTCCGTGTGTTTTGATCACCGACTTTGGCCCGTGTGTCCTCGGAGCACTTCCTTCGACTCTGACCTCCTTGTCACCCACCCATGGCTAGTAATGAGCCGTTGGACTTGCCGGGTGTCTGCTAGCTCCCTCTCGGAGACTGGTGAACGCTTCCTTGCGCAAGTGGTGTGCCCACTGCCCTTCTTTCCTGAACTGGGTTGCATACATCGTGTGATCTCTCCTTTTGTAACAGGTCTTATTCCCTCATTTCCCTGTCATTCTGAGATCGTGGGTGTGACTGTCCTTCGTTTTTGTTCCCTGAGGAGCGGAAGTAATGCACAGTCCGTTATGCACGAGTGACGGAACTCGTGGTGTGTCAAGCGACCTCCCGGCCGTCTGAGAACACGATGATTCTGTCATCAACGTGTTCTCGTCAGTCGCATTTCCGCGTCCTGCGTGATGGGTGGGGCCAGAAATCATCCTCCTCTACCCGCAGAGCAGCAAGAACCTTCGATCCGCCTTAAAGAAGAAGGCTAGGTGGGAAGCTTCTCCGTCTGCACCGCGTAGGTAGGTACCATTTGTCCTGTAGTGTCCTAGGCGCAACGTTTGTCTATCGGACTCCTTAAAAGCTGAAGTCTAACAGGTATGTGACACAAGTATGGCTGGAGATTTCCGAAAATTATTAGGAGGGGTCCACATAGGATTCCATACTGTTTTTTCCAGTCATTGCCATAGGCCTAATGTTGAAGTTCCTGAACATTGGGGGCTCAGCCATCCATCCCCCCGGGATCGCCAACCGTGGACACCAGCCCTTAATTTCCGCAGATCGGCCGTACGTCTTCTCTCGTAAGTGATAAGCCCCGTCAGTGCCGCCATGCTGTGCCTCGCGCCTCTCTCCTCTACGAACGGGACGCTGCTGCCTGCCGCGCCTCCCCGCCTCACGTCGGGCGGGAAGGCCGGCCACCGGCCGCCGCGGGGCGCGGGACGAATCGGTCGCTCTTGGCCGCCGGCGCGACGCCGACGCCGCGCGCCTCCGATCTGTTTTTCGGGTCGTGCTCATCGACGCCTGTCGACGCGGATAGCTGGTGCCGTTTTGTGTCAACATAAAACAGTCAACGGGCCGGCCGCGCGCCCGGAAAACGTAAACAAAAGCTTTGGCGGCCGCAAGCGGCTCCGGCGGGTTTGATTCAGGCCTGCGCTGTTCCTGGCGCTTCAGAGAGCGTGGCGGCTTCCTCTCCAGGGGATCGCACCAAATGCAGGCAGGAGAGGCAAGCTCCGACCGCATTCTTTATGTCGCAGGCGCGCCGGACGCGTTCCGAACGAATGCAGACGGAGATCGATTGTTTACCAACGGTCAGATCGAGCTGTTCAGGGGCCATCTGATCGCCATTAACGGCCTGAAGCGCCGAGAAGATGGCTCGTTTTCATGCTGGCCTGCCGGGAAACCGGTCAACTTTACCGATTGCGAGCAGTCGAACCGCGTATGACGTCTTCGTCGTGACCTGATGACCCAGCGCTGAGCGCCCTCCTTCCCCCAAAAAACGCGCTTAAAACGTTTTGATCGTTTTTGCTGTTGCAGAAGGCACGGTGGAGACTATTTTCAAGTGTTGTGCTTGTGATATGTGAACAGCAATGAAGCCGAGTGCCGTCAGATGTTGTAAGTCATGCACGAAAATCATTAGGTAGACTATAAGTCACCCCGAGGCAATGACTGGAAGATATACGTGTCGCCGAGTGCGGATGTGAGGTGATGTTCGTCGTCATGCGCAGGAAATGGCGAACCTGGAAGATAAATATGCCAGTCTTTCTGGTCTCTTTGTAAGCTGCAAGAACGTGCCGCGATACCTTGGTAGACTGTAAGCGGTTTCTTGGGCAGCAAAAAATGAAAATGGTGAAAAGAATCAATTAATGAAAGAGTTTATCTCTTAAAAGAATGGGATGACAGAATAGTGACTGGTTAATCCACCGCAAATAGGATCTTACAAGCCTTGATGCGTATTCTGGCATAAGATAATTACGCCGCCTAATTTATTATGTCTTTATTATACAACATTATCTGACCGAAATGATCGCATGAGAAACGCAGTTAGCCTGAACAGCGGAAGAAACAGTAGCAGAAAAGCGAAAATGCGTGGACGATGGCTATGAATTAATTTGGTTATGGTCGTTTGTGTTGATCGCACGTCAACATACACCGCACGGTTTCGCCACTGTTCTAGTCTATCTTCTGCTCTGTGCCAGAAAGTGCTGCGTGAAGAAGAACGTCTACTGGTCCATGCACGGCAACGAAGGGCAGATTTTAAACCGTCCCTGAGCAATGTCCGAGGGGAATGTCCTGAAGACAATCCCCGCGGTAGGTGTCTGGAAACTTTCCCTCAATCGTATCAGTGCACTCTCTGAGCACCAGTCCCTGAGAAATGCATGAAGGCGATCTCTGACTGTTCTCTGGAGACGGAACCAGTCAGCCTCTAATGGCAGACCGTGAATGGCCACTCGGCTGGTTTTAAGAAAAACTAGTTTTAAAAAAAACAACCCCAAACACAGTTCATGACATTAGTCATCCAGAAATCCCACGGTTCAAGTCAGTTTTCCCCTGAATTATTTCATATGACGGCTCCTGAGAGATCCCTGAGTGGTTTCTAGCAGCACATTTCGATGATTTCGGGAGGTTTTCGACCAGCTGCGCCGTAATGACCAGGACACACCCTAAGTAGGTGCCAAGAGCCTGCACCTGCCCTTACCGAGAGCGCTCCTTGGGAACGACTCTGCGGCTGGCCCAGAAAGAAAGAGCACTCCAGGCGCACCCTGATGGTGGTCCCCACGGCCCCTGAACACACCCTGAGAACGCCCTGGTGGCAGTCCCCACGGGTTCTGGGAATGCCCTGGGAGTCCCTGACGTCAGCCCCGAACGTCCCTGAGCCCACCCCGGGAGTCTCCCTAATGTCAGCCTGAATATCCCTGAGCCCACCCTGGGAGTCCCCTGATGACGGTCCCCACGATGACGGTCCCTGATGAGAGCCCTGAGCAGTCCCAGCACGAGCGGCCCGCCGGCCTTCGCCGCCTCACCTGACGGCGTTGAACATGGCGGTGAGCGTGAGCAGGGTGGTGATGGTAAGCACCATGCGGCCGGGCACCACCTCGGGCGGCACCAGGAAGCTCAGCCAGCCCACCCAGACGAACAGCGCCGACGGGATGAACGTCTGTAGCAGGTGGAAGCTCAGCCGCCGTCGTAGGTTCACGTGAAACTCCAGCGCCGGGAAACTCACTGCCGGACACGTGCGGGGATCGTTGGTCTACGCCTCCGTCGCAAGTTCATGTGAAACTCCAGCGCCGAGAAGCTCACTGCCAGACACACAGCGGCGCGTTATGGTCTGGTGCTGAAGGCGTCGGTCGGAACCTCGGGAAACTCATCGGGAGGACATGGGTATGCCATGAATACCAGATCGCATGCCCCGAGCGTCGGTAAGCCAGCCCGTAATAGGGAAGGATACACAGAAGCGATGGTTCGGATCAAGCCGTGGACACGTGCTCGTGTGCGTATTTCCTACTGAAAAGGTCACGGTGCAATGTAAGGATTCGGGAACCAAAGGCCCATCAAAATGCTGGTCAGAATCCTCGCGTCTGGAGCGAGAGGCTCTCGAATGTAATTTTACCAGGCTTTATTTAAGCCTATTCCCGGCATGGGGGGGCTGAATCCGCCCCCCATCGGGTTTTTTGCTTGCCAATTCCAGGCTTTTTAACGCAGCTTCACGAAACTTGGTCACTTTTTTTAGCTATTCTTTCTACGTGTCCTGACAAAATTTCACAATTCTATTTTGCTCAGGGGCGGAGCCAGGTAATGTTTTTGGGAGGCACCTCATGCCATTTTGGGCCATGTTGAGGGTAAAAGGAAAATGTCTGCCAAAAACAGAGTTTTAAAGCTAGAACTTAAAGCTTTATATGAATGTACAGCTAAATAATCGGGCAATGTGCAGATGTAATTTTGTTTATCTGAGGTCATTTTACAAGGTCAGGTCAAGGTCAAAAGTCAAAATGTGTTTTTTCGCTATAATTTCGGCGCCGTTTTTTCGAATGTCAAACCCAGAATATATATGACGTAGAAAGGTGCCCTCTACTTGTGTAGCAATTTTCAGCTTGATATCAGGTCGGGTCACGGAGCTATAACCTAAAATGTCAGTGAGCGTACCCTATATCGCAGTAGCCATAAAATGAAATTTTTGAAATAGAGTGAATTCAAATGATTGAAAACATTTACAGATAATATTAAATGCACACAAAATCATTCCAAGTGACCCCAAGGTCACTGGAGGTCATTCAAGGTCAAAGGTCACAAGTTGATCTGAGAAACATGTGACCATGACAGTTCCCCCTTTTTCATGTCCCTGGCACCGCCTATGCTAACATTATACAAACATTGTAATGCGATTTGTACTTTTTTAGTATAACATGACTAGCAGAAGCCAAAAAAGGGTGTTTGCCTCTTTTATTCATTCATTCGTTAGAAAACTAATCCTCCTATTTTTGAGACCCTGTGAACACCCATTAATTTTCTCAAAATTTCATATTTGCGGACCCATGGTAAACGCCCTATCCATAATCTCTCGATTCATGCCAATTTCATCGAAATCGGTCTATAAACAACGGAGTTATAAGAAGTCCAAAAGTACCCCCATTTAGACATTTTTGCCCCCCTGCATCCACAAATTTCAAAATTTTGAGGATTTCTTTTTATAAAAATGTAGTTCACGTCACGGCAAATCGATTGCCGTTTGTTGCGATGAAATCGGACGAGTAGTTCTCGAGATATCAGGGGGGCCGAATCCCCCCCCCCCCTGCCGGGAATCGACCATATCGTCTAGCCCTCCGGGAATAGGGTTAAACGCGAGGACTGCTGGCTATGATGCGGGCCAGAAACACTCAGGGTGTCGTTAGAAAACTAGAAAATTGACGGCAAACGGCGGGATGTAGAATGTCACTGACCAGAAAAGAGAAACAATGGCCTTCACACTGTTTTCCGACACATGTTAGGGAGGTCCTATTCAATTAAAACGCCTGGATTGCTTGGTGTCCTCAAATCTAAATTTGCCCGACCAAACGATTGCACGTTTTGATGGAAAATAATAAATATTCGACCTATCTAATGCCACTGTAAATTAATACTCATGCTAGCGAAAACGCAGTCGTGACAAAGTCTGGATTCTGTGACCGTAACTTGTGCTGCATTTGACTCTCTCTTGTGTGTGAAAATATCCGCATGTTATCCAATGACGGAATAAATGCTACAAATTTACATGGCAATCGGCGAGTAGCAAATAGCAAAAGAGATAATGACAGATGAAAAGTGCAACAGACAGCAGTTCAGACACTCGAGTGACGCAAAATGTTTCCATTTGACAGATTTCTCCCCGATTTATTACATCTGACCCTTTGACTCTATGTAAAGTTATATGCCTCTGGCTTACGGAGCCCGGCAGCAGTCAATATTCCGGAACAGCAGCGCGACAACGTTGAGAAACCGCGCCCGAAGTCATAAGGAACATCGAACATGCATCATCATTTCCGACCGGCGGCCCTTTTTCGGCGATCCATTTCGAGCCGTGGCCTTGACCTGTCTGCTTATGACCATTCGTCTCACTGCCTTCGCCACCATCGATCTTTTCATCGCCTCCATGGCCTGTGATAATCCCTCACCTCCGGCTCAGAGAATTTCGGGTGCTTTATTTACTCGATCTTTCCACATTTCCACGTGGCACCAGCATCAAACGCTGATCGAAACAAATCGCATCGGACAGATTATTGACACTGTCTGCTCCGATGCGTCGACGGATAGCTCAGCTCCAGATTTCCGGAGCAACCCTCAGGTGCCAGGTATACGCACAGTCAAGTGAGAATCCAGACCCTCGAAAGTCACTTTTGTCATAGATGCGCTCAGAACCACACGTATTGTCCCAAACGTGGTATGACTTTATGACGATGTTTCAATGTATTGTGAGTTCTCGGTATCAAAAAATGTTTATCTTTTTCAGTGACTACTGGCTTGGTACAGCTCGGCTTTTCTCCCATCATTCCTGGGAATTTATACGATACTTCGTCACGTTTCCTCATTTTTCCGAAATTCCGTCAGACACCTGCCTGACCTAAAAAACAATCTGTGTTCCTGGAACATCAACGGGAACCGCAGCCGTGATGAAGTCAGGAATATCGCTTCACCACCACGTGCCGCATTTCACAGCGCCCCTCCGGTTTAAAATATCAGTCGCTGTTTCCAGGGCCGGGCGGTCGGCTCTCCCGTCTAAGTTTGCGCTGGCGCGGCGTGGCGCTGGCGATAAGCCGCCCGGCGATCAGCGAGTATCCGCGCGACCTCCCGAGTCGCGCGGAATGCCTGTGAGGCATTGTGCGTAGAAGTTTTGTGTGTGTTGGCCGTCATGTTGGCAGAACGATAATTTACCTGGTTATCAACAATGTCAGTAGCCGTACAATGAAATAAAAGTCAGGTTTAGCGTGATTTGTATGTCATCTTGTCCCGTACTCAGGGCGGGCCAAAACACGTAAATCTTCACAGACCATTAGCCGTGCAACTACTGCAGCTATCTGCAGACATATTGCTGGTTTTATCGTCGGTTGTATTTTATTCTGAACACGGAAGACCTGATGTCTCGTCTGCAAGAGCCAAAAAGTTACAGAAAATCGAAATATCGCGGAGTTGTAGAATGTAATCTTCAGATCTTGCGAATTATCATAACATCACTGAGCCTAACAATGCCGCACATAAGAAGACGCTAAGCTAACTCTTAACGTGACGATCCCGTCTCTTATCACAGAAAGCCAGTCGCCGGACGGGTTACTTTTGGAACTATATTAAGTTTTTACGCTTTCTGCAAAGCTACAAACAACAAGGGGGGCTTCATCGCCCCTGACGACCAGATGTCTCCGGAAGAAATTCACTAATTAAAATGTATGAAATTCCGTAGTGGTCTCACAGGCCTACTTAACTTCGGTCTAACTTTTCGTCAGGAACTTAACAACAAACTCGTGACAAACAGCGAAGCCCTCGGGAAATTCGTCCCCGCGAAGGCCAGGCTAACTGGTTTGTGGCGAGCGCAAATGGCTGCCCGAGATACACGATGCTATGGTGCTACGGTCGCTTGTGCGCAGTTTAATGCCGCTAGGAAAACATCCGCTTCCAGCGTGTGGCTCACAGGACTAACCATCTTCCAGGGAGCAATCCGACCCGTGCGTTCCCTTTCCAGGCTTGAATCAGAGCCTCCCCCGGAGAAGCTCGTAAGGGCAGGTCATTTCCACAGAGCCAGGCTAAATAGATCGATCTTTCGCCGCCACGAATGAAGTTGGGCCAGTATGTGTAAGTTACTCGTGTGAAGGGGTGTAGCAGGCCGCACGGCTGGCATGGCTACATCTCTTCCTACTTTGGAGGCTTTAACGCAGGCCCTATGACGATGCGTGGAAAAAAATTGCCAGAGAAGCATTTGGCCTTACCAACGTCAGAGACGTTCCAATGCGACATGTCCTTGTCCTTCACAAGGCTCGAACTTGGGTGAACTAGTTGATTAACATCAGATGTTAACGACACATGGCCCTCCTTGTGATGTAGTATAATGGTGACTGGAAGTTTTAAGAATCCCAAGTCATCAGCCGGAAAAGAAGGATTTGTAACGGCCTTGCAACAGTTAACAAAATGTTTTCTGACTGATATCAGACAGCGACGACTCTGATACTTGGGTTCAGAAAAACAATATTAGCTTTCTCTGAAGGGAGATCTAAAATTACTGAATGCTACAAATGGAAAGGAGTATGGAAGCTGCTCCTTTCAGGAAATAAGAGCAAATCATGTTCATGTAGACTTAAACATATCTTTTCGAATTTTCCAATATCATTTCCGTCTTTGAGGCAACAAAGAACGTTAACAATGGGCTACATTCTGTGATGTAAATAATTTCTAATACAATAAAAAAAGTAGAGTCATCTTATAACCACGGATTTATGACGATAACGCCAATAATTTAGCATCACCAGCGATGCAGACAAATGTTTTCGATCAGCATTACCAATGCTCCGTGCACGGCAGAGCGAAGTGGCACGGCGCGCCGCAGCTTTGGGATCGCCTCAGGACTTAGACGTATCATTTTATTTGCAGCCCTGAGTGACGACTGACGTGTGAGACTTCCGAAATCCTGGCCTCAGCACCGAAACGCGTCGCAAAGCAATCAGACCGTTCACAAAAGACGGCATCAAATCAATTCAGCCCCAAACGGCAATCAACTGCGCGTTGGACGCCACGACGTTTACCAAACACTGGCGGGATGGCGCCAGATGGCCATCGCGGTGCCGACGCCGACCCTGGCGACCGCAGCGGTACTACGTGCCGAGTGGTTTTGTCGGTCCCCACGGTGAACGACGCTACCGCTACTGAACAGGATCATCGCTGCCTGCGTGCGACGCCTCATGAAGCGAGCATCATCCGCCGAAGCAGTCGAGCGCATCACTACGGCATGCTAGAGGGGTCAAGATCCATTCTACCTACTCCGTGTAAGGCAACGTCATAGCACTTGCTCATGGTGAGATCGCACTCCGTTTCGCGAGCCCTGAGTCCACTTTTACCCGAGAAACGCTGCTTCACAGTCGGCGGCCGGCTGGCATCCGCTCGCCATTTCCGCGCCACGCGGTCGCCAGACGGGGCGACGCGTCCGACCCGCCCGCATTCGGCGGCAGGTCCTCTGACGGGCTCCGCGGGGCTATCTTTAGCGGCCGTCAGGCGTGCCGACCACGGACGCACGAGGCCTGGCAACAGGCTTCTGCCGACACTTGGGTCGCGCTCGGGGGCCGGACCGGGTTTCCAGCGTCGCGCGCCCTCCAAATTGCCGACTCCGACGCCGGTGAGAGTTGATGGTTTTTGAGTCAGAAATGGTTGTGACATTACCAGTTCTTGATGAGAGCCATGGTATGATTGGCTTCTTCACTATAGGCAATGACTTTGGAACAATATAAGGAACTCTTGATGAGCCATGGAACGAACTGAAACGATATGCTACGACTGTCAGGTCGCGATGATGCATAAAATTCCGCAAGGACTGTTGGTTACGGAATTGACTGCACCTGCAAGTTAATTTTGACCCATCATGCTACATATGAAGAAACTCCAGTTTGCACCAAGCGTATCTTTAATGGCATTACAATGTGGCATGAGAAGAGAGTAATGGTAGGTTGGCTCTCAACCCTATTCCCGTTCACAATGCTAATGCACACAATGCACAATGCACAATGTAGGGCGCCTTCCCGTACGGGGGGTTTATTTGGCCTCCTAATATCCCAAGGAGTACCCGTCCACTTTCATCGCAACAATCGGCATTCGTTTTGCCATGACGTTAACTGCATTTTCATAGAAAGAAGTTTCGTGAATTTCGAACGGGTCAGTGCAGACGGAAAAAAAATCAGAAAGGGGTATGTTTGGCGTGTTGTAACTCCCCAGTGAACGGACCGATTTTGCTGCAACTGATAATTATCGAAACTTTTCTCATTGGTCTATACATTAAGAATTTTGAGAAAACTTCGTAGTCGTCCACAAAAATGTAAATGTGAGGAATATGTACCTCACATGTTTCACAAAAATGTGAAAAATGTAAGGAATGATGTACTTTTTTACTGAAATAATGTCAAAGCTAACAATACTTTTTAGCTTTTACTGGTCATGTTTTACTTACATGTAAATCGTGTTATAATGTCAATACAATGCTGGCATAGGCAACTCCAGGGACATGACAGAAGGGGACTGTCATGGTCGCATGTTCATCAGGTCAGCTTACGACCTTTAACCTTAAATGACCTCAAATGACATAAGAGTCGCATGGAATAGCTTCAAGTTCATTTCTTTGTGTTGAAAACGTCTTCAGTCATTTGAATTTGCTATATTTCTTAGTCTTGTTTATGGCCATCGTGATATTGTGGACACGCTTAGACATTTTAGGTTTAAGAGCTTGTATGTTGTAATAAGCGTCATAAATACTCACACAACGCCAAATTTAGACTTTTTCTTACCTTTATCTGGCTTTGCAAAGTGATCTCAGATCAGCAAAAAATGATTTTGTATGTTTGCCCAGTATTTGCCTATTACGCTCATGCAAAGGTTTAATTTTGTCTTAAAAACTTTATCTGTGGCAGCCATTTTTTTCTTACCTTTAACCCGCGCACGGCCGTCCGTCGGCGACGATCACGTCCGACTGGGGGGGCAGTTGCCCCTCTCTCTAACTCACGAACGGTTGGTCGCACGATAAAAATAAGCACACCGTTGGAAAGCTTGTGACAAGTAGAGCTCGAAGCTGGTCTCATTTTTTAGTTTTAGATAATATGTAAGCAATTTACGTCCTATATATGTTTTCTCATAGCCGACTGCATGAGACTGAGAAACGGCCTGAATCTCAAGGGCTGTGACTAATAACGCATAGGTAAAGGCACCAGCGTACAAGTAAAGGTCTGCAAATGCCGATACACATATAATTTCTCAGATTTGTTCAACATATACCCCGAAACGTTAAGTTCAAGACACGGCAATTTTCGCGCCCGCTGTCGGCGGGCACCGTAGCCGTACGCAGTAAGAAATTAACGGGAACTAATTTTAGCGTTCCTTTATTTTCGCAAAAAAAGCCTATCCAAATCAATTTTATTAATCTTAGTGGTTCTTGTGATGGTTTTTCATGCTTAAATTTGGGAAAAATCCATAGTTATCAATTTGCACAATTGGCGTAGCTTTATTCGCGAGAGCCTGTTTATTTCCAAAATATACAATTTTTTAAAACTTTTTGAGGTTCCTGGTATTACTTACGTCTGTGCAAGCCAGTTCTGCCATTTTCTACTCATTCTGAGTAATTCATCGCTGATTTTGACGGTGGTACATTTTGGCTCACAACAGTTATTCGTGGCCTGACCTCAGGTCAATGGCTGGAAGTCATTGATACTTTGCCCAATGACGGCAACCAGATGTCTACTTCACTTTACACTAAAAATGTTATGAAATATTCCTTCAATTTCCGAAAAAATGACGGCATGTCTCAAAAACGGGCTTCACCTTAGGTCAATGACCCGGAAAATTCCAAAAAATTTGAGGTAGAAGATTTGTTGCATCTATCACGATCACTAATCCCTGAAAGTATTATTGCGATATTTTGTTTTTCGAAAAAGTTACAGGGCGCTAAACTTTTTAGGATATTGGTCCGTTTGACCTGACCTAGGTCAGGCACCTGACCTGACCTGAGGTCAAAACTTTGGGACAAGGTGTAAGAATGATGAAGCAAAAGGTACACAAACTTTCGTGACTCTGTGTTTATTCGTTCTCTCGCAATCCCAGAAAAAACCTCAGGGGGGGGACGGTCAACTCCCCCCCCCAGTCGGGGGCGGGTTAACAGTGCCAAAAAAGCCTGAGGTGTCTTGCAAAACGTTGATCAGGCTCCAGTCCTGAGCGAGATAAAATTATGAAAATTTCGGACATAATGCGTAGGAAAAAGAGGTCAGAAACCTCATCAAGTTCTGCGGGGCTGCCTTAAAACCCAAGAATAAGCGAGCAAAAAAAAAACGGAGGGGGCTTCTGAAGATCTCCTCCCCCATACGGGTATAGGATTAATTGGCTTTTGAAGTTATTTGATAGAGCTCCTGGCATCATACGGAAAACTTCATATTTGTTGTCAGATTGCACAACGACGAACATTGCGAAACAATGTGGTGTAACGATCATGATTACTACGAGTATGATATTGCTGTGCTGTTGATATAACAGGCTAGTGAGCATAATTACTAGCCGTGAGCATTTATACGTCCTTAAATCTAGGGTTCCCAAGCGCTTAAAGTGCTTCTGAAGAGGTTTTGCATACGGTCTTCCTCGCCCATGTACCACGATTCTTGATGATGTTTCGCATTCAAGCATACAAAATCACCTCTCATGAAATACGTTTCCAAGCATGAACAACCGACGCAAATCAATACCACCACCTCTGGCAGAATGGAGAACGGGAAGCCGCGAGCCGAAATTTTCGACGCTCCCCGATTCGCCGCTGACCGCAAAGGTCACCGTCTTCCGGAGAGCGGCCGGTTGTGCCCCAAGAAAGCGCACGCCTCGCAAACGCCCACCGTCCACGCCGAGCCGCTGCGCAGGAGGGAAGACAGAGGGCCTCCCGCTGTCCGCGGGAGTCATCTCCCGCATCTGAAGCGCTCAGCGCGTGACCGACAGTCCCCCAGGCGCCGAGTCACGCAGGTTCGGATGACCGATGTATGCCGACCCCGGGCCCCGGGGAGCACTCGCCTCGGCGCAGCGTGCGCCGCATCGCCAACACGCGGCCCGCCGGCCCGAAACGTCAGCACCGGGGCTTTTGGATTGTCGACCGCGCCGCCTGATGGCTCGGGGACGATGACTGATGGTGCCGGACATGTCTGTGACGTCAGCACTGGACTGTGATCGAGTGAAGTGTTTCACATCGTCAGGCAACAATAACCCCGTCCGCAAAGCAGGAAACGGTTCTTTGCTTGCAGTTCATTCATGCATTCCATAATGCACTCCCCACAACTGCATGACCATTATTTATTCCTGAACATGGTGAGAAGTAATTTCGTTTAATTATTGTTTTCCAGGTACTAAAATCTTCTAGTCACGTGGCTTCCCATTGCGGGAAAAATAATACCACGAATACAGGTCTGCAGACCCCATGGTGCAATCTATTTTGTGTAGACGCGCCGAAAGCAAATACCTTGTTTTCCTGTCAAGACGGGCTCTTCGTCCTTTGGAATGCACACTGCTCTTGTTGACAACTTTCAAAGGAAGTTTCCCGACAGCTGTTAGCCTCCAGTAAAAAGATGGCTAAGCGGCTGTTTCTTGAGCTTTCTTGACGCGGTGTCTGAGATTAATGGTTTGTTTGCCACCTTCTTCATTGAAACTAATCTGGTGGCTCAACCAATGTCGCGAAAAATGTCGTGGTGGAAAACAACCATAGCGGACGATAGTCGCTACTGCTCTGTCTCATACCGAAGCTGCCATCTTGTTATACCTGGCATCGTTCAGTTTCGTGAACTAAATAGCCAATAACTTTGCTGATATATCAGATAGGATTACTCCATTTCGTTGTTAACACGATTATTTCCTAACAAATGAATCCATGATTAATAAACTTGATTCCATGCAGTAGTATCAATACCATCAATTCCTATCAATATCAACATCAAATATCAATATGTCTATCAATCTTGTATTATGTTACCTTTCAGGTTTGCTTCAAAAATGCGAATCGGTGGTATTTTCTCCCAAAATTTCGAAACTGTAGTTGCTTGCGAACAAAACAATGACAGTTTTGAAACATGGCGAAAAAGCGCCAGCGCCAATTCCTGATTTTCGAACACGATTTTTGAGCAGTGTATAAGAATGACGCCGAAAAATCGTTTTGTTCATCTTGCTGCAGTTAGCCTGTTTTTGCGACTATGAAAAGCTAGCGGTTATTCCAGTCAGACCAATGTAGAAAGAGAGTGGCAAAACAGATCAAAAATGGACTTCCTCAGCTCTGAGCAAAAATCGAGCGACGAAAGGACAGTTGTGGCGACGTTGACAGTTGTGGCGTGGGAACGTAGGTTTCATGAAGGTTAAGCACAGAAATTGTTGAATAACGTTTCACACTTCATTCTTTGTTAGCGTCCATAAGGATAAGATCAAATCAACAAATAAAAACGCAACTTTACATGCAATGCACCCAAATTCCTACTAACGCACCAAGAAGTTTATTTCCGGATGGTGATGCACTGTTTTCAAGCACAACTCCATTTCTGCGGCCGACTTCCCCGGAGTCCAAAATTAGCGCTGTTGCCGCGCGAGATTCGAATCACTGGGTTTATGGCGCGCGCTGCCACGCCGCCGTCGGCGGACCCATTTTGTTAACGGAGGGTTTCTGTTAACCCGAGATTGCTGCGGGCCAGCTGGGAGCCATCAGGCCAATTGACGGTTTAGTCGGGGCGGCGGCGCGCCGTTGACGGCTGGCTAAGTGCCGGCCCGGGCTGCGGTCGCATGCCGCGGCCGGACGCCGCAGCCGCCACGCGTGCGCCCCGTCAGCGATTTCGCAAACTGAGGGCCGCACAGGGCGGCGGCGAGGAGGCGGCGGCCACGCTGACGACCCGACCGAATACCCCTGCGACGAATGGAAGCCGACCGGGTCAGCGTCATCCCCGTGGCGGGCTCGGAGTCGAAGACGGCGCAGCGGTGCGGCCCAGTTTCTGCGCAGCCTCAGCGCGTCAATCCAAGCCGTGCGGGTGGGGTTCCTGGAGACGTGTGTTGTCGTCCGTCGATCAGTTCGGCTATTTCAACTTTTCCTCAAAAGAATCCGTGTATGAGACAATTTTCCATCATCACCTGTGCTCTCATTTTGCCCAGATATGACACCAAACGCAATCCCACTTACAAGTATTTCCGGAACAACTAGTGAACGCCATGCTGAACTGCTGCAGCGGCCTCTCCAGCAGCCTGGCCCATAAAGGCCACAGCTCCCCGTCGGGACGCCTCAGGCGCTGGCCGGCCGGACCACTTACTGGTGTGGTGGCTGTAGTTCTGCGTGTCGAGCACCTCCACCTTGATGTCGTAGTGGTCGTGCGTGAGGTCGGGGCTGACCTCGATGCCAGGCTGCTCCCACTCGTACACCACCTCCTCGGTCCGGTACGAGTCTGAGGGGCAACGACGCTGTGACAGGGCTCCTGCTGTAGCACCAGATTTAAAGGAACACGATGGGACGCCTCGCTGCTTTCACGTCTCTGCCCATGATTTGGGGATGCCACTGCTCCCATTTGGACAGCGGCTAATTTTCCAGCTTCATGAGTTAGGTGCATGCGCCTCATGCTTCACGAAAGTGGAGCTGAAATCTAGCAACGTGAGAGTGCTTTGCGGAGCTTATATTTTTGTCGTGGATAACTTAAATGGCCTTTTGCATTTTGGCCAACAGGGTCACTGAGCTATTGTGTAACTCAGTGAGTGACAGTTTTCATTTGGCAAATCTGTCACAGTATCCTTTTACTTTGCTGGAGCATTGTGTTTTGCTTCAAATAGCTTCTTGAGAGGAAGCTGAAAAGAATATGGTAAAATAAATTAGCTATTTCAAGCATTAGTGAGATTCAGGAGACATCAGGTTGGCGACGCTACCAAACCATCTATTGAATCAAAATCTTTTGCAAACGGCCAAATGAAAGTCTTACTGTCAGGAACCATGGTACGTCTTTCATATTTCTAACAAGGTCTCATTATTTGCTACCTCATGGTGCCTCAAAATTGCGCCACGATTGCCACCTATATATTGGAGCACAACGCACTTCCGCGCCTAATGCCATCATTAAGCGTCCATTCTCTTATAAAGGTATTTCGCCGCGTAGCCGAACAATTCAGCAAAGTGCCATCGATGTTCAGGTAGTTTCACCCTTACATCCACAAATCGTTACAAAGATCGATGCCGGAATTATCCGCTTATTCACGATGGGCGATGTCGGCTAAGTGGTCTTTTCGCTGTCATGCGGCTTGTGCTCAATGGAAGCGTCATACTACCGAAACTGTTCTTGCTTTTCATATACACTTACCCCTGCGAAAACGGAAGGAATCTACTGAGATCTTCGTGCTTACATATCATTACCTTTGGTCGCCAGGAAGTCATCAAGTAGCTGTTTGTTCAAAAAAATAGGTGCAAATTTTGAAGCTGTCTCAGCACGGCAGGGAACCATGTCAACCTGGCGTACGACATAAACCTCTATTGCGCGCTAGCCCTCGCCAGTGGTCGCCATTCTGCCGCCCTCACTGGTAATGAAGATTAGTTCGATCCCATGTCTTACGGTTACTTATTGACCCCAACGATGACAATAAAAGAAAAAGGTCAATGACTTTACCCCATGATTTTGACCTAAGCTGGCCTTAGCCCAAGAGAGGATCCAAATACAGACGTCACTGACATCATGTGCGACAACCCTTCGTAAGATTGAGTTGGACTGGATATCGCAAAACTCTTACAGCAATTGCTATACGGTGACAGTCGCCACGGTATCACAATTATTTCATGAGAAATCCCTGAAAAAAGAGACCATAAGTCAGCGGCCTCTCAATTTCATGACCTTCAATTTCAGGGAATACGCCACACAATTCGGAATTCAGCGATGCAAAATTTTAGCTATCGGAGCAGATGTGCTAAGCAACTTGTGGAAGAAGTCGGAGAGTTCGCACCCGCTCCTTGTACTAGCAGGGGTTAAACACAAAAAAAACGCCATGTTATTGCGGTTCACAACTCTTCAGAGTCATTATTTTTGGAATGCATGAGTGCTCACTGCAAACTGAAAAGTTCAAAACCCTCGTCATATTTGAGGGACGTCTTCTATTAATTTTCGTAAATGAGCCGTCAAAGCCAACCAAAAGTGGCGATGCATCTTGTCTTGTGCTGGCAGGCAATACTGAATTTGACGCGAATCATGAGAAATTGCTCGTTCATAACTCACCCGTGAAAGTGGGCGGTTAGAGCTGCCTGATTCCACCGCGCAGGGGTAACCTGTTATGACAACAGGTGCAGCGCCTGACAGTATGTTTATGAACGTTTAGTCAGATGCATTTGGATGCTGCTGCTGTGACAGAGTTAGCAGACAATCAAATACATGTCTGTTTTAACCCTGGCTTGTACGGGGGAAGGAAACACCTAAGGTTTTTCGCAGGCTCTCGTAAGACTGCTCCGGTTGCCCGGAGCTGTTGTATAGGTGCGTTTCAATTCCTTTTGCGTATTCTCTGAAAATCTGAGGTCTTTTGTTGCTAGTCTTGAAAGTTAAGTGACGTATAACATCTTTCTCGACGGCATGTCGCACAGAAAGTTCAATCCAGTATAGAGGAAGTCATCGCATTGCACGCATTGTGAATGTTTTACCGTGACCAGTACCACTCATTCTCACGCATGTGTGCCACACCTAGCGTCAGTGACTTCTCTCAGGTTCCTGCTTTGGCTGAGATATCATATGCCAAAATCATTTACAGACGTCACGAACCTTTTCGACCATTTCGTGACTTTGTAGGATTCATAAAGCAACCTGAAGCGCAAACGTGCAGGCTGATAGTGGTTTTAGTCCCTATTCATCATCAAGAAGGTGTTCTGAGCACCTCAGAGCTGTCTTATACGTCAAGTCCCTAAAACCCAACGCAAACCACAATCGACTGACATGGCGTTCTTCCAGGTCACCCGTAAGGTTATTTTGTGACTTAAAAGGTTGAAATGGATGTAATGGTGCGGCCAAAAGGCAACGTTAAGCGTTCATCTTTGTTTCGTTGTTCAGGTTTGGAAATGGCTTCTGCGGGTCGTTAAGCCGAAGTACGCCTGTTCTGTAGAATATGGCCAAATAGCAAATGCTGGCGAGGGTTATTTGACATCGCGACAGATACAACAAAAGCCTCAACGCTGCGCTGAAAGAGTGTTTATTGAACCGCGTGATGTTTTCTGGTTCTGATATTTGGTTTCAAGAACAGGAGCTGCTCATTTGCTGGGATCGTTTAAGGCTCTCATTGACTCTGGTAAAATATTCAGGTTTGGTATGCTGACAAGAGCTGTTTGCGTCGTGATGAGCGAACTCGTATTGCGATGCTGATGTTTTCAACAGTCGTGGAGACAGCAGGCGACGTTTGAACAGCAGTCTGTCATTACCGATCGTCAAATGCTACATGAAAGCACCTTTATAATCATATGTTTCTGCAAGCAATACCAAATTTAACCGGAGGTTGCTGAGCTGATGATAATAAATAGGTCTAACCTATGTCTCTTACACAGCAGCCATAAAAAGGACAATTCCACCAATCCCTGTGTAATTTACAACTGTAGCTTCTCAAGGCCGTAATTTTGCATGAAAAAACAAAGGACCCCGTCCAAACCCTCTGATGCATAGTCACCATTGAAAGGCCATTGAGGTCGGGCCTTCCAGCCAGATAAACAACACACGGCATCGGTCGGCGGGACGAAATTCAACGGTCCGCAGCCGAGCCGTATTGACGCTACTCCGCGGAAACGACACTGGCGCACGGGAGGCGTGCAGCGGCGCAGGCCGCCGCCACCCGCAGATCATTAGCAGATGCGGGCCGCCAAATGGCTTTGAAGCGTCAGCTGCGTTTCCAGAAGCACGCTGTCTCGGCTGCGAGGGCGGTACAGATTTCAAAAGGCGTGGCGCAGGAGCGCCAGCTACTCGGAAACCAGTACATGTCACCTCTTTTAGGGACAAGGGCAAATGGAAAACGGAAACAAGTAATTTCTAGAGTGTTTCCTTTGCTCATGTCTTACATGTTTACGCGATCGAGTAGCTTCAGGACAGGTACACGATGGAAAGCACATCCGTGTACCGACAATTTTCTCCATACCTCTACATGTTGGCTTCATATCAAGAAAACTAGGTATAAAATGCGTTATGTAGCAGCAAAATGGTGGCTCATAAAAAAATGCATGGTTGTCGTTTTCCAGTGATTCGTGGAGAGGGCTTTTGGGACGAAAATGAATGTGCCCTTCAAACTACTTAAAACAGTATACTCACAGTCTTCTAGATGGAAAACGCAATGTTGTGAGTCGAATGGATAGTCCCTGAAGCTCATTTTGCAAACGATTGTCACTGTGAGGCTGAAAGAGGACAATGCAATTAACAAAAGTATCAGGATGCTTAAGTTTGCTGAAAAGCGACCCCCACTGACCCATAAATGTAGCCATAGTTATTCAAGGACTATATTCATTTAGTATTCATAGAGAAATAATAATAAAATTCAAATATTTCAACGGTCCTGTTTCACGTTAACAGAACGGCATGGGCCCGACCAGGTGGGTCGTGTATGAGATGAGTTCCTACACCAATATTTTACGTGTACAAATGTCCTTTGTTCTGCACCGGTCTGACGGTGGCGAATACGCACAGTACGGAGTAGCGGATGAATCCATTTGACTGCATTCGGAGGCTGCTAGCTGGTGAAATGAGCTTGTATATTCGCAGTCCTTTCATGTGATCTGCAAAGAAAAGCACGAAAAAGCAGGTAATCATATTGTGTCAATTATTCAGTGGCAAAAGGCACTTCCCAGGCGTGCAGACGAGCACTGCTGTGAGTGAGAAAGATTTCAGGTCGTAGCTCTGTTTAACACTTCCTGTATCTTGAATAGGAAATACCAGAAGGTTACAATACATACCAAGAAGCAAAATCCATACGGCCAAACAATTTTCAGCTCGTCTTATCCAGATAAAAATCCACAGCTAGTCTTAGCAACAAAAACTTGTTAAAAACCTTATGTGTTCAGGTCACAGATAGACATTTAACGGACGGAAAATTGAAACAGCCAAGGCCTAGATTGCCTACAAGTAATTCCTAAATTTCCCACCTACTTCTCTTCCTCTTGATACCTTCCTTTCCCTCCCCCCCTCCTTCTCTTCTCCTCCCTCCCTCCCCCCTCTCTCTCTCTCTCTCTCTCTCTCTTTTTCCCTCCGCCATGGATAACTGCCTAGTCGATCATGAGTTGGATTCTCTTTGACTGTTTAAACCCCACCAGTCGGAACCGGGCATCTGCACCGGGTGAAGAGCAAAAGGTGCCCCGCTTGAACCCGGAGAGAACACGTGGCCCGCATGTCGCCGGGCGACCAACTTTCCGACAGCCGAAGGGCCGAGGAGGCGGTCCGTGCCGCCGGCCGAAACGGCGTGCCCTCCGGCTGTTCAGCTTTGGCAATCGGAGCCGAGCGACGCCCGCCCCGGCTTCACGGTCAGGCCGGCCCCGGGCGCGGCCGAGCATAGTCCGCTCACTTTACCTCCGCCCTCCCGGAAAATCGTCCCTCCCCCATACCAGACGTTTGCCCCGGTCCGCCGCGGTCAGGCCCGCTGCTGCGAATTCGGGTTTAAAACTGGTTACAAACATAGTAGTAAACTCAGTTTATAATAGGTTTCTAAAGGCGTTTCGTTTCATTGAGGCCTCTCCTTGGATGAGGCTCTTTTCGAGAAAGGTTTAAAATTAGACGCTTTTCCGTGCACTGAGGCAATGCTACAGACGAAAAAAATGGATAAACCATAAGCTCTGTCAGCATTTCAAGAGCTTATTCATCGTCTGTAGTATAAGCCTGTAATACGATAGAGAAATTCAAGTCTATGCTGAAAGGGGTTAAATGCTACAGAAGTCATTGCACACAACTCCAGCTCCCTGAGTGCCTCACCAAGATGACGATCATTTCCCAGGGCTCAGACAACACTGCGTAAAAAAAAAAACGCCCGATGCCTGTCCAGCACGGGTCGGTCCAACTGGCGAACGAGGTTTGTAGAATAGGCACGGCACGGCACGGCTGCCGACGCACAGTCCGTTAAACTGGCGCCGGACACGACGGTCCTCAAGCGGCCGTCTTTTCGGGCCGCCTCTCTGAGGAGATGACACCTCGTGCCAAAGAGCACCGGATGATCAAGAGGACGCATCCATCTTGGCGCCCCCAGGCGCGCACGCGCGCCGGCGCTCCGCTCGTGGGCCGGGATCTCATCTGGCGGCGCCTGAGGCCAACGGCTGCCGCCGGGAGGCAGCCACCTCACCATCTGTCGCCGCCGCCGCCATCAGTCATGCGCGGTCCACATAAGCCCAAAGCGATAGCCCGTAGGGGGTGACCACCTGGCTCCGCCGCGGGCCGGGAGCCGGTGCGGCGAACCATCGACCGTCGGGTTAGGTCGCCTGTCGTGTGTCTTCGGCGGTTGTTGTTTTGTTCCGGTGATTTGCGTATGAAAAGCGAGACGGTCTAGTGACGTCCGTAACGCTGCAATGCCGCTAATGATTTTCTCATAATGGCCCCACCACCCGAAACCTGCAGGCTCTTGCAATAAAGCATCTTTTACGACGACCAGTAGCGTTATATGGGTCTTCCTCGTTCGGTTGTGTGGCAATATTTGCCAACAAAAGTCTGTGTTGATAAGGAACAAGCAAGTTATATAACCAGCAATATGTCTTTCATTCAGCCCATTGTTTCGGAGCCATAATGAAATCTACATGGACGGCCATTCGCAATTATCATTCTTATGCCCCGAGCTTTGTGTGGCAGCCGTAGCTTGGAAATGACGCATTACCAGCTCCGCCTCTTGTCCACCCCCTCCCCCCCCCCGCATTTGTTATCACTGTTCCGGACGCCATAGCTGAGGGCCGCCGCGCCGTGCGGAGCGTCCCGGCGGCAGTGCGGCCCTCTATGCCGGGCGGCCTGGCGGCGGGTGCTCTGCGCCGCGGCGCGATTTCAGTACGCCCCACCGCGGCGACGCGCGGTCTACGTCGTCCGAGACGGACCGCGTCACCGAATCGTCCGTGGCATGGTCGCCATCAGGGTCCCACGGCCACCGCCCCGGCCGGGTCAGCCGCGCGGTCCCAGGGGACGACGTCCAGCACGTATCGACCGGAACGTTTTCGAATTAACACCTTCATACATCAGAGTTTGACGGAAATTGGTCTTTGCGGTTGCCCTGCGTCGAACCCAACGGCAAAAATATCACCGTAAGATCAGCAGTATACGACTCATGGCCTCAGGCGTGTCCAACAATGAACTCGGCAGATATTTTCTTGATAGCCAATAATCGATAGCCATGATATCGGAACTTTACCAGTCATTATGTTTTTGAACTCACAAAGGTCCAAGGAACGAAAATCTGCAACAGGTAATCTTCTGTCCAGAATTAGCATGTATTTGACCCAGTGACCTCCTGCTATGTGGCTCAGAAAGATTTGTAAGCATCTGAAAAAATTATACTTGGTTTTGCTAAATAAAGACAGTTTTCTTAGGTTTCAAAAGCACACATAAATTGGTGTGGTTTTTTCGTAGATGTCCGATTTCTGGCCAAAACAAACGCATTTTTACCCATTTATCGGAACGTAGGTGAATGGTGCCACGCAGACGGATACAACCAATCGTAGAAATGAGCAAAAACAAAAGGCCACACTGCAGTGGCATTAATGAATGTTACCAAATTAATATAATATAAAAATGTAACTGATAAATGATATTTCCTAGCTGGTAAGTCAGGAAATTCATCCTTCGTTTGCGCAATGTCAGTAAACGGATCAGCGCTGACCACAGCTTATGCTTGATGTCACCGTCAATCTCCAGGTCCTCATCTTTTCATGTCTGAGATTCATCTACGTTCGACTTATCACCCGATTCCGAATGGAGTCCTAGCACAGCTCTAAGAAGGGATTTGACACTTCGTTCGCGTGGACAGTTGTCACACTCACGCGTCGTGCAGTCGCGATTGTGAGTCGCAAACATCGTGGTCAATCAAATCATGGCACTTGAGGTCCTGGACACCGCAGCCAGCATCAACGTCTGATTCTGATGGTGTGTACGCACACACACCCAGACGGTATGCGCCTCGCTGCCGCCAGGGCATACCCGACTTGTCGGTCGCGGAGACGCGAATGGAAAAATGATTCTTAGGTTCGCCTCGTCCTTTTTATACAGTCGGACAGTCTTTTGATGCTCCCAGCAGAGAGTGATCTCTTTTGTACTATGAGCTTTTTACCACTTGCGTCGCAGATGGTAACGTATTCGTCTTTGCTCTGACACACACGGTTTACGTGGTCATATTTACAGCACCTTTTGTTTGCGTACTGTAGTGATCTTTTCACCCTTGTAGACAGCAGAAACCTTTGGGAGCATTCCCAGGTCTTTGTCAGGTGTGCGGCTCTTCTTTACCATGTACATAAACATCTCAAGGAACTTGCAGTGCGTGCAATGTGCACTGACGACACCGTTAGGATAGACAGCCTCTTTTTACATCCTGTTCTCAGGTGAAAAGTACTTTTCAGGTCTTCCAATATCCTGCCGTGCAAAGGAGCTGTAAGATGATGGTATGCTGCAATACGTGCCATTATAACTCAAGAGTTCAGTACGTATCACCATTGGCCTCGTCTTGGGCCATCAGAGGTCAAATGGTGTTCAGTCGCATATTTATGATTGCATGTTATCGGCGTCATCTGAACTTGATTTAAATCCTTATTCTTGGTGAAAAAACGCATTTTTCGAGATGGTTTACTCCAGGGCCATCAAATGATGTTACATTTGATCGATCGGTTCAGAAGCTTCTTATATAATATGCCGCAGATTGTTGATTTGTTTGATCTTAAACTGTGACCTGCATCTCGTCACAGATCGGAAACGTCAAGAGCATGATACGTTTTAAGCATCCAAATTATTTATAACGGGATGCACATAAAATCTGGTGGCATTCTGCCTCACTTGACGATCATAATAAAGCATGGCAAATTTCAATTTAACCTTGACCTATGACCTTATTATTGCCCCGAAGTACCAGTTTTTCATAATCTAATGTTGCACCACAGAGGGACATCCATTGGCGTTTAAGTCATTGAAATTAGTCCAATGGTTCAAGAGACATTCTAGGGGACTATATTCCCCTCCTCCACCTGAGTCATTGGAGTTACGCCAAGTACCCCAGTCAATCACGGATTACGAGATGGCAGGAAAGGCACATGTTGTTATAGAAATGGATTACACGGGCGGCGCATTTGCACGGATTTTGATGATAATTACTGCATTTATATTCCCTGCCATCGAGACCGACCAGTAACCTGGAAAATGGGTAGGTAACAGGTAGGTTGGAAAATAGATCACTTTTATCTGGCGTGGCCTACCGTGACTTTATTTTCTGATTCGTTGGCGAGCTGAGTAATATATGCTATCGTGTACTTCAATTGTTTCCACAACAGTTTAAACTCATTCCACATCCATCTGCAGAATGCTGACCCAGAACGGAGCCTATAAATGGCAAATTGGCTGTCGCATGCTGGTTAAATGCGGCACTCCGTGTTTTCGTCCAAAATTACGCCGTATCATAACCATTATCAAAAACTGCGACAGTTAAATGTCGGGCCGTGGTCAACATGTGTTGACCGGTACATCTTACGGTGAAAATGCGTGCGCTGTGTAGAGACAAAGACGTGCAGCAAAGGATCCAGGTGGAATCAAAATGAAAGTGAAGGGGTTATGGTCCATTCTTCGTTGTGTGCATGTAGCTGGTAATTCCCAAGGTCACTGATTTTCAGTTTCGTTGTAATTTTTGCTTGCGCGACTGGAAGTGCATATAGACGTGCAGAGAATCTCATCTTAAGACATAGGAGAACATGCTGATAAAAAGCCAAACGTTTTTATTCGCCAATCACGCAGATGAAAGATTTACCTGTATGTTTAAATATTCGAAAAGTTGTTTTCGAATACTAAGAGGTTGTGCTAGATAACGTGACGTCAGGCTACCAGATCATTGGATTTAAGCCATCTTTTGGAGGAAAATCATGCTGGATTTGAAGTCCTTGATGTGTCGCGAGTTCATAAAATATCTTTTTCAAAGGGTTTCGATATTATGTGTGTCAATTTTTGGCATTTAAACACATATCGACCATGGAGTCACCAGGAACATTTGGAACTAAAACTCGAAAACCGCAGATTTAACGGACGTAGAATTTGGCCTCTTGGATTCAGCGCTTAAACAGCCCTATGCACCGATTTTCATCAAAATTTGGGGCATTCGAGTGTTGGGCCGAGGTCGATATGCTCTGGCCAGCCCCAGGGACATCTGGCTGCGCCGCAGTCGGCGCGGCGCGGGCTGAGGAGGATTCGTGGCGACCCGCGCTCGTGACGTCCGCGGTTACCCTCGCGCACCGGGAGAATTGCAGTGCGCTGTTGTGTTAGTCCAGTCGGTAACGTTCTCTCGCTTGGTGCTAGCGGCGTGCACTGGCGTTTGAATGTCGCCTGTCGGCATGTAGGAAATTTGAATTCCCCGACGGCGCAATCGATGGGGCGCCAATTGTGTTAATTAACTCAATGAACCACCAACAACGCGATTATAAGGTTATGATGATCGTTGTCAGAAGCTCAACATGTGCTTCTATCACATAATGTCAGCATCTTCAGGACAGCACCAACTGAAATCCCCGGAGCACAAGAGCGGAACGATTGCATAGCATAATTATGAACCATCCAATCTCAACGTAAACTTGGCAGCTGTGGCTTCCGCACTGTGGCTCTCTCGGAAATATTTGATTACGTACGCCTATGTGGCCACATCCGAAATCACAACATGTCTACAATGGAGCTAATCAACGGAAACTCGTTGACATTGTTGTTGCCCGTCCCGCAAAGGAGGCTCGAAGCTCCGGTCAAACGTTATCGGCGTACCTACGAATGTGATAGGCTTCCACATTTGGTCAAATATTGCTGGATGCAGGTTAAACCACTGCCCCGGCTGTAGACTTTCAGGTGGAATCAGCCTGGTGTCAGTCCAGTAAAATCTTAAGAACATCTCAGTAGCCAGCTCCTGAAAGCAGAAAGAAGGCACGTTAGGTGAGCAGAGTGAATGGAAGCGATTAGCCAGGCAACATAGATACGGATAGGTATCTTACCGTCGTCAAAAAATAGCTTACTGTTTTGTTCCACTGGTTGGATAAAAAGGTACGGAAAAGTTCACGTATCCTGTTGAACTTTTTTAAAGCCAAGATAACTGTAGTTTGAACAGAAATATTATGCGAAATACTTGGGTTGTGACAATGACAGAAACGCATTGTTCTACAGCAGGAAGTGTTGCTTGTTTTGGTTGTTTTATACAAGTGTCAAGAGCCAGGACATCATCCCTTTCCCCAAACTGAGAAAACTATAGCACCAAACTTTTGCAAAACATTGTTTTCGTTTATCACGTTGTGATAGCTTTTTAGCAAAAGTAAAACGAAGAAAGCACACTGTCATGCAAACAGACTAGCATTGTGTACGTAAAAAACAGATATTGTATGACGTCATGCAGTGGGAACTACTATTCACCGAAAACAAATTTAGGCTTAAAATTTCAGGTGCTAGATTCAGATGCTGGGTTAAGACTTCTTGAAGATCTGACCTATGAATACCGTAACTTTTGCATTTTTGTCCTTTTATGTCCCCTTTGACTCATTTGACATGTTCGCCTATTGAGTGTTCCACTCGTCACGAACACATTTTGAGTCCATACGCTGGTCCAACTACGGCATTAAACTTACAAAGATTATTATTCGTTCGTAACATTAAATGAAATGCACGCGGACGAAATTAGCTCAAATAAATTTTCTGTCCAATCAGAATTGCTGCTGTGAAACGTAACATCTTCCATGTCTCGAGGCATTTCCAAGACGTTTTGTACAGCTACAGCGGAATGAAAACGCAGCCGACATATTGGATGAAATACTGCTTGTATTGTCATGGTGGCTGGTATTTCTAGGTCACGTACGAATAGCGTATGGTACACTGAGACACCAAAATAACCAAAAACTGGACTTGTGAAAGGCGGCAATTCATGTAATTCGTTGGGAGGATATAATTTGAATTGAGCTATTAAACAAGTAAATATCGGGTGACGCACGTCAATAATGTAAGGGAGCATAAAATAATAGCAGATTCATATGACAGGAGTTTGAAATGTCAGTAGTAATACGTCTTGTTTGTTACATAAGTACCTACGTAGAAAATCGGGTACAGATTACTGAGATAAACGGAATCATATTACCACATCCTGGCATGAAGGAAAAATACTTTGGACATGCCGAAATAAAACTTTACCTTCTCTTAAAAAGCATCAGATTAGCAGTCAAAAGTGGTGAAAAACAGGCAATGTCTGGCATGTGTTCCGCAGTTGTTGGTTACGCTCAACAGATGGCAGGAATGATGCCCACTGATCAGGTAGGTTGTACCGCAGAACCAACCGTTAGGCACCGAAGAAACTAATCGATGAACTTGAACTGCTGCATGAGCTGGATTGAACTAACTTTGACCTAATGCTCTTAGAACTACAAAATTGATAACACGACTCAAATAACAAACACTGATGGGTCCAGACATCTGTATAATCCCAGTGCGTATGACTGATGTATGACGAATAGTGACGTATGACGGATATCTTGGCCAAGAATCTCTACATGCTCATTTCAGCCAAATATCTTGTCTTGATTCATTCATGTCCTCACAAAATGTTTCCGTTCGTTACTATTTCCGTGCAAGACATATCAGAGATGTTTCAGCGTAGTTTCTTGCATAGTGATGCTTGCTCAAGCGAGCTAGGAAGGGGCTGAAAATGACACCGCCAGATATCCAAAAACACCTAGGACAAAACTGTGCACCAAACTTTTGAAAGGCGTATTGTGGTGGCTAGTATGGTGCATGCAGGACATGGTTCGTTACAAACACCTGAAAACAAGCACAACAAACGCCCATGGGACAGGACATTTATCGCGTTGGTGGTGCGGTTTACGTGACAAACTCGTATGAACACAGAAGCACAGCCATGATGCCTTACCGCCGAGGACGACTGCATGAAACAGGATGATAATTCACGGAATTTGAGGGAAATTTCACGTCATGGACAAAAATGCAAAAACACGGATGCTAGATACATGATTCAGGTTCAAAATATCAACTTCTAGCTTAAAAATGTAGGGGTCATGTCACTTTAAAAGCTGTGACGACAAAAAAATACCATATAAAAGGATACAATATATCTGTTATTATACTCTCATGCATTACTGTTTTAGTATGCACGAAAAGCCATGTATACAGTCTCAAAGTAATTAAAGAGCCACATCATAATAAAGAAAAGTTATTCAACAACAAATACGGACCAGTAAGATACCCTGTGAGATGGATTACGGCCGATGCTTACTTCGTTTGTGCCTTGGAATTTATAAGCATGTTTCGGATTTCGGAATTTCGTTTGACGATTTCAGTTTTGTTCGCCGCAACACAAACGGATATTTATTAATGTTCCTATTATTTCCCACCATACGAACGGATATTTAATAGTGTTTCAAATGTTTTTCACCATAGGAACTGCAAGTTGAAACCACACGCGCGCCAGTGATACTTGAACTTGAACTTGCATTACTAAGCGGTTCAAACCCTTCGTCGAAAAACATCAAAGAGGGAAAACCCACACATCCTGAACAGTTCAATGAACACTCCAGTGCTCAAACTATCGAGTTGTCGGTCGAACTGTAAATATTAAAAAAAAACTAAGGTATGATCTGGCGAGCATTACATATTGTAAGGTCTAGTCGTTGCAAGAGTATTATTATTAGTCTGCAAAAACTGTCATGGCCTGCTTGCCACTCTTATTTCTTTTCACTTGACAAGCAGCACCCAATCGGCCACCCAAACCCTGCACGTGTGAACTTTGAGAAAAAAGACAGGAAATAATGGCGGAGAAATTGGACTGAGGTTGAAGAAAAAGAAATAAAGAGAAATAAATCATTTTAAACATAATACTGTAAATACGACTTTGTGCACCAGTCCCCCAACATATCATTTTTTTACTCAATAAATGCTTAAGGGCATCAGTTCCTTGCATCATGACATCTCTAGCATTATTCTAAGTCACATGAGAGGTTTTTAGCATGTGCGAACACCAAATGTAAAGAGGCAAAATAATATTTATGTTATGTTTACATAACATATATAGCCGGTAAATGTTTACATACCGGAATTCATTCAGGCTCGCTAAAGATGTATTCCGATGACATTATGTTTCGAAGCATACCTTACACTACAGGCAATATTGAAATGAATTTTAAACAGAACATGCAGAGCCCCAGTCGCGCACAGCGCCTCACCATGTGCTCTTCATTGATATCCTGTATGTCCCGCACCTTCAGACTGAGCGAGACCTTGAGAGGCTGGCCTGAAACGAAACGCATTTGTGTTTTGTTAAGTGCATACAGAGCGAGAATGCAAAACGGCCAATGCTGAGGCAATTTCAAAACCAGTCAGCGAAACAAAGGCTTCGAGTATTCACAATGACACCTCACGAAACGCTACACAGGTGGTTCATTCCTCTTGGATTCGGCATTAAAAACTTGTTGAAACTGATTATGACGCTCGGAATGGCAACGCCATGAAATATAACCTTACGAAATGAACCAAGAACATCTTAAGTAGGCCAATATGTTAACAATTCATTTCGAAAGAAGCATTTACACCAACTGTTATTGGCGCATGCCGAATCACCCTCTAAAATGTCCTCTTTGAGAACATTTCATGTTATAAATACCGCAAGGCATAGAAATGGAAGTTTTGTGCCTCTATGTGCCCCGAAAACTGTTCCGAATAAAAAGAATTGTGCAACTTTGAGACTACTGTTGTCCACTCAGGTGTTACCCACAGTGTCCGTGTAGACGAGATCACACGCATCTCTAAAAACCTCGATTTCTATTCACGAATCGCTCGAGTTGTTTTCGTTGCCACGTCACTGGGGAGCGAAGCGAGAAAAGTAGCGAGAATGCAAACAGTCAACCACCCTTCCAGGGAGGGAAGCGTCAATAAAACCCTCGGAAGACAAAATACTGGTGGTGGAAATACAAATTTTGTCTTAAGTCTTTGCCTGAATTCAAACTTAGGACGGTTGGGAAAGAGCAGGATCTGTTTCCCTGCATCTACAACAAGAAAGGTTTGGCGCTTAACATCTTGCAATCCAACATTGTGCCCTCTGCATGCATGGATTGTTCGCATCAGAGAGACGAAAATTTAAGGCTAATTTAAAGTCCATGATACCGATCCTGTTCTTTACCAGGATGTTTGCAAAAGCCTAGTTTCTTACCAGGATTGAGTTTCTCACCAGGGTGATTTCCTTAGCTGAATCAGTAAAAAAGAAGACGCAATTTTACGCGGTGTCCATATCCAGCGTACCCTCTTAATGCTGCCATCAAGAAGTTTTCTTTTCTGACGGGAAGCGCCAAACTAAAGCCTTCCACTTTAAAAGTTTAATGAGTACGTAAGCTTAAGGGTCTCACGGAGAAAAGAGGAGACAAAAAGAAAATTGTATGCATACGTGACATGTCTTTTTCTATAGCAGATCATCCAGCAATGACGCATGGGGATAATGAGCTTCCAGAAGAGCAAAACGGTTTCTAAGTCATTTATCGTACCGGAAGTAAATAAGCTCATAAATCAAAACTGAGTTATGCGCTTGCAAAACAATTAGTTGATACTATAGCAAATAGTTGATACTCCGGGACTGATATCAACTTTTTTATTCTCAACAGCAATAAAAGCCAAGACAGAGGACTTTGGCTGATGTCACAGACATCAAACTCAGAATAATATTTTGGTCGCGCAACAGTGAACATGAGCTCACCGAAGCCATTATATATGCGAAAAATGTTGTGGGTGGTAGTATTCCAAAACCATTCGTGATATAAGCGTCTGATGTTTTTCTTAAGGATTTTCCACCGCAGCTATGTGAGGTTGCAATGAAGCCGGAAAACATCTGGCATCGAATAGACTTGAATTTAACCTGAAATGGCAAACTAATCTGTGTAGAAATTTATGTAATGTAGCTAATAATACATAAATAACGATAATATTACCAAAGGAAAATTACTGATCCGCATGTGCAGAGCCTTGAATAACAACGCATAAATAAAGACAATAATACAGAATAATGTAATCTACTTAAACTAATACATAAAACGCTAAATATAATTTTTAATAAACGCAAAAATAATTTTTGTGTTTTGCCGAGACAACTACGACAGCCGAAAGGTCGCTTGCGTCGAGAATTGTAGTCTCGTGACACGGATAGCGTGTGCTCAGTGGTTCGATACAACATCCTCAGGGTAAAGGCTCTCTCCCCAAAATCATCGCAGTTTTCGTATAAGCAAAGGAAAATTACTTATTCGCATGTACACAGCCTTGAATAACCACGCATAGTCTACGCCCTGGGTTGTCACTACGTCTACGTCCTACGCTGGTATGTCACTGACATGCACTAGCAGGGCCTTCCCCGACAAATCGACCATTTAAAGAAAAATTAGCATTCTCGCCTTCGGATTTTGACGCAGACTTGCCTATTACGTTATCTAGTGTTCTAAATTGGTCTATGCAATTTTTAGCTCTGTCTAACTGACAGTTTTTCAGTTATAGCCTCGGGAATGGTTTTAGAAATCACAACATATGGTTGTTTTAACAGTCTGTCTCTAACAATAATAAAAAATGCAGTAATTTACATATCATTAGACTCGCAATGATGCAAGGACTAGTTAACATGTTTTTATTTTCATTGTTTACAAATGTTGACCTCTTGATATTGCTACCTTAGGTTATGTAACCTGATATAAAGGCATTTCAGTTCTTTCTTGCCAAAATGAGCGTAGGTGAATTGCAAACATTGCAAAAGTATGGGGAAACAAACTTTTCTTAAGATATTTTAATTAAATTTGTTTTGTCACATGGGCCACCCCGCAAAATGTAGCCATTCGAAGGGACGCTCTGTTTTAGCGCAGTGTTACTTTCGTTTCAGACCGTATAGCGCCTGGGTGATGCAGGGAATGTGCAACTTGGTATTACGTCTGACCATTTGTATATTTTTGTCTGACCATTTGTATATTTTTTGTCTGACCATTTGTATCTGACTGACCATTGTATCGTCTGACCATTTGTATCTGACCATTTGTATTGCTTATATTTGACTGCATAGATAGATTCGAAACGATTATGTATGGAAATATTGCCACCCACTGCGGTCTTTCGGATGGATGCTCGCTCTCTTTACATATCGGTGGTGTAAGTCAATATTTGGCGATGATATGATGTTAGAGTAAGACATGTATAATAATGTATCATCCAATTTGTCTACGAAATGTCTGAAGACTACCAGGGGCGAATGCAGATGACATAAAGAGGGGCGGGGGGGGGGGAAGATTCAGCACCTTGTGTAAGTGGGTCTGGCGTGCTAAAACCAAGATATGGATGGATACGTCAAAGCTTGTACATACCACAACATTGATGTGACGGACACGTTTTGTAGCGAGAGCATGAGAAACGATCAAGGGTGGAACCAGGTACAGAAAATGGGGGGTGGCTAAGACTGCAATTCATTTGCGCAAGTGGCTTACACCCCTGATTTGAACCTACTTATGATATTTTTGGAAACGCATGCACTCAATATACTTATACATACACTGGCAGGAGCGGGTTCAGGGAAAATAAGGGAAGAAACAATAAAATCGGAAAAATGTTTCGGTTTCACCAATACACCATTGGCACTTTCATCGCACTGCAGTAACCCCTGTTTCGGCTTCCTGAACTCGTCATTGATTAGAATGGACTGTAACTAACTTTTAAGTTATTTTCAATTATTTCAATTTGAGCCCTACGTAATGCTTCATATTATTAATATTTCGCTAAACCATTTTTTAACCCTATTCCCGGAGGGCTAGACGGCATGGTCGATTCCCGGCAGGGGGGGGGGGCGGATTCGGCCCCCCCCTGAGATCTCGAGAACTACTCGTCCGATTTCATCGCAACAAACGGCAATCGATTTGTCGTGACGTAAACTACATTTTTATAAAAAGAAATTTCAAAAATTTTGAAATTGGTAAATACAGGGGGGCATAAAAGTCAAAATGGGGAGTACCTTTCGACTTCCTATAACTCCGTTGTTTATGTACCGATTTCGATGAAACTGGCATGAATCGAGAGATTATGGATAGGGCTTTACCATGGGTCGACAAATCTGAAATTTTGAGAACATTCATGGGCGTTCGCAGGGTTTCAAAAATTGGAGGATTAGTTTTCCAACAACTGAATGAACAAAACAGGCAAACACCCTTTTTTGGCCTCTGCTAGTCATGTTATGCTAAAGAAGTACAAATCGCATTACAGTGTTTGTATAATGTTAGCATAGGCGGTGCCAGGGACATGAAAAAGGGGAAACTGTCATGGTCACACGTTTCTGAGATCAACTTGTGACGTTTGACCTTAAATGACCTCCAGTGACCTTGGGGTCACTTGGAATGATGTCGTGTGCATTTAAAATTATCTGTAAACGCTTTCAATCATTTGAATTCACTCTATTTCAAAAATTTCATTTTATGGCTATTGCGATATATGGTACGCGCACTGACGTTTTAGGTCATAGCTCCGTGACCCGACCTGATATCAAGCTGAAAATTGCTACACAAGTAGAAGGCACCCTTCTACGTCACATGTATTCTGGGTTTTGCATTTGAAAAAACGGCGCCGAAATTATGGCGAAAAAAACAAATTTTGACTTTTGACCTTGACCTGACCTTGTAAAATGACCTCAGATAAACAAAATTACATCTGCGCATTGCCCAACTATTTAGCTATACATTCACATAAAGTTTTAAGTTCTAGCTTTAAAACTCTGTTTTTGGCAGACATTTTCCTTTTACCCTGAACATGGCCAAAAATGGCATGAGGTGCCTCCCAAAAACGTTATCTGGCTCCGCCCCTGAGCAAAATAGAATTTTGAAATTTTGTCACAGCACGTAGAAAAAATAGCTAGGAGAATTCACCAAGTTTCGTGAAGCTGCATTAAAAAAACCTGGAATTGGCAATCAAAAAACCCGAGGGGGGTGGATTCCGCCCCCCTGCCAGGAATAGGGTTAAACTCTCTCCGCTTTGACTTGTGACTCGGTGATTATTTTGTGGTTCATGCTTGGATCTGATGCTTCTCAGAGAAAACGAAAACCGGGCGTGAGCTCAGTATATGTCACTTTGTCGTGACATTGTCATCATCCAGACTCCCAGCTCCTCAGCCGTTACAGCAGGGTAATTGTTTAGTCATTTGTAGCAGTCATTTCAGTTCCAAAAGCAACGCAATCTTATCAAGATTTGTGCAGTATGCGACAATGGTGTGTGCAGTTGAAACCTTTAGGGGTTTTGCCCTCTTTCCCCATTTCTTTTTCCGGTATGACTGAATGAAAAAAGAAAACAAATTGTATTTTATAAGCAATTAAAGCAAAATATGACCGCCGGTTTTTGGCCATGAATGCTTCCTAAATCATCAGGTGTCACATAATTTGATGCCATAACACAAGAACGAATGCAGTTTTTACATAGTTTCTGCTTTGGTATCCGCGACTTATATGTATGGGCTATTCCAGGACAAATCACCAAGGTGGGCCTCGAATTGTTCACCATGGCTCCTCCGATTTGGATTAAATTTGACACACAGGCTTATCTACATCCCAAATTACATCCATGCGGTTTTTATGCTCCTGGGTCGCATAGGTCACGAGAGATAGGTCACAGAATTTTTGGGGGCATCTGGAAAGTTGGACGAGAAAGTAATTTTCATCCATGCAATGGCTTCTCGAATCCGATCAAACTTGCACATCATTTGAAAATGGATGATCTGCTGCATCCACTAAAACCATAAATGACGACTTCGGGACATTTTTTCACCCCGTGACCTCGTGACCTTTTGTGATGTCCGTGACCTTTAAAACTACAAAGAAAGAAAGGAACAAAAAAAACAAAAACTCGCCGCCCAACCAATACGCTGGTGATGTTCTGGAGTATGTGAAAGGCCGCGCAAGTCAGGTGTCGGTCATTGCCCGTGACGTGGATAAGTGTGGGTCACAGTTGACCGGTGCAAGTTAGATGATGTCGTTCTCCCGGTGAACGAGTTTGTCTCCTCGCTCAGTGAGGAAATAACGCAGCTGATGCGCATCACTGTGAGGCTAAAGCGCCGTCCCAGTTCTACAGGTAGCTGTGCGACTCCCCTCCTGACGATGAGACGGTGCTTATCGGTGATTTGTTCGGAAAATTTGTCAATCGTTGTACATGCGCGACCCAGGGGTTTCATTGGGACAACGCTCAATAGACACTACAACTATTTGTGCTTTATACGAGGAATTGTCGGAGCTTTTGTATAACATCCGACTCCTTGATACATAACACAGCTGCAGTCGGCAGCGTTTCAGTCTGTTCAGATACCGAACGCACGGAACAGGCCTCCCGGTGTACAGAAGCTGCACCACTTTTCAGACGGGTGCTCAGGGCAGTGCAAGACCAGATTTCACTTCGCGAACATTTGTCATCATGAAAAAAATTGTTCCGGAATTCAATATGAGTGTCACTTCTTTGCTACTATGGTGCAATTTCCTTCTCGACGGCGGCAGCACGTCAGCCGGACGAGGCACGGCAGCCGCTGCTGGCTCGAACATCGTTCGCAGCAAGTCCCGGCCAGGCCGCGCCGCACAACCGGCCAGGCCGCGCCGCTCAGCCGCTGCAGCAGAGCCCGTCACACCGATGCAGACGAAAGAGCCGCCCCACCGGTCGGGCAGGAATCCGCCCGACAGGCTCCTGGCCATGTGTAGTGGGCCGCTGCGGCGTAAAAAGGCCCGCCTTTTCACTCAAGGTCGCCATTCGCCGCCGCCGCAGCCAGTCATAAAGGAGCTAAATGCCGTCTCATTCGAGTCGCCCTCCGCCGCCGACGCGTCGCGCGGCCGTCGGTCCGGTCACGCTGCTCAGCCGCGGCAACAGCGCCCGCCACGCAGTCGCTGGCGACAGAGACGACCCACCGATCGGGCCGGAAACCGCGCGACGCTCCCTCCGGCGCGGTGTAAAAAAAGGCACGAGCCGCCGCTTCGTTCAAGGCCAACATGCTGCGAACGTGGGCAGGGCGAGGCCGGCAGGACAAAGCGGGAGTCCTACAATTTGGTTCCCCGGCCGCCATATAAACGCCCCCCTCCGGTCATAGAGGAGTCTCTGCCGAGCGACATTGCAACATGGAACGGTCTTGCAGTCTACCGACGCTGACGATTTCGAGCGGACGCTACCTGCCGATAGCCATGTAAGAGCACTGCCATATTCCATTCTGGCGTTCGCCAGAATGGATAGGGAGTGTCTCCTGTCTGACAATATTTCCACACTTAGATAAGCAAAGGTTTTAATCAGGACAAAACCTTGTCGGTGTGGGTTTCACCTCTTTATATGTGGTTCACTACCTCGCTCGTCGGCCGGCTACCCTATTTCTTTTGGTCAGCGACTGTTGAATATACACTTGTTCTGTATGTAAAATGACCTATCTGGACAATCGATTGGTTTTCGGAGCCTCCCAGTGCATGAACACCAAGCCGAAGGTCGAGGAACGAGTTAAAGACCAGAGAAAATAGAAAAATATTCTAACACTACCTCACATGGCAAAAATGCATGTGACGGCACTGGTGGGTCTGTCGAGCGAGCAGTATACCATGCTAGACTTTAGCGGCCGGGAGAAAACCAAATCCTGAGATCAGGTGCCTTCTTCGAGTACTGTGCGAAGATAATGTCCTTCTTTGTGTCAGCCTCAGAAATATTGAAAATGACAGAGAAACTGGATGTACGTTTTCGCAGTGCGCGGCTCGTGAAAGAAACAAAAGCGTTCTAACGCTTTGTACCGGTGGATGAGTACAACGTAGCGACACACGAATTATCGGCATCTGCGAGTCACGGTGTGCTCCGTTTGTGTAAATGACGCCATATGTCTGTAGGTGTGTTCAGCTACAAGTGCTTGCAAAGCTTCCATGTGTAATTATGCGCCAAATATATGCAAAGATTCCCGCGTTTGTGGATTGAGTTTAATGCATTTTGTCACATGTGCCAACTGAGTCACAACAAGATCTTTTGTTTTGTAGGAGCATGTGTATAGGGATCACACCATTGGCACACCGCACAGCCGACTACAGAAATACAACATTCCCACTACTCATGTTGGGCCTACAGTTTACGTATAGCACATAGTATTCGCACTGCCAGCCCGCAATGCAAGGCTAATAGGTGTGGGTGATGTATTTATGTAGTCGGCTGTACGTTTGTGGCCTTTGGGTCGCTCGGTTCCTCGTTCATCATTTCATGCTCAAGAGGGCCTTTAAAATGATGTCTATAACGATGAGCTGCAAATTTCACCCGTAACCACTGCTCAATAGCTAACACGTGGCCTGCGTGACCTCTCATACATTCCAACACATCATCAAAGTACTGACTGGGCGACGAGCTCTCATATGATACCCATATCAGCTATGTTGCACGTCACATGCCCCAACAGTATTTAAAGGTCGTGTCATGACCTCACTGTTGACCTCGGCGACAAATCACGGAGTCCGAATTACAAAGAAAATTTTGTGTAATTACTTAAGCAAGGTGTTGAACATCTTCCAGTGAAGAAGTGGAAAATCAAAATATGGCAATTCTGAAAAGTCACAGGCATAACAAAAGGTCACGGGGTCACGTGGTGAGAAAAATGACCTGTAGTGGTCACTTGTATTTTCAATGGCTGCGGCCGGTTATCCGCTTCCAAATGGCATGCAGGCCTGAGCAGGTCTAGGAAGCCATTGCGTGGATAAAAACTATTTTCTGGTCCAGGTTTCCAGATGACCCCGAAAATATCGTGACCCATATTTCACGACTCATGTGACCTAGAGACTTGAAAATTGCATGGAGGTAATATGGGATATGGGTAAGCCTGTGTGCCACATCGATCTAAATCGGAGAGGCCATCGAGAACATGCCTTTGTGTTTTGTCGTGGAATAACCCAAAAGTTATTATTGTCGCTAACAAGCGCATGTAAAGACATTAATTACCGAATGAGCAACGACACATCAGAAATGGACACAAAAATCACCTTATAACCCAGTTATGCTCATGGGGTAAACTAATTCAAGTTATGCGAGTCTCTCTCTTGTTCGACGTAGCAGGCCAGGACAAAACCATGTTCCAGTTTGTAGGTACATAACTGAGTCAACTTTTAAGGTATGCTCTCGGAGAGATGTAACATTGTAAAACAGTGCGGTTCTAAGCAAATTCATAACTGCGAAAGAAAAGTTTTTATGGAAGGGCACGGTGCACAGTAGCAAACTGAAGCGTCCCAAGAAAAAAATGCATTGACTTTCGATTTTTCAATGAAAGATCGATGCGAAATGAAAATTGATTTGGAATCCGCGACGGATATGCAGTTAAGAAAATCGTCAAATTTCCTTAAATCTTAGCACGCTGAGGAAGTTTCGTGCCTGAGAGTCCGAAACTCATCATCCTCGAAATCTTTTGATGCTAACGAGGTTAGATATATCCCCTGTTGGCTTTGTTCTTATCTGAGCAAAATACGCGAAGGCTTTTCCAATTTTCCCGTTTAATGATCGTCCTTTGGCTCACGAGATGGAAGCACTACTGGCACGGCTTTCAGACGCGCTCTGGCGGATGTGAGTGGGGCAGACTCGGCGAGCATTTCGACGAAATCCGACGGCGACGTCTGACGCCGTATTTGAGCACCTCACAAGACCGGCGATCGCTGTGAAGCCAATACACGACCATCAGCGCGGGGAGAGTGCGCCGTCAGATAGGCTCAACTCGTGGGCGCCATTTTGCCTGTAAGGCCGCGACAGCTTTGACACTCGTAGCGTTCGACGAGCTTTCGCGGCGTTTAGCTCAGTGGTGTCCGAAAGAGGCAGTTCCGCCACGGCGATGTGGCTGTAGCCAGCACAAAGCATTTTGCTTTCAAAACCTTATTTACTCCGATGAACCCTATTCCCGGAGGGCTAGACGATACAGCAGATTCCCGGCAGGGGGAGGGTGGATTCGGTCCCCGAGATCTCGAGAACTACGCACCAGATTTCATCGCAACAGGGGCAATCAATTTGCCGTGACGTAAACTACATTTATAAGGAAAAAAGTCTTCGGAATCTTAAAAGTGGTGGATACGGCGGGGGGGGGGGCAAAAGAGTCAAAACTGGAATATTTTTGGACTTGTTATAGCTCTGTTGTTTATGGACCGATTTGGATGAAATTAGCATGAATCGAGAGCTTATGGATGGGGCTTTTACCGTTGGTCCATATGTTTAAAATTTAAAAACAATCATAGGCGTTCGTTGGGTTTCGAAAATGGAAATATTAGTTTTTTTTCAAAACTGAGTAAACAAAAAAGTTAAAAGCATTTTTTAACTTAGACTAGTCATGCTTGGCTGACAAAGTACAAATCGTGTTACATTGTTTACATAATAATAGTGTGCCAAGTAGGTGTCATCAGTAGGTGCCAGGGACATGGAAAAGGAGGATTTGATATGTTCATTAGGTCAGCTTACGACCTTTGACCTTAAATGATTTCCGATGACATAAAAGTCACTTGGAATGATTTCTAGTGCATTTCGTTTTGTTTGGATACGTTTCCAATCATTTCAATTTACTCTGCCGCTTTTAATCAATAAAATGTTACTACAACGTGATGCGTTTAAGTGAATTGCGACATTTAGATAACATGAGTCATTTCTGCGTTATCTTCCTGTTATGCTGAAAAGTCCCCTAATGTAAGACAAATTTTGCCCATTTTAACTGGAAACCAATGCATTCACATGACGGAATTATACTCACGAAAAATCATCTAATCCCACTAAGATGCCTTTATAGAGACAGCAGCAGTGCATGTGCTGAGGCATAAATATGTCAACAATACTGTCTAGAAAATAATGCTGGAAATTGAGTTAGACACGATTTTTTATGGTGGCTTTGCAGACTGACAGAACGACGACTTTAAAAATTGTTTTGGGCGAAAAGGCCTGTTTTTTCGGAATTGTTTTGACAGCGCGGATTCTTAGTTATCATGTTTAGATTTTACAAAAGATTCGCAATAGCAAGCAAAACATTTTCAAGACTGCGTTGCGGCACGTCGTAACAGGTTAAATGATTTTTTGGGGGGCCCATTCAGTTATTTATCTCTCAATATACGTTCTTGAAACGTCAACAATCATGACAAGCATTGGGGTAATTAAAACGTCGTTTCGTAATTTCATAAAAGAACATGCCGAGAAACGTTAGGCAAACAGCTCTTTGACTTCAGCGTTTATTACATGACGTCTGTGTTTCGGGTGTTGGACGTAGTAACACACTAAAAAAAGCATACTTACTTCATGTAGCCCATCAGTGATTGTGGTATCTCGCGTAACGCCATTGATTGAGTTATACAGGAGAAAGGAAAGAGCCGGGAGAAGTGGGACGCCGGAGCAACGAGACTTGAGTTTTTCTCCGGGAATACACTGTGCAAAGGCGCTCTGACCAACGCAACATATCTTGTCTGCGTTTGCCAGCCTTACCATGTACCTTTCTATACGGTCACTTCAGCCACTGCGGACGCAGGAGCGAGAGGGTCAAAAACTGTCCTTTGGTGGTCATGATGAATGAATGAACGTTCACTTGTGTTTTTTGTGACTTGAAATGAGTGAGTGTTTGCATTCAACCTTTAGTTGCTGCCGTCGCTTCCCCATGATGGTGGCCTCTTGAGTCTGTCACAGGACGGAGGGAGAAATGGGAGACGGTACTGAAGCTGTAGTATGCATACACTCCCAATGGGGACTTGCGAGGACATCGTACCTGACACCACTTGCTGTGTTGTTTGATTCCATTTTCCCTCAGCAAGTCCCATTTCTGTCGATTTTGTTTCTTTTTTTTTGGGGGGGGGGGCGCGGAACAAACAAACGCACTAAAATTTTTCTCATTGGTTGTTTTTATTGGTTGTTTCTTATTGGTGGTCATTGGTTGTTTTTGATATACAGATGTAATGAGACAACATGTCTCATCCCTCCCGGTTCTCTCCTACCTGGAACTACGGGGCAGATCTCAATTATTGGGTCACCACGACAGTCTACATCGTGCGACCTGGTAGCACTGAAACATTATTTTCGGAAACGAAAATGAGGTAATATGCCACGGGGAAGTCCACAACTGTGTTCTATTTATTATGTCGATTTCTACCGTTTAGCCACGGGGGAAGGTCAGATGACATTGTATTTCATTCACATCCAATCAGAAATAATTAAAACCTTCAGGCATTTTCAGCACATCGACATTTCCAGTATTTGTTGGTTTTAGGCCACAGGTCAAGGTGAAATGAGGTCAGTATCGTAAGACGTATTGTCTTAGGAACTGCTAGGCCGATTTTATGAAATCGGACGTCAGTCGACTGCCCGTACTAAAAAATCTCGAGAAACATGTGTTCCGTTAGGAACAACGCCGCAGGGAAGCTTGAATAACGTCAATATCATAAATCATACGCCAATGGGTAAAAATTGTTAATGTTATATATTGACTGCTCATGGCGAAATGGCACGTATTGCAACATACACGTATTACAACATTGGCACGTATTACAACATATAGTTGAACTGGGATCCAAAGTGGCCCCCATAACTGTACATCGGACGCAGTGATAATGTTATGCGTGAGTATGGGCTAATTAGTTACCAAAACGAAGCACGGGAACTCCGGAAAGACGCAGGTTGGCAAAAGCCCGCAGAACGGGAAATCGGCAGTCTTGTGAGCTCATGAGACAGGCAGACATTCTGGGCCAGGACGCCCGATTTTGGTCGGCGAAGTCCTGGCGGCCACTGCTTCCGAGGCGGGAAACGGAGCGAATCGTGTCCGAGTGACCGCCACGCGGGCCGGCAGAGGATGGCGGCGCTATTTCGGGCGCGATGGAGGGATCGCTCCCTGCTCGATCACGCCCCTATCGGCTCATTAGCTTCCGGCCTCTGTCCAGTGCTGGAAGCGATGATTCGGCGAAGGTCATCCGGGGAATCGAACGAGTTTCCGTCCTTCTTTGTTTCCCCTTCTCTCTCTCGTCCCTCTATCTCCGCCTTGTCTTTCTCTCCGTTCCCCTCTCTCCCTCCTTCTGTTTCTTTCTTCTTTTTGCCTTGCTTCTTTATTCCCGCATTCTTTCTCTATTCTTTATCCAATTATCTCATGTCTCGTGATAGTGGAAGTATTCCCCTCTCTCTCTCTCCCTCTCTCTCTCTCTCTCTCCCCTCTCTCTCTCTCTCTCTTTTATATCTATCCGTCACCATGCTGCTTAATTTTCAGCCATTCTGTGGCTGCTCTCAATGCTCATTCCCAACACCATCCTCCATTTGTCTCAGCATTGGTTTGACCCCGCAGCGAGGAGAGCCCGTCCGTCGCCAGGTCGAAGAGGACAGAGGGCGCGCAAATCAGTCCGTCAATAAATCACAGCGGCGGGCAGCTGACGCCTCCGCGCCAGCAGCCGCACCCCCCCCCCCCTCCGCCTCCACCCGCATATTGGGCCGGCCACTAATTCGCCGCGCTCAGCCACGGCTGCCGCACGGTCCCGAAACCAATGTGCGACCCCCCACGGACCGCATCACGGACGGTTCCGGAACGGCCTCGTGCCCCGCCATTTGAGCTAGCCTCGCGGAACGGCCCTGACCTTCGTGCGTGACTGCTCTTCCGTACGTGACGTCGCCGTTTGACCAGACGAAACTGCAGAGAGACCCGGTGTCGGGGTACAGCACCGTTCCGACCTGAGCGAATTCCGCGTCGCCACTGCCCTGTCCTGGCGTTATTTTTCCGGTCCCGTGGTGTCGTTTACACCCACTGCCTGGTGCGGCCTAGCCCTCGTTTCGTCCTCCCCACCGTGTGGGCTTGTGAGCATTGCATAACGTGGTTCACCGGGACATATGTGGGACCCCTTCCGGTCTGCCCGGCTAACCCGCGCCGCCATAATTCGGCACCCCTGGCCGTGCCAGTCGGAAGCCAGGGTCAGTCGGCTCGAAGATGGCAGCAAATTGCCGCCGTCTGTAGGAGTCAATGCTGCGCGGCCTGGTGCACGGGAAAAACAGCCAAGAGAAATTGCGTCCTACCAGAACTGGATAAAATACGGCGAAAACACGGGTTGCCTCGACCATTTTCGTAAATATTTTCAACGAAGCTGGACATACAACAAATAGCACACCTGCCACAGACTTTGCACAAGTAACTCTGCCCTAAACTTTCTACCTTTTGTTTATGCTGTTACCAGGTTCTAGTGATAACTTTCTCTTTGCGTCCTTGTCAGTGAAATACGCAGTTGTGCTTCATTGAATTAAAGCAACAATGTGGCATTTTTTCGTTCAGCGCTTGGAACCGGGACACACGGCACCCACTCAGTGGCACCCACTCAGTGCATGGACCACAGGGTGGTCCATGCACCTACACGTCCGCCGTACTCGACTGTCAGCCTCCGCAGTCGCGCCCGGCCTCAGGACTGCGACCGACGCCATCCCGCCAGCCGCCGCCGGACCGTCCCAGGCCGGGACAAGCGGCGCCGCCGCGGACTCAAAACGCCTCCACTCGGCCGTGCCCTGCCTTCGCCTCGGCCGGCGTCGCCGTCGTAACGGGGGACGAGGGTCGGCCGCGAGCCGCCGGGGTCCGCCCGGCCCAGATAGAGGATAATCGATGTTCGGAGCGGCCAGTCGACCTCATGGCCCCGGGCGGCGCGGCCGCGGGCACCGGACCATCACGGCTGCCCGGCGGCGGCGGCGGCGGAGGCGGGCTCGCCGCTGCAGCACGGGAGCCAGCGGGGCTGTGGAGCCAGGACAGGAGAAAACGAGCCACAGAGAGAGGGACAGGGGCAAACGGACCACAGAGCTCGGGACAGGGGCAAACGGGCCTTAGAACGAGGGACAGGAGGAAATGGGCCATAGAACGACGGACCGGGACAAACAGTCCACAAAGTGAGGGACAGGAGCAAACGGGCCATAGAACGAGGGACAGGGGCAAACGGTCCACAGGGCGAGGGACAGGAGGAAACGGTCCACAGAGCGAGGGACAGGAGCAAACGGGCCACAGAACGAGGTACAGAGGCAAGCGGCACTGCAGAGCGCGGGACAGGAGCAAGCGGGAACGCAGAGCACGGAAAAGGTATACAGTGGGGGATCTTGGTGGGACTACGCAGTGTGTACATGTTCGACATCGATGTGGGTACTTTGCCTTCGCTTTGGTGAAGAAGAGAGCTTATTGATCCGCTGTCGATGACCAGGCGACCATAAGTACTTCGCACCCAAAGGTCACCGCGACGAAGAAAACCGGCATTAACGGCGTGGTTTGTGTAGCATGTTATGACAGTGCCGACCGAAAATGAAACGATGTGTAGTTTCACCAGGAAGAACGTAAAAGGCAGGCTGGCCTAATGGGTTGTTGCCAAGAACACGTCTTGCAAACGATGCGATGTCGGTTTTGGTTGGTTCAACATGTCTGCGATGCTTTGTGGTTGTGTTTAACATCCTGGTTTCGCCTCAAATATAGGACTATTTTCCAGAAATAAGGTAAAGTAATGCCAAGGCAAAAGTGCTGAGAACGCCAGAACCCGCGATTTGCATTCACCGAAACGAACTCTTGGAGGGCTTCTTATTGCATCTGATGACATTATATTTATTATATTTATATTTACATATTTATTTTTATATATTGTATTTATTATATTATATTTAGATGTCTTATTACGCTAGACACAACGTTGTTCGGGCACTAAGCATGGCGTATTCTTTTTCTGCGACGGCTAAAGAACACTTGATAACGCTGTTGGCCCCGGAATAAAGCTTTAGGAATAATATCGGATACCGGGGATAGCCGGCTTTGCAGCTGTTGCGCAATCATCAAAGACTAAGTGAAAAAGGATGCAGGGGCCAGCACGAAATTTAGATGCAGCAAGCTTTGGCTAGTTGAAAGTTTTTACTCGTACTTCGCGCGTGGCTACGCCGTTTGATGTCTATGGAATGGATGGATGGAATCTCTGTCTCCACAATTTGAAGCAATTTCCTGTTGAAGTCTTCCACGTAGCCTTAGCAGTCTGACAAACGTCTTCAGACCGCAGCTTGTTCGGGGGGACGTCACATGCGACCACTCTGTGGAATAATTCCGTAACCAAGCGGCGCAGTGATGCCGTTACCAACGGTACAGCAATTCTGCGCATTTTTGCATTTTTCTGTCGATAACATCCAAGGTCATGATAATGTTTTATTAAAAGTCGTCCAATCTTTATTTTTATATTTTTTACTTATTTTCATATTCTATTATTTATATAAAAGTCATTATATAAATAATGAATATTACTTATATAATGTTATATACAGTTATTAGAAGTCAAGGTGAAAATAATGTTTTGAAAACAACATTTGCTATTCTGTCGTTTTACGAGTTCGCTTAGTATTATCGACATGATGGTCGCGCAAGCAGGGTGACCATGCAGTATATGCGTTATAATAACACGGGAGGTCAATAAAGAAAACCTATGACCTCACATAAGGTCACCCAAGGCCAAGGCTGTATTATTCCGATTTTTAAACATAAGGTAACGTTACGTCCTAAAACTACATAAGGCAATCACTTCTATATTTTTGTAAAAACGCAAATATTTATAGGCATTTGGTGGAATAAAACCGTGTATATGGTCTTTCATGGGCCATATTAGGCATACTTAAAACTAAGCCATACTAAAACAAGGCATGCTACTTTCGTTGTGAAGCGTTTCACAGGGTCTTCAACCTAGGGCGTATTACGACATCCAATGTTAAGTTCTTGGCGAAGCCTGCTGCAGTACATGACAACTGATCACTGGGCCACGGTGTGAAACGCAGCATTAGGCTGCATCTTTAAAAATTATGCGGTTGCCTTGGTGACCGCGATGTGGCCCACGATGCAGGGACACAATGTTGTTCGGACACTAAGCATACCAGTTAGAAACAATTGTACAAAGTTGGAGAGAAGCACCGAATTTTAGTGAAACCCGCCGTATGAGACAGTCAAGGAATCCCCATGAGGCAGTCCACTACGTTCTCCATAACAGACAGTCTGGTGCGCCCCTCCACATCAGACTTTCCGTTGCCCATACCCTCAGACCGGCACCCCGGGGCGCCCCACGTTCCGGTCCGCCTGCTGACCTGGGGTCGGCGAAACCGGCTTCTCCAGCATGTCGTAGCCGGGCGGCAGCACGGAGCGGGCGGTCGTGTTCGAGGTGAGCCAGGAGGTGGAGCGGCGGGGTCGGGCGGCGCTGAACTCCTGCTCGGCCGCCTCCTGCTCCTGCCGCACCGTCTCGAACAGGCTGAAGAACAGAGAGGAGCGTCAGCCTGTCGCGCCGCCTCGAACAGGCTGACAGACAATGGAGAACGCCAGATGAGACGGCAGGGACAGAGGTTCCGTTCGATGTCGACAACTTCTCCGAGCGTTCCGAGAAGTTGTCGATTTTCCGGGCAATGCTCTGGCGAAAGCACGCACTGTTAGCGTGTTTATCAAACGTGCTTTTTATTGACACAAAAATGGCAGTATCTTAGTGAGGTGCCGATCAGTTCGAAAGACCTCACGGCAACGAAGAGGTCGTGTTATCAAAGGACGCACGCAGTGTTGTTGACTGTGTGGTAGGCGGTTTGCTTATTATTGGCAACACGTTGTTTTCGGTCCAAAACACAGGAAATTAAGGACTCTAGGGTGGGATGCGGACAAATTGAAGGTCGTAAATGGTAGCCTGATGGGCTATATGTGGGATACAGCCATGCAATTCCACGTTACGGTGCACTAGTTGCTGAAATACTATTTAATCCTGTTCCGTGCTGCTTCCCCGTTAACTGTCATTGAATTAAAGAGCGCTGTCCAACGGTGGCAGTGACGAATACCATTGAAAACCACATTCACTTAGTCCAAGAATTTTGAGGACAGAACGCAATTATAAATTTGTCTGTTTACTTGTGTATTCCTTCTTCAAATCACACCAGTCAGTTTTTATTTCGAGGCCAGGAAAATTTTCCCGGCAAACCCACCATCTCTCGCCGAATGCCTGAATAACAAAAACAAATTTTCCAATTTTTGCAGCAGCCGCTTGTTACATTTCAAATCAGTCAACACTTTCCACAGAGACCTCAGTGGCGCCGCCAGCCACCACATCTCTCCGAGCGTCCGTTTCACCGGTGTAGGCGGCTCCCACCGCGCCGGTGACAGTACAGTGCTTTACAGTGCGCACCCAGCACCCAGTACGGGGCGTTTCAAACCGCGCCGCTTTCGTAGTTCTCACACTAACCGGCGCAGCCAGTCGACCGGCCTCGGACCGTTGTCGCGGCATACGATAATGAAACAGCGGAACAACGTCGCTCATGTTCCACAGAAAACCAGTTGTTGCCGCATGATAGAATGTGTGCCATATCTCCGATTTTGTCGAAAATTTGGTGGCTATTTCGGCAAGGTGCTATGTAATGCGCAGTGCGACATAAGACATGCTTCATCTTGAATCACCGTTATTTTTTTCTACACCATTTGAACGCTTCAGATCCAACGTGACATATCACCAAGCGATGTACAGCACAATGAGGATTTCAAAGAAAATATAAAGGAGCTGTCGGCGTTAGAGGAAAGCCAACTTTTCCAATTTCCATAAATTTACCATGATGACTCTCTGAAAGTTTGCTTTGGAGCGTGCTGAATCGAAAGCACGTAAGATGTTTTGATTTCAGCAGCGACAAACGGACGGAGGCGAAGTGGTCGTCGATGAATTCTGTGCCCGTGAGTTGCATTCATAACAAGGAAACGGACCTTGTGTTTAAATTGGGATGGCAATTCAAACTTTTTTAATGCATTTCAGGTAGCAAGACCTGTGGAGCATTGTGCATTGTGCATTGTGGAGCACATGTCGAATAGGTCTTTCTTAGTTTTTCTCTAAATCTGTATCCATCTTCTTAGCATTGTTTAGTACATTGCATTTTCTTTCTGTATTTTGCAGTGTTAACACATTTATCGATCTATTCCAGCTTTCTAAATCTGAGACATTTCGAGTTTAAACGTCATGTTTGCCCGTGATAATGTTCGCAGCCATAATGACCGGTTTTAAAAGGACCCGTGGAAAATAGGTCCAAGAGCGAAAACATTACGTCCGGAATAGTTATGTGAACGGATAAGATAAGATAAGATAAGAGAAGATTTTAGAGGATTTTCAAGATAACGTGTGGCGAATGCAGAACATAGAGTTTAAAATATTGAGCTGTCTTATAGGGACAACTTCACGATTCGGTTGCTAGTGGGTGCGAAGTTATTAGCTTGCAGAAAGCGTAAAGATCGGTCCGGGCTAGGCCGGAATCGACAATCGATTTCACTTTTTTCTGCCAGTTGAAGAAGAAGCTCACTCATTCACTCAGTCACTCTGTCGGCCAACGACTTCATTCGTAATTATTCCAGGGATTTTTGATGGCCATTTAAAACACTGCACTGAAAAATGCATTTGAAAATCACTTACGCAAAACTGTTACGATTCAATGATTAGTGTACCACTCTAAGAAGGCCATTCTCTAATATGGGCAAACGTGGACACAATGGAAAACGATGATTCAGTTGTCTTCATCCTTCTTTCAGTGCTGGTTTTCATGCCGTAATTTTGGGGTGTGTTTCCATCTGCAATCCTCTGTTCTCGTTTCTCCTCTGGTTTACCCATTAATTCATCTTTTTTCGTTCTTCATTAACCTTAATTTCCTTCTTTAATAAGGGCTTTCAGTCAGCTGGGGGAATTTCTGTCTGTTTTTGCGTTTCAGGTTCTCTGTCATCTCTTCACGTTCCTTCGGCCTTTCCCTTAATTCATCCCCTTCTCTGTACCTGGATTATCCGTAGGACATGCCCTCTCTCGTCCTCTCTCATCCTGTCCATCGTGTACGCAACTTATCGCAACGTATTCGTCTTCCATTTGGAGCAAGTGCTGTTGATGCAGTTCTCTGTTTATTTTTCTTTTTTTCTGATTTTTTTATTTTTCCGCGCCTTGTTTTTTGCCTTACACACAGGACTCTAATGGACACCCTTTCCATCACAATTGTGGTATATCGCTATTAAAGTTATACCACAGTAATGCTAGAAAACTATGTAGAACTAATGCTAGGAAACAATATGGAATAACAATATATTAATGGCATGGACAATGAATAGTGACATGGTAGTATTGTATGGTATAATAAAAAACAAAAACAGTGCAGTATAAGCAATAACAATACACGCAACGTCGCTCCGACAATACCTTTTATTCACGAACGCCGATGCTCATGTAATATGTGGCACTGATGCGACGCGACCGTACAGAAAAGTTTCGGTCAGACATATATGACATCTATCTGGATGCACGGAATATGCGATTTTGTCTCCTCAGTCGTTTTAGCCGTCTCGGTTAGCAAATGCCGTCGCTTAATGTTAAGATGAAGCTCACAAGCTTGCCCAGGAAACTCGAATTAAGCACTGAAACGCGAGGGTCTCGAGAGGGTCTGCTCTGTGTTTCAGTAGTTAATTAAATAGCATAAACATGAATAGCACGTCCAAGGGGCAGCGAAAGGAAGGGAGTGGAGAAAACTTTCCTTAGACGTTAAGTGATTTCATAATGAGAGTTTACTTTTTCGTACCTTACTATAGCAAGTTCAAGGGCAGAACCAGCCGACCATCCTGGGAGGACAAACTCGTTTTGGCGGACGAATGGCGGGTACATGCACACACGTTCTATCTCAATACCCAAACGGCTTGCGCTAAAAAGGACATTCACGTGATGTCTTAGTTTGATCGTTCTCCGTGTCAGCAAATTTTAATATGCGAGGGAACCCATGGACCCCATGTATGTAGCGGCCCATGGGTCAGATGGGAGGGCAGCCGCTAACTTAACGGCAGCCCTTCCGACTCGGAACAGTTTTACCCTGACGTTTCATGCAAATGCCCCGGCGCTACCAGCTTCGAAGACGTTCCTGCTCCGACGCATGATGAACATTGTCGCACTCCGACTTTCTCCTGACTCACACAAAAACGAAAAGTGAGATTTTCTGTTGTAGATTCTGTCTTACCTCCCTTATTCTTTATATTCTTGACGTTACACAGCCATTCGAGGATAACCTATCGTGTTCATCTCAAGGAACCTGGTAAAGCGTCGCTGGCCAAAATCAAGCATTGCTTCGCAGCGGCCCACTGTCGGCTGCCCAGGGGCCGGCGCACCTCATCAGTCACCGCGACCCTGCCAGCGGAAGGTCGCACTGATTGCTCGTCCAGTGTTCTGCTTCCCAACGCACGGCCTCCATCGCCCCGGCCCGGGTCTCGTTTGCTCGGCTCAGCGTTCAATCCCGTGACGTCACGAACAGGATAAATATAGTGTGCCGTCCGCCGGCGGCCCCGGCGACACCGCGCCGCATTCGTCTCCGAGACCAAATCGTCGCGGGGTTTCAGCGCGCCGCGGGTCGCGGGAAATCGCGGCGCTCAGCGCCAGGTGTTTGCACGGGCGACGGAAACGAAGCTTATTATTTTCGTCACAAGAAAATGTCAAGGAAATGAAAAGCTCAAGACGAGGCCGGTACGAATGGAGATATTTCTCGCGGCTTCAAGCGTTGCCCAGCATTTTAACTGTTTTAATCTTCCGAATCCAGCCTAATTTTTTACGTGTTGTATGTCAGGCTGGGAAAGCAAATGTAAAATGAAATGCAACTGTTTTGTTCCTGTTTGTTCGACAGGACATACATCGGTATTATCACATCATTTGCTCCTTCAGTCGTTTCTCATGAAGAGTTTTTTCTTGGAATAGGTATGGTATCCTACTACCTCTGCGTTAAAAAAATGTCAAAAACAAAATGTTTTAACCATATTGGTAGGTCTCTGTCGTTTTATCTGTTGATTTTCCTCCATTTTTCTCGACCAATGTCAGACGAAACATCAGTTTTCTGCATTTCCTTCGCAGATAAGTCCGAATGTTCCACAAATATCATTATATCTTTGCTCGAATTTCAAGGACTATTGCAAAACTGTCAAGTAAGTGGCGACCTTGGTTCCACGCCCTTGGGAATAAAAAGAGAAAATCAATGATAAGTAGTTCTTCTCGCTGGGCATTCGCCTTGGCCATGACATTGGATGCTGCATTCCTTGAATCCCGATTCGACCTAAGCACCCATCATCCTATACCTCTGCCTGCTAAGCACACATAAAAGGTTATTGTACCTCGTCGTCCATGTTAATAGGCCCCACGTCGAGTATACCATGTTATGCAACAGATGCCTACACCACTTTGCACTCAGCAAAGTCACTGGCTAATTTCCGTCTCCATTAGGTGGTGGATTTCGTCATCGATCCATCACGCCACGAGAAACGCCGCGTCGGCTGGCATGTAAAAACCTTTGGTCGCATCGCAAAAACAAGCTCGGCAGAGACTAGAGCCTTAGCTAACAGTGAGGACCTGAAGCTGGCCGTGCGAGCTGGAACGGGCGGTACGAGGGTGCGCCTCCCGCTGGTCTCCCACGGATAGGACTGGCAGCCCTAGGATGGTGCGCCTTCAAAGTCAACGCAGATGGAAGACCGAGTTTGAAATTGGCCGCTGCTGCGTTTGGGGAGGGAAATACTACGGGACCGCCAAATCTGAAACAAGATTCAAATCCCTTGAATGCTGCTTTTCCATTTAACTGTCGGACTAAGCCCAAAGACACTAAAGATGAACCTTCGCGTTGCTTGAGGAATGCAAATGAACCCCTACCGTTTTTCGCTAGCTGCAGACAAACGAATGACGTTAGGTGCGCCGAACTTTCGATACCTGTCCTTTAATTATTCTGACGTACTTTGTGAAAAAGTTCTTGACGCGTCCAAAAACTGTCGTATTTTTGCCCCAACGCATCCGGTGACGTCAGCACGCTCGGCGAAACCGAGCGACCTCGCCGCTGGCCACCGCAAGGTCGGCGGCCGGCGGTGGTTGTTCTTTTTTTTTTTTTTATTTTCTTTATTCTGGAAAGCACAGAACTAATTTAAACATAATAAGCTTTGAACGGCTCTATTTCTAATGAAATGACGAATCAAACTATGTATATTTTGTAGTGTTAATTGAAAAACATTTTCGTAAATAAAGGACATGTGACACCAAAGACGTGTTCATCGTTGCCAATAAGACATAGCAACTTTCACATCGCTGTGCCCAAACTGGAGAAGCAGCCATAATCGTCTCATGCGTGGCCAATTATTGTTTCATTTTGCGTCTAATGATGCCAGAATCGAAGCTGTTGAGATAAAGATGTCATTCGTGTGCGTCGTTCTGTGGCTCACGGCACCTCGAAACGGTGCCGGGTGTCGCGACTCCCGGCCCTATTTCGTTCGTCGAATAGCAAAAATTCAAACCGCAATAACTAGAATTGTATTGCAAGCACCGCGTGCAAATTTTGAGTCTGATCAGTTGAGATGATAGTGATGATTGGCGGACCTCATGCAATTTTGATTTCCGGATGAAAGTTAGGGAAACGTCTCTAGAAACCTTCACAAATGCGAAGGTGGTTCGGGCGCCCATCAAGGCGAGGGCTGAAAGTATATACATTGCGTGCAAATAGAATGCTAATAGCGGCGATGATCTCTCAGCTTTCGCATCACAGAACGGGAAGTTATTGAATAAACTTCAAGTCGAACGTTGCCGTTATGAGCAACAGAAAACGTAGGATTAAAAATAACGTAATATACTGATCCGGATCCAATACCCGGCCTCTGAGACATCATTCCTGGTACTGACTGTTTCAAACGATCCCGAGAGCAATCCTGAAGTTTTCAGCTTACTTGAAATGTGTGATATCCCCTTGTGAGATAAATGTCCGGCCATTATTGAATTCAAGGAAATCTGTTCTAAGAGAGGCCCTCCTAACGGGTGGGATAAAAGCATAGCACACATCATCTTTCGTTGGTCGCCGCTATGAAAACGGGGGATCCTGAGACCAGGGGCATAATTCAGTATCAAGTGGTCTATAACGGTAGCTGTTTCGTTAAAGCGTCGGCAGAGGGTGATCCCAGGCTCAAACGAAACTCCTGCAAAACTGTCGATGGCCTCTTGATCAAGGTCTGCCCAACAAAGCCTGTTTACCACAATCTTTAGTCCTGACGCTCTCCGCAGAAAAAAAAACTCCATAGAAAAGCAATTCTTCGTGCTGAGAGCACAGAATTAAGCACGCGTAATCAGACCAATCGAAAAGGAATGGCACGCATAAGACGAAGGCTCACTCGCGCCACACGTAATCCCCGCAGGCCGACTGCCTGATCCTCTGTCCAATCAGCGCGGCGTCTCGGCGGCGTGCGTGCGTGGCCAGGCTGCGGCCCTCGTGGCGTTCTCTCACGGCCATCTGTCGCTGCTCGATCTCGGCCGGCCAATACCTGTCAGCTGGGGGTCACCGCGCGGCCGGCGGCGCCGCCGCCCGCACAGGCCGGCCGAACGTAGCCGAGACTGAATCAGCCGGCCGGCCGGGCGCCGTCGGGGATCGGCGGACAGCTGGAAACACCGGGGAGCCGGTCTGACATTCCACGCGCAGGGCGAACTGACTGCAGCGGCCGACGCGTTCAAAAATCCGGAATCATCGCACAGTTTTGATCACGAGTCTCTGTTGTTTTTGATAGCCTCAGGGCACTAAATTTTGACGCCTGCCACACCGGTAAACGTCTCCGGAGCTTCGCCGTTCGCCGGATAGAGCTGCGCTCAGAGCGCCTACGGCAGAACTGACGGCAGCGCCGATTTATGCTCGAAATTTCGCGCCCGAGCAGGCTTTATGAGCGATTACTTCCCGTGCCTATATTGACGCGTCTGCGAGGATTCGTTGCACTTTGAAATGCGACCAATTAAACGGGCCATTTTCGTCCAAAGCCCACCTTCGGAGGGCTATTTTCAGGACAACGCCGTGGCTTTACGCTGGCGGCAGCTGGGACGACGTCTGGGAGCGTAGGAACGGGCGTGGAGGGTGACGCGCTCACGTGCAACGTCGTTTGGCTGACTGGTCTCGTAGCATGTGGGCGCTATAGTGCACTCGTGCCGAATATAACTCTTGTTATGTGCACAGTTAAAGAGACCCTTGAAGTCTTTTAGCAGTCAGCTTGATAAATAACAATGTGACGATCAATTGTGGCTGACAACACCGTGCCGTGTAAGAGCTGAGCGACTCGCCCTTATAACCCTCTCTGAGAAATGCGGTGAAACGCCAGATGCACGGTGCGTAACGTTGGACAGACAAATTGTTCTCAGGTCGAACCAACGTTAATAAATTACAAAACGCTCTTGGACCATTCGGACTTCGAAACACAGTTCTCAGACCGCTGGCTGCATAAATGCCCCTTCCGATTCTGACCTCAAGATGCTTAAATACTTAAGGCAATATTGGCCTTCAGTCATGGGCGTAGCCAAGAGGACCAAGAAAGCCTCCCTCTTGGGACTGAAAATTTAAGTATTCTTCAGGCGTTAAAAATTAAGCGAAAAATCCGGAACTCGACAGTAAAGTGTTAGAAATCTGAAGAATATTCAGTTTTGAGGGATTACGTTAGTCCTGGCCCCCTCTTCAACGAAATCCTGGCTACGCCCTTCCCTCCAATTGAAAAAGCCATTTAATCAGCACGGCCATTCCTGCGCCGTTTCGGAGCAAGCAGTCAGAACACTCTGAGTCGCACCGTCCGAATCTAATAAAACTTGGAATCCACGCTCCATTGGGATGTCAATAAACCATCCGGGCATCCTTTGCTCGCTGGATGGCGCCTGGTCTGGCTGTCGGCGCAGATGACGTGATGACAGTTCTGATGGCGCCGGGCGATGACGGAGTGCGTGGTGCGCAGGACGGGAGAGAGGCGTCTGTTGCGGCAGGTCGCTGGAACTGCCAGCAGCCCGCCCGAACGGCTGCTGACAAAGCAGGCGCAGTCGTCGCCCTAGGGATAACGACTCTGCTCGGGAGCAAAGTGGCTCCTGAAGCCTATAAGAACGGGAATCGAGTCCTGCCGGCCGGGTAACCAAAGCTGACGGGGGCACGTCTGCGGATATTGAGTCAATCCGATGACGCTGACACCGTGATCGCCGCCGCCTACCAGTGGTCGCTTCCGGACGAACGAGGCGCCGTCCGAGTCAAGACGAGCAAATACCGCGCGGCGAGGTCCGGAATACTCGCCGGCCCCCGCGGCGTCCGGCTCCGCGCCGCTGCTGCGGGGGGAGGCGGCGCTGCGGACCATCCATCTGAGGCGACGCGCGCGGTCCGCGCCGGCGACCGGAGTCATGGTCGAGGTGACGCGCCGCCGGCCGGCCGGGCCGTCTGCATTAATCCGCGGTTAGTCGGCCGCCGACGGCAGCCGGTAATGAGAGCCCGGCGCCGTTCGTCACCGGCGCCGGGCTGCGCTGTCAGGGCACCGCCCCGCGGACGGGGCGAAGGTCAGGCGGTACCGCCGCGGGGCAGGCAGGCGACGGCTGTCCCGGCGCGGGAAACTGTCCAAGTGGCGGGCGACGTGTGGGGCACCCTCGACACGGCAATTGACACGACACTTCACGCCAGGTTTGTGCCTCACCAGGAGCCTGGGGTAGGTCGCGTTGCTACTCCGAGATCATGACGTGAAAACGTGGGCAAAGGGATGTCCACTGGTTTCGCTTGAGACGAGTGGTGCTTTTGGTTGCGTTTGAGGCTTTCGGATGCGACTGTTATTCCCTTTACCGCAAAAAACTTAAGCCGCCTCTTTTAATTTCTTTCATACGAGTACGTGCATCCGTCTCTTTCGCATAGGAGACATCCCATGACTACGGTGTTCCCACGCGTCGTTCGGTGGCCGTCTCCTGTGCGTTCTGCGCGAGAAAAGACCTCACGCCCACTGGCCCGAGCAGAGGAAATGACCTCGATGTCATCGCCTTACTCGCACATCTATCGCCCTTGTAACGAGAGTGCTCCAAATTGATGTCAGCTGGCGGAGGCCGGCCCGACGGTGTCATTTGCAACCAGTGTGAATGTCGCGGAACACTTTGTAATGGACGCGGATTGATTACTACGCGAAGGGAGCGTTTTTTGTGTGTATGGTGAGAGTACCATACCTATTTATGTAATAAATTAGGTTTTTTGCAGGATCAACAGCAAAGTCTACATGCGATGTAGACTGGGCGATTGTACGGGTGGGACCACAGTGGTACGCTGGGCACCCAAAAATAAACGCTCTGCTACTCTTCTAACAGGTTAGTTCCTCACTGCGCGGTCGCATTCAACAGAGCTGCACATGCCGCTGCCCAGGTGAAGCAGCACCATGCTTTCCTCCCGACTGCAGGCACCAGTGAATGAAAGGAAACAAATTGTCCCGGGAGTAAAATGTCCCAAAAAGGACGCCTCTGAGAGAAAACGCTGCAACCCGAGGACACCAAAATAGCAATCACTTCAATAGGCGACTGAGCTACGAGCTTGTAAAAGCCTAATAAATCGACTCCATTCATTCCAGAAGCAATCGATGGTCCTACGCCACACATCTCCGAAGTAAGTTAACTCTTGAACTTAGTGCCGATTGCAACTCTCAAAACTGGTTCAAGCTCAACAGAAAACGAATGCCTATTGATTTCTGACAACAAGCAGCCGTGACGCAGTACCAACCATTATGAGCCACGAAAAATTTCGTTTCAGTTTAATTTGCCATGACGTTTCAGATTATGGAAAACGTTCTTCTAAGGAGGCGTGATAAAGGCCAGGGGCACAGCCAGGATTTTCTTAAAGGGGGGAGGCAGAGCTCAGAATGAACTGAAATCATGCGAAAACCGCTTGCTGGGAAGACGATACGCAATGGTTTCCGCAAAAAAATGCGGGCCTAAGGGGGGGCGGGTCTCCCACCCCCTTGGCTACGTCTCTGATAAAGGCTTTGACTCAAACATTTTTAATACGCAACTCTATGGAAGCAAATATGTGTTGTTTTTTAAACGACGTTATGGAACATAATAACGAAACTGGACTGCTAACATTGACGTTTTATTTCGCGTCGCGTATCTCGTGTGTAGAAATGATAGGACAGCTCAGTCTGGAAGAGGGAAAATGGACGGGAGCATATACGATGTTTAAAAAACGTCTCAACTATGTTCCCGTATGGAGACTTCAGAAGCCTCTCTCCCGTTTCTTTCTCGCCATTTCCAGGACTTTGAAGCAGCTTCACAAAACTTAAAGAATTTACTACTTATTTTTTCTACGAGAGGAGGCTCCAGGCCGAGTGTATGGAAGGAACCGAACAAGGAAGAAAATGATTTCCAAAAACTGAGTTGTAAGAGAGAACTGGCAATTTTGCATTAGTGTATGGAAAAATGTCTATGAAAACATATAAAAACAATGGCGCTGATCTGAGTTTGTTTCTCGAAGTTAGTTCAAGGTTACAAACCACTACTTGGTTTCATGCATGGTTTTTGACGTTGTTTCAAAATGAAAAAAGATGGGGACGGATGACTTACAACACCGTTTTGTACTTACTTTTGAAGTTTTAGGTCGATATTAGGTTACGTCGCATAGCTACGACTAAAAATGTTCAAGCTTGCACCCGGTATCACGATGGTGAGAAACAGGACGAGAACATAATCGTTCCAAATTAACAGAATTTTTTAAGCACTATGAAGTGAATCCAAGGCCGTTTTGTTACTCTGAGATCATCTGAGGTCATTCGAGTCCAAAGGTCAGAAGTTGATCTGATGATTATACGGCCTCGTGTTTCTTATGCTCCTGACATCGCCTATGGCAAGATTATAGAAACATTGTGACATAAGTTGCATTTATCAAGTATCAAATGATAAGTACAATAAAAAGATAGTATGAATTTTACGCGTGGGCTAAAGGAAGAAACTGCATTGATCAGCTCTCTATTCATCCCAACCGCGCGGAAATCGATCTGTAAACCTAGGAGCTTTAACAGGTAAAAACGCCCCCTTTCTGACTTTTGCCTCCCCGTATCCGCCCCTCACAATGTTTTCAAAACTGCTGTTTAGTTAATGTAATTTACGTCATGGAGAATCGATTGCCTTTTTAAACGACCAAATTGGCCGAGTAATTCTCAAGGCCCGGGGGGTGGGCGACCTAATAAACCCCTCCCCATACGGGAATGCGTCGATAAGTTATAGGTTCTGGAATGTAGTGGCGCGGGAGGATGTACGATGTTTAAAAAACATATCACGGAGCATTTCCAGGACACTATATTTGGAGTTACAAGTATTCGGTTTGTTAGTCTCGTCAGGAGCACTACATGTCACACTAGACTACAATTCGGCCAGTGTGCTCACCTGCTATAAGGCGTCAAAGTCCATTTGCTTGGCATTTCGTGACACGATATTTTTGGCATTGCCTTTGCCTAGGAGCGGCCGGGTTGGAGGCTGAATCTCTCTGAATCATACACTAAATCCTGCGGACTCCCCCCTCCCCCGTTCTGTTCCAGGAGCGGCCGTGTGGGCGACTGGAGCGTCGCGCAGGGGTGCTGAGACCGGCCGCAGCTGCGTCGCAAGCCCGCTGAGCGGCCCGTTATTACGAAATGTGTTTGAGCCGGGCCCGCTATTGGACTGCGCCGGTGGCAATATCTCGAGCCGACTCAAACAATCCTCGGCACCGGCCCGAGTCGGCGACGAAGCCGAGGAGAGCGACGGCCGGGGTGGGGACCACGACGACAGCGACGGAGACGCCGGAATCGGGCCGACTTGTCCGCTGGTCGGTGTCCGGAGCCGCTGCGGCTTGCGTAGCGGATGATGCCGGAGTTTGTACCAACACAATGCAGCAATGCAGCATTGTATCAATGTTTTCAGCCAAACAGGTAAGTTGTTCAATTTCGGGTACAAAAACCTTCTAACATTACTCGCTTTAACCATATGGCGACGGTCCTTAAAGCTTCAACAAAAACACTCGTGTCATCTGTTAATTCGGCAGACTGAAACAAAGACATTGCCTCCAAATTGGATGTGTATCCGGACTTTCCACGTCTCAGCTTGTCACCTGAACAAAACAGAAACAAGAACACGTGGATGACAGCTCACAGAACGCGATACGTTTGTCATGGTTTCCTTTTATTATGTTTCAGGCATGGTTGTAGCATACAGAATTCATGACCTCCACGTTTGAAATGCCGTAATGCGTGCCTGGAACTTAATCAATCCCTCTGAAGCAATCCCTTGGCAGCATCCCCGGCGTCAGCCTGATCTGTCCCTGCAGAGATCCGAGGCGACCAGGGGCTGCTTCCACATTCACCGCCTATCTTCAGACGCACCTTCCAGAAAAAAACAATAATTTCGTGTAAACTGCTGGGTGCTGTACCGTCCAGATACACTGTGGACTGGTCACAGACTGTTATTTAGATACCTTCCAACACGCTGTGTACCGGCTATACACTGTTGTTTAAATGCCGTCCAACGCACCGTGGATCAGTTGCGGACTGCTGTCCAAGCGCTGTCCAGACGCGCCGCGAACCGCTCGCAGACGGGTGTTCAAATGCCGTCCAGGCGAACGATGGCTGCAGAATGCTGTTTGACACGCCGTGGCTGCAGGCGGATGTTTAAATACCGTTCAGGCACACCGCAGACCTGCTGCAGACGGCCACCGCGGCTGTCGCGTGCTCGGCTATCACTGCGCGAGGCTGACCGTGCCTGACCTGGGTGCTGCCAGCGCTTGACCACGGAGCCCGCCGCCCGGTCCAGACACGCGACCACGGCGTTAGCAACTGCCGACTCTGGGGTCACCACGGGCTGGTGTTCAGCCTCAGATTGGTCAGCTCGACGGCTGCCGACAGCGGCCCAGGAGACCACGGAGCTGAGTGCAGTGTCACCGGCTGCAGCGTCTGAGACACCCTCTGGCGGAGCATGCTGCGTGTGGCGTGCTGAACTTTGGGCTGTCGCTTTACTTTTACAGCAACGTTGGCTTTCGAACTCGCATCAAATGTTGTTTAGGCAGCAGCTCGTCCATCAAACAGCATTCCACTTTGGTTTCCAATAAGAAGTATAATGGTTCACTCTGATATATAAAAACTGCTCCAATGGTTGGTTTTCTGCGTCACTTTTTACTTTTGATACCCATGCTCATATATTTTACCTGCGGCCTATACGACATTTTTAGTTGTATGGGTGAGTGCTGCATTATCCAAATTTCGTCAGAAATCCAGTGCAGTCGCGGAAAAGATCAGGCTTCCCTTCCCGCGCCATGTAGTCGATTCCAAAGAACATCCAGTTCTGCTGCATGGGCCCGCCACCCGAAGTGAATAAAGAAAACGAAAAAGTGGCCTTGTCGCAAAACTTCACTGCATCTCAGTAGCAGATATCCTGCAATGGCACGCCAACCGCCACCCCTGAACACCAGCTCACATTCCATGGCGGCGACACCCGACCAGCTGAGTCACAGGTCGGCGGCGGCGCCCCGCCACGGCTGCCGGCGGCAGCCGCCCGCCGTCGCCGCCGTCGCGGCCGACCGCGGCCGCCGCGGCGATATGGTCCGTAATGGACGGGCTTCTCGGCGGCGGCCGGTCCAGGGGCGCGCCCAGGGCCGTCCGGGGGAGCGCCCGCGCACGCCCGGCAACGGATCGCACCGGCCCAGGTACCGCTCATGGCGAAACGGGGGGTTCGTGTGCTGAGGGGGAGAAACGCAGGCAGGATGGGTGTCGTCGGCGTGCCCTTGTCCGCCTTTGAGCCGACCTGAGGCGAAATGATTCCGGGACAGTCTGACAGTGTATCCATTCCTCGGATAAGCCGTGGTCTAGGCGATGCATCAAAGGAATGGACACTTCAACCCAGCCGTTTATAAATAGATGCAGCGAACTGTCTGTGCATGTCTGTTCCACCGGAACCACGGTTAATGTTCCGTCTGCAAATGCTCTCGTAAAACGCTGCGACTGCTGCAGCATTGTATGTGGCAGGTTTTACTGGATACTTTAGCGTGGCTTTTCAAGAGAATCGCGAAAGCCCCTCTGCCATCGAATGTGATCAATATAACGCAAGAGTGACAAGCAATGGCATGGATTGGCTTCATTCACTGCAGCTGATAATGCGACGGGGACAATGGGAATGGGGTAAATGTGCACATAATGTTGTTTCCAAAGTTTTTTTTTGCGTTGGAAACAAGTCTGTTTTTGTCACGTTGCGATAAACTATATGTTTTATAAGACATGGCCATCACCCATGATAACAAAATCGTAGTGCAAGACACGTAAAGCAGCAAGACATGTAAAAAGTGCTATTGCACTGACTAGAAACATGTTTCGATCGGAGTACTTAGACAGTCTCGGTCAATATTCGTGCGCTTGATGAGCTGTACCTAAATAACGGTGGCTTTAACCCCAGCTTTGGGATTGAAGCCACAAATACATATGCCCTGAGAGGCAAAAAGTCAGAATGTTTTTCTTTCTTGGTCGCCAGCTTTATAATATCTCGATTACCATGAGCAAGCACTGGATCATGTGCTCAGCGCTGGCAAAGTCTGCATGCAAACATCATACCGAAAATAAAACTGAAACCAAGAGAAGGAGTCACCTGCAAACATCTTAAGTCACCTACAGTAACACATTAGCGGTCTGAACTCTACAACGCGAATCAATGGAGAAGGCCGTGGGAAGCTCAGAAAGCTGGAAAGAATGTTAGAGTTTTGCGGAGGGACTGAGACGAGGTGTTAATGTTACTGATGGGAGAATTTTTCGGACTACCGTCCTCGTCTTGTGTATTATTATGTACGCAACGTTTCGGCCAGCTGCCTCTCCGGTCGTCGTCGGGTGTTACTTGGTCAGATGGTAATGGATCCTGAGAAGGACCGGCTAGTGTACGGTACGGCTTTCAACCAGGACAATGAGATGAGCTAAGGTGGAAAATCAGACAAGCATTGGAAAAGGCTAAACCATATAAGCCAAATGTAACCAAAGAAGCACGAACCGCTTTCAAGAAGTTCGAGAACGTCGATAGCATCATCTTGCTCGATGTCGATCGCGCAACGACATCGCGCAAATGCCACCAGCACTCATGACGTGTAGGAAAAGAGAAATGGACTCTAGGAAAAGAGAAATGGACTACCTAACAGAAACACTCTACAGAAATGGATACCCAAATGGCTTCATGGAACAGAAGCCCAAAGGACATGTCAAATAACCTGTGCAGTAAAAAGAAAACACCCACAGCAATGGTATCACTAGCCGACGACAGGGAGTTGTCAGAGAAGATCCGAAGAATCTGTGGAAGATGGAACATCGGGACGGTCTTCAGAAGCAGCTTCACGCTCCGAAGGGCTCTCGCCAAAGTCAGATCACCGACACAAGGAACTCACAAAGAATTGCGTAAACGACATTCCATGCAGTCGCTGCCAGTTCTACAAAGGAGAAGCAAGTCGTCCTCTGCCAGTCAGACTGCAAGAGCACAGGAAAGCAACCAACAGAGGTAACCATCTGACGTCTGACATGGCAGAGCGCACAAGGTCGGCAGATTACCGACGAGCACGGGCTGAAGCAACTATCACCGACGTAGAATCACAATGGAGAGTCAGAAAGATCAAGGAGGCGGCATACACGGCACCGGCTACCGACGCCATCAGTAAACCCCATCAGAAGTGTAAACATCAGCCCAAGATGGTTTCCACTTCTGCGAAAAAGACTGAATATCCAAGAGATGCATTAGAGGGACTTCTAAGCCCATCTCCTCGATAACTCAGTGGTGGTAGTGAGTGCTCAGGACTCTGGATCTGAGGTCCCTGATTCGAGTCCAGAAATACAGAATAACTTTCGAGGCTGCGTCATATACATGGCTGAAAGCGTTACACTAGCCAGTCCTTCTCAGTACCGCCTACCACTTACCAAGTAACACTTGACGACGACCGTAGAAGTATCTGGCCGGGATGTTGGCACTCGTATATTCATAATAACATCACACAAGTCGAGGATGATCATCCACAAAATTCCTTTTATCCGTGGTAAGAATGTCTGCGGCAAAATTAATACAGGAAATTAATTGTTTACCTATACAGGTCATAAAGTGCCTTTAGTTACGTTCGCATTCTTGCCCAGAACGAGCTGCGCTTGAAAAATAAAAGATCAATTAATGACAAGTTTCTGGGGAAAATTCCAGTACGGCTGGCGACTGCAGCACAAGCAACGCCCAGGTCTAGTCTAAAATGACTAGTCTTAAGTTAGCAGCGATGAATAAATAGATGTTCGGACGAGCGCTCATGTCTTCATCGATTATTTTACGTTATCCGTTTGGAAAGGATCTAGTGACAGCACATTGCCCCGGAACGACCAAACTTCAAAGTTTCTGGGGAGTAATGTCCTTTTGTCTGGAAAGTTTCTAGGAATAGTCAAAGGTTTTTACCCAGGTGGTGACGGGGGCTAATATTCAGCCAGATACGGTATAGGTAAAGACGGTCCTACACAAAACGTGGAAAACATCTGAAGATATTAATCAAACGCATACGAAAGGAAATTTAAACCGGCGCCGCCTGGGGGTGTCAAATAGGGCACCCCGTCAGTTTTTGGTAAATAACCTCTGAACCGTTTGAGCCAGTCTAACTAAATTTTCAGTACCCATTCATCAATCAATTCGCATATTCCAGCATCAAAACCACTTTCATGCTGGGTCAGATCATGGAGATATGACGTCAGAAGTGAACCCCTGCATGCATGTTTTCGTTTTTTCGAGCGGTAGCGCAAACGTGCTTCGTTTTTTTTGTAATAATATCCGCGAATACAATGCATGGATTATTTCGATTTACATAAGACACAGTCCCCAAAAGGATACACAACCTTGACATTAGGGGTCATGGTAGGTAACATGCATGATGACAACTGGGCTGATTTGCATTGTGCGTGATAGCAGTGGTTGCCGCTGACCTTTCCCGTCGTTCAAGCCAGACAAGCAAATCTATTTGCGCAACTTAGCAAGGTTCATCACATGCAACGTGAAGACATATCAGGTCACGGCGTAGGTAGGTGTCAAAGGGAATGAAATGCAATATTGTCTGCGGAAGATCATTCAGCAGAATCAGAGCTCAATCATTGTTCCTAGTCAGAAAAGGGGAAATGGCTATCTCACCTGACCTGGCTTGCATTGATCCGATAACGAGCAGACACGGCAGATCCAATTATCACGAGATGTCATTTCAGTACTGTTCTTGACGGAGTTCAAAATCCCAGCGGGTTATTATTGCTCTTCGCAAGAAGAATAATGCAACCTTACTTGACCTGACCTAGACTGACCTTGACTGGATGAAAAGCATGTAATGCAAAATTGATCATCAGAATATTTCACTTCCGTCTTTTCGTCGCGTGGAGCAAAACGGCTGCGAGTGAGAATCGATCTTCGACACGCAAAGCAAGGACGATATTAACTTGACCTCGGTTGGCCTTGGCCCGACATTTTCTAACATTTTTGAGTGCTTCAGATGCAAAGGGTCGCGACCTGCCGTTTGATATCCAGCTGAAGGTTCTAAGACCAGTATTGCCGATGATATGATGTCCGAACCGGCGTCAGTTTTTCGGGCGTCGTGTTATGCGTTTTGCGTGACCTCTGACGTCATCAGTCACGTGACCAGGGTTGACATAGTATTCTATGAATCGCAAGACTCCGGGCTATCGATTGGTCGTAGACCGGTTCAGATCCGACGGTTAGATCCTGAGATAACAAGGGGTGCGTTTTTTGACACCCAGGCGGTCACGGAGTACAAAAACACGCCATGCGGGACCGGGTTAACCGAAGCGAACAAAATTAATCTATATCAGCGAAAGAATAAGGGATATCGGGGCTACTTTGGTGGGTCAGTCAGCTATTTGCATGCTGTCTTCCAAAATCATCTATATCAAGGCGATGGATATTCGCGTGCAAGTGTGCGAATGTGTATGTAAACAGAGGTCTCTGTAGAACTGTTTCTGGCCTCAAATGCGTAGACTGTTGCGTACATTTTCCAAAAACGCAACGAAAACATTTAGGTTCTATGCCATCTAAAATGCATGCTACCCTAATGTAGCCTAATACATGGCATGCATGGACTGCTGCATACATGTTTCCACAAACACAACGGAAACATTTGCTTGCCATGTCATCTGAGGCGTATTCTAATAATCTTAATGTAGCCTAACATATGGCCACAATTATTCAGCGTAGGAACACGCATGATACGCCAGAAATGCCGCCAAAAATACCTCATGACCACATTTAGGAACAACACGACTTTCCAAACGTCGTTTGGGGACTGCGACTGAAGACTGTTCAGCACTGCATCGGCCCAGTCCCACGATATTTATCGTTGTCGAAGGAGGTGGGCGGGCCGCTGTCCACAGGCGTGTGGCGACGTTCATAAATTCAAGATGCTTGAAAGGGAGTAAATTAAACGTCAAGCCGACCTTTAAGTCCGCCACCCCTCCCCCGCCATTTCTTATCAACTGTCTCACGAGACTTTTCTCCTCGCAATAATAGCTGGGCCTATTCCAGCGCGTTCTTAAGGAGTTCCTTTCTGTTTTTGTCTGGGCCCAGCGGAGGTGGCGTGATGGTGAGCCCAGCCGATTTCTCGTCTGTTTTTCTGAAATTTATTCTGACTTGTTATTTATGCACCTGGTGGCGCAACAAGATTCGGCGCGCAGACACCGCAGGCGGAAGTGGGAAGGAATCTTCCTTGAATGCAGTGAGCAGGGCAGGAGGGATTTACTGGGAAATGCCGGGGGCAGTGAGAAGATGCCCCAGTACATGGCCGGCAGGTGGCGAGGCTGGAGAGAGGACCTTCTCTGGGTGTTGGCTGGGAAGGACGAGAGAGTGATTCCCAGGGCATGCGGTGGACAGGGGAAGGGGAACACAGAGACGAGGAGGGGTATGGACGTGCAGACAACGTTCAGAGATAACAGAACTAAAAGAGGGAGGAACAGCCTGAAGAGACAGGGTAGTGGTGCGGAGGGACCGTCCAGCAATGCCGAGAACCTGGGAAGGGAGAACTGCTTGGAAAGACGGCGGGCAGTGAGCTGGACGGACCTTTCAGAGAGACGGTGGGCAGTGAACTGGACAGACCTGCTGGAGAGATGGTGAGCAGTGAGCTGGACGGACCTGTCGGAGAGACGGCGGGCAGTGAGCTGGACGGATCTGCTGGGGAGATGGTGGGTAGTGAGCTGGACGGATCTGCCGGAGAGACGGCGGGCAATGAGCTGGACGGACCTGCTGGAGAGACGGCGGGCAGTGAGCTGGACGGACCTGCTGGAGAGATGGTGGGTAGTGAGCTGGACAGACCTGCTGGAGAGGTGATGGGCAGTGAGCTGGACGGACCTGTCGGAGAGACGGCGGGCAGTGAGCTGGACGGATCTGCTGGAGAGATGGTGGGTAGTGAGCTGAACGGATCTGCCGGAGAGACGGCGGGCAATGAGCTGGACGGACCTGCTGGAGAGACGACGAGCAGTTAGCGGGACGGACCTGCTGGAGAGACGGCGGGCAGTGAGCGGGACGGACCTGCTGGAGAGACGGCGGACAGTGAGAGGAACGGCTTGCCGGGGAGACGGCGGGCGGAGGTCCGGCTCTGCCTGTGGCGTGCGAGCACCGGTCGGCCGCCGGCGGGGACCAGACGCCGCGCCCAGAGCAAACACGCCGCCCCCGGCAAACACGCCGTCGGCCGCGGCGGTGATGGCTCCGCGCCGCGCCGCTAATGCCGTCGCGCGTTACGACCGCCGCCACACGCCGAATCGCCGAGCCACGGCCGACTCTAACGCAGTCCCGAGTTTGATAGGACGACTCCCACATTTTTCCCAAAGCCGCAGCAAGGCACTGGGACGTGGGGACTTTTGTGTCTGTGGGCGTGGGACGTTTATGACCATTGTGTGCATCTCGCGATATTTGATAACACGCCTCAAACATAATAAGCTTAGCTTACTTTCCCCTGGAATCTCAGCAACGGCAATATTGGAATTCCCGGAGTACCGGAGCGAGCAAAATTGCTGAGGTTCCTTATTCAATCCACGTTCGAGGTATGTGCGTCGACCTCACCACCTCGCATATTGGCCTTCCCATCAGCTGTCCCGGTCCCTGGTTCAGACAGCTCCGGTTCGGACCGGCTATTCGGCGACCGCGCGACGCCGACGTCCCTGGCGCTGTTTTACCAGTCGCCCGCTCCACGCGGCGCCCCGTCGCAATGGTGACAAAGCCGGCGTAATTGGCCCGTCGCCTTCCCTCTCGATTCCGCGTCCCGAGAGAACGCGCCGCGCCCGCGAGAGACCTCCGCGTCGAGAGCGACGCGTCGGACGGCGGCCGGGGCCAGCTGAATCGGCCGCGGCCCCCCGGGCGGCTGCGCAGGCGAGTAGCACTCGACCAGGGCTCGTGCGGGCCTCGTGAGTGCCCCCGCCACGGCAGTCTAGGACCTCTTTTCCCCTCCCGGAGCGACTGCGAAAAGGCCGGGAGGGCAGACGGCCGCGGAGTGTCCAGGAACATTTTCTGCGGGACCGAGGCGAATAGCGACAGGTGTTGGAATGTCTGACGGCGTGCGAAAAGAGCAGCTCCGGGATACCAAGGATTCCGAATGCAGACAGCCTGAGATTTGATCCTGTCAAAAGATGAAAATGGTGTGTTCCGCGCAACCGTTGAGCCAGAAGGTCGATGTTTGTGACGAGACGTCATATGTTTCTAGTGCTATTTCTGAACATACAGAAGAACATCAAAGCACAGTTAACTGATGGTTGTCGCATACTTGTGGTATGGAAGCTATCCGAAACGAAGTTAGCCTCTCGCTACAAATTTGGACTAACTGTGAAAATCAACCCATTCATCATCCCCTGGTCACTAATATAGTAACGAACATCCTTAGAGGCGGTCGCCCCCGCTAATGACAAGCATTAATCCCTGGTGACGTCGTTGCGACCTCCGATGACGTCACCCGGACCGTGAATGATGGTTTCAGGATGATGCGGTGGAACTTATGTGGCGGCCAGTGAATTCTCGAAGTGGTGAAAAGAGGGCCTACGCTATGCTGACGCCGTGTGTGTAGTTAGCACTGTTGTACTGTGGGTCCTGCGAGATAGACAAGGAAGTGACAGCCTTGCCCATATCACTTACATAAAACAATCAATCGAGCTCACGGTTTGGCACATTAGAAAACGCACATTAAACCAATAAATACACATTAATAACTCTTTTGGCCTCCTTTCATTGAGGAACGTCAGGTGCAGGACCAGGGGTTACGAGGTGCATCTCATGCACTTTCCTCACCTTTTAATAAAGCTCATAGTCTGGTGAGCCATGACCAGCAGTCTGAACACCATAACCCCTCATCCCTTTCTTAAGTCCTCAAATACATAGATTTTCATTTCAGTGCTCAGAAAAGTGCTCTTCTCAGAAAAGCGGCTCTTCTCCCGCAGTCTTTACTGCACGATGTCCGGGAAAAGGGTGTAGCTGACTTGTGCCGCTTTATGCTTTCCTTCTTCCGATACCGGGAATTTTGTACTAATATTGCCATCGTCTGACAGACCCGTTGTCCATCCACAGCCTCGTCTGCTCTGCCCGCCCTCCGTCTGTTTCCCGCCAAACGTGGCCGACTCCTCGCGCCATTTGCTATTCTCATTGCCTCCCGTGAGGCCTCACCTGGCCTGGCTCCTAAATCGACAGACTCCGAGCCGCGGTCGACCGCCAATGCACCGTCGGCCCGTTGTCTACAGAATCGACAGTCTTCACCTACGGACACTGTAGCCATGACGAATCCCTACGGCACCGACGGAACGTCTGGGACCGATCTGGTCAGCCCCTTTGTCTCCAAACCCGAGGAAATTTCCCCGCCCAGCGCCTGATGGCATTTAATCAGCACGCCTAATCGGTGAAATCTTCAAGTTTAAATTAACTCCTGAATTCAAGTTCATTTTGTCAGATCAGATGAACTGAAACGAAAAGGTCAAGGTCTCACGGCTGCTGCCTTGGTCGCTAGCACGGAAAGGCCCTAATTAAAGTTGAAAACGTGTTCTTATAAAGGATTGCTGGTTTTGCCGGTGGCGCGTGTTATACTGTGCTGCGGGCGCAATTGCATCAGCCGGCCAGGGCTGCGGCCGGCCGCGCCATGACCTCGACCCCGCCTCGGGCCACGAGGTCGGCAGCGGCTGCCGGTCACGTGCTGCTCTGCTCCTGCCGAGCAGACGACCGACTGACGCCTGACGAGACGCACGACTTGACACAAGACCAGTCGGCTTCCGACTACGACGCTAATGGTCAGTCCTGACTAATGTGTCGAAAAAAGGAGCCAGAGTACAAACAAATCGCTGCCTGGCCGCCACCATAACCAGGACCGGAATACAAGCGTTGCGTTTGCTCTGCGTGTGTAGCACGGATAGAGCAGCACGGAAGGTTCACCGTGGGATGTGAACAATTTTTTCTGACATTCTGCTTCTGAACGTCCCGCGTATTGTTCTTGATCAAATACAAGGAAGGCAAGGAAGAAAACCAGTCCTTGGCCAGTTCTCCTTAAACAACACATAATTCTCCAGGTAGGAGGTTCGAGGCTCGAGATTTGAGGTAAACGATTCGAGGTCCGAGGCCTGGATTGCGCAGTCGCTTGGCAATCGGATGGCAGTTCAGCCGCACATTATACAACTCACAACCGAGACGCTGCTCGTGATCCACGCTCCCCCCCCCCCATCCTGGAATGCGACACCGTTTCACGCCCTGTCACTGCCACGGCCGAGGCCACCGACGTCGCCTGACCTCCAGCGCCGCTCGGACGCCGTCCCGCCCCCTCGCGCTGACCGCAGCCACCGTCGAACGCTACGCGGCGGGCGACGCCGAGCCGCCGGGGGGCGATCCGCCGGCCGTCCTCGCCGCTTCCGGCGCTGGCACCGCGCGCCGGGCGGCCGCCGGCGGCGGCAGCAGGTGGACGGCCGCCGCCGGAGTCGGCTGGTGGCCGGAAATCGAATGGTCGGCCGCGGGCGGCCGCCGGAGATCTGCCAGACGCTGGCGACGCGGCGTCCGGCGTCGGCTCGTCGCCGCCGCCGGCACGGCAGCTCTCGGCTCTTTTTGGACCGGCTCGGGCGGTGAGGAGGCGTAGCGACGGGACGACGCGGCGGGGCGAGAAATCGCGGAAAGGTTTGTGGACTGGGTGGTGCGGCGGTCCCACGCCGGACCGGAGAAATGCGGAACGGTCAGGCTGCAGTACGACGCCGCGTGCGTGCTCGGTAAGGTCCGGTTAAACGGTGGCGTGACATTGTTGCGTGTGGCCGTGTCGTCGGGTGGTGAGAGGAAGTGGTGACTGGGTGGCTGGCGTGGCATGACTGTGACCATGACTCTCGCGTGGCAAAGCGGCGATATAGGGGGGACTTAACCAGGATTTCGCCAAGGAAAACCGCCAAGAAAACCTCGGAAAAACCTAACCCCTCTCAAAATTCTTTTGTGGGGATTTCGGGCACTTTATTTTGAGTTCCGGAGATTTCTGTTTCTTCATTTTTGGTGCTTAAGCACACGATAGCTTTCAGTTCCATGAAAGGATGGCCCTCTTGCCCCCCCCCCCAGGACCTCCCCTTGAGGTCCTCTGGGAGGAGTGCTGATCGTCTTGCTGTGGACCGTAAAGTTGTTAGCTTATGGAGACCGGGTTGCCATGAAAGAAGGAATGGTGATCTGATCTTTGATCTTTAATCAGCTTAGCACCGGCGCCTCGCGATGTTCCATCGCTTGAAACGCTGAAAATAGCTGCATCTAATGCGACTGTGACCTCTTGGTAAAACGGATGTTTGAGTGGGCGCTTTCAGTGACGTCATGCGCGAAGCCGTCAAAACTGTCCAAGAGCCAAATGACAGAAAACGGCTTTTTTCGCATGTCGCATGGCAACTAGCTTATAGAGGAAACACTGGCTACCGCGCGACCATATCGTTCAAGCTGGCACGTTAAACTTGTCTCCAAATTATGCCGTTAACCTGGAATTGAGAGATCGGGTGAAGGATTCGAGTACGGGCAAAAGCACCGTTTGAAGCAACCTCAAAGCATCCTAACACACCATTTGTATCAAATTTATATAAAACGCATGCCCTTTCTTGCGTAGCTTAACTCTTGCCGGACAAAGGGATGCTTTCCACCCCATATGGTTTTCTTTAGACCGTCGGCGAAAGCCGTGCGTCAAGAACTCATAATTTGGAAAGCTGACTTTAGAACTATGTCGTATTTTTCCAACAAACATCACCGGGTCATTTCAGGTCCCGTGTTATGACATCTTTCTAAACGCCTGAGAGCCATGTTTCCATACCTGAGCCGCATTTTGGGTCTTCTTCGGGAGTCTGACTATGGTTTTTGTCGTTGATTTCCGCGACGGAAATGATTCGTAACTATCTGGATGACCAGAACTCCAGTCTGTTGTAATCAAACGTCACGCGCCGCACCAGCAGCGTGACAAAGACCGAAAATAAGATCTGGTCTTTCATTAGCCTGGACTTGACCTCAGGATTAACACAGCCATTGGCTACGACGAACGGCCAATTTTAAAACGAGGTCGAGGTAAAGACATGGTTTGCCGACCGAAATACCGGCGAAATAAGAAAGCCACGGTGATACTGCGGAGACGGAAACGATGATTTACCTTTACTCCCTGTGACCTGAGTGGTAACTAGGGTACTGAAGTGTCCCATCAAGTATCACTGAAATCGGAAAAGCGAGCTACACGCTCATTTTGTTTTTTGTTCTATCTTGATCAGACTGTCCGTAGGACGTAGAATTGATGACGTCTGGCAAGAGTTAACGAATAAAGATTTAACGGACGAATGTAATGCGCCGTGGATATCTCCTCGATCGTTCCTTAGCGGCGAAAAGGACAGACTGGCCAATGATAACAATAAAACGGTGCGGTGTGGGCCACGGCTGTTTGCGACTGTCTCGCGCCCCATTTAACCATCCGGAGAGTCGCAATAGGGCTGTTGTCGTCATTCGGCACGCAGTAAATCTTGTAAAGCGTACTTGCGTCGCACCCGGGTGACTCCGTCCATTGTGGCCGTTTTCGACTCCGACCACTTCACAGTCGTTGACTTTGTTTCATGTTGTCCAGTAGATTACATGTGCAGAAGGAACAGTTGTCGATGTAATGGTCTTTTTGTCGTTAAATATTCGTCATATTATAAGGCCTTAAATGATACGTCGCACATCCTCGCTATCTCTTTTGTGGGCAGCAACATTTATCACCATAGATTGATGTCTTTCCTTTTATACATGCATCATGCCACCATTTTATTAGCATGAGACATCACTGGGTCTGGCTGAAATGCAGCTTATGTGCATTGTATTCATCGAAGGCAATAACCAAAAACGTTTTTCCATGTCTAGTTATGCTGAGGAAGGTTCGTAAAAACGTGCCGTGTTACACACCTCTGATGATAAGAAAAAAGGGTGGTAATAAACTGAAAATGACTTTACCCGGCGCCGCCTCGGTGGTGTCAAATAGGGCACCCCTCGGTTTTTCGTGAATAACATCTAAACTGTTAGAGCCAGACCAACGGAACCTTTCATGGCTATTTACCAATCAATTTCACATATTTTGACATCAAAACCATTTCCATGCTAGGTCAGGTCATGGAGGTACGACGTTATAAGTGAACCCTTGGATGCATCTTTTCTCCGCTTCGGGCGGTGACGCAACATGCTTTGTTTTGTTTGTTTGTTTTTTGTTTTTTGTTTTTTTGTTTTTGGTAATATTCGCGAGTACAATGCAAGCACTGATTAGATTCGCATAAGGCACGATCCCCAAAACGATATAAAACCGTGACCCGTCAAAATTAGAGGTCATGTTAGGCCACATGTATGATGACAACTGGACTGATTTGTATCATGAGTGATAGAAGAGGTTGCCGCTGACCTTCCCCTTCGTTCAAACTACACAAACAAAATTATATGCGCCTCCTAGCAAGGTTCACCAAATGCAACGCAAGGTCATGTCAGATCGCATCATAGGTAGATGTCAAAAATAAATAAAATACGACATTGTTTGTGGAAGATCGTTCAGTCGCAGCACAATTATTGTTCCTTGTCAGGAAATGAAAAAATGACTATCTGTCCTGACCTGGCTTGACCTTGACCTGACAAAGAGCACTCAGAACAGACTTAGTTATCACGAGATGTCATTTCAGTTCTGCACTTGACACAGTTAAGAATCCCAGCGAGTAATTAGTTCTCTTTGGCAGGAAGAGTAATGCAACCTTGTCTGGCATGACCTGAACTGACCTCGGCTTGATGAAAAACTTGATGTTTTTCTTGATGTAATGCAACTTTATCTGACCTGACCTAGACTAACCTCGACTTGATGAAAAACAGGCACTGCAAAACTGATCATCAGAATGTTTTACTTCCATCCTTCTGTGACGCGGACCAAAATGACTGCGAGGAAGTATCTATCTTTGGCATGTCAAGTAGGACAAATATTCCTTCTGACTTAGACTGACCATGACCCGACATTTTTTTGACGTTTTGGTATGCTCCTGACTCAGAAGATTGTAATCTCTTGTTTGAAGGCTCTAAGACCAGCATTGTCGATGATATGATGTACGAACCGGTGTCAATTTTTCCGACGTCGTGTTATGCGTTTTACGTGGTCTGTAACGTCATGAGCTACGTGATTAAGGCTAACATAGTATTTTCTGAATCGCAAGATTCTGTACTATCGATTGATGGTAGATCGGTTCAGATCCGATGAACCGAAGATCCTGAGATAAAAGGTGATGACCTGTTTGACACCCCAGGCGGCCGCGGGTACAAAAACAGGCCAGGTGGTGCCGGGTTAAGACATCAAAATGGAAATCATTTTACGCATTGAAAACTGTGAAAGCTTCGACGCAAAACCAGCCGCAACAGAATTTCACAGATGGCAACATTTCAAGCATTATCGTTCTGTCGCACACACAGAACCTTCAATCGGGATTAGATGCATCGCCACACGAACTCAAACGAAGTTCCGACTCCAACTTTCAGCTCAAATACTATGATTTCTGAGTGGCTAGGCAACCGGCCGAACCAATCACTGAAGCGACTGGAATTCCGGTCGACATGCCACAGTACCTTTAGTGTCCAAGTTGGCTACTATTCAGAAGTTGGCAGCAATCTCCGCACACCGTGCGCCCCGCGAAGGAAATCGAAAAAAACTCTGGTCTAGTCTACCAGCCAATCGCAATCGACGCAGTCGGGCCAGACGGAGGTGGCCTGGCTTGTCGTCCGAGCGTCGGTCAGGGGATTTTTGTGGTGCAGTTTCGTTTTTGAGCACGGACGTCGCTGGAATGACGGTGGCTGGTGAACTGACGGTGATGATGTGTACCTAATCAGACGCATTAATAAAAGCCCTTGTTTTTTTATTGTTGGGTTAATACATTAGGTATAGTGCATTAAACTTGAGAGTACCTATATCAGTTTCACAAAATGGTTTTGGAGCAATGGCGCGGCTATTTTACATCGATATCGACATGGGCCGCGTTGAAAGACAGGCCGGTGTCGCCGTTCTTCGCACAGGGTCGGCCGCATGATGGGCTGATTTTGTCATCTCGGGCAAGCGTGGCCCGTGCGTGGACCAGAACCCGGCGCCGGCACACGCGGGAAATATCGTTCCCCTCGTTCCTCGCCGCCTCCTGGCACGCCAACGACGCCGGACGTGGCTGGCAGGGTGGGAAGAACACCGCAGCCGACGGCCGAGCAGGGGGCCGACAGCATCATTCATCAGGGGGCGGCGCGTGTCACGCCGATCTCCGCGTACCCTGCGTAACGCAGTGCGGGATCCGCGCGAGCGTGTCGCTGGCGGAGTAACCAGACACGTCATTTTTGCGGGACGGCGCGCGCTCCATGAGGCCACGACACACGAAATCCTAAATGGGATAATTTGCGTACATTAGGATACGCGGGAGAGAAATCACTTCCGCAGGTCTCCGCCGTAGTATCGCGTCAATCCTGAGCGCCTCGCGCGGCCCATGCGTGACAAACACGACCCGTCCCTGACTGTGCCAGAGCGGTTAGGGTCACGCCCGGGATGTTGTAATTCATCTCGGCTGCCGTAATGGGGGGCAGCCGAGTTCGGCGCCATATCGGCCCGATGGACGCCCTGGGCGGCTCCACACACCGCGGAACCGCCGATGCCCCCGCGGTGGTGAATTAATCAATACCGACCGGACCCCGCCGCCTCGCGCCGGCCCTGGGCGCAGTGATATCCGCCGAAAATAACAGAGCACAGAAGATTGGCGTGAAAAAGCAATTCGGTGTCTGCCGGGCGGCGCGCCGGGGAGGTTACTCAACGGCGATCCTCGAGTGCCGGCGGCGGTTTTGGTCTGTTTTATCTGGGCCGCGGAGTTATCGGCGATTTGGTCTGGACTCAGACAGGACAAACGACGGGCAGGCGGGCAGACGTACGATAATGCCGTCCAGCGCCATCGATGGCTGATGTGGGCGGAAATATCTTGGCATTTCTCCGCTGGGTCGTACGTGAAGATGGGCAAATGGGTATCTGACGGAACGTGGATTTTCGTATATATCTCGATTCGGTTGGAGAATAAGCATTGCCCAAGGGCTGACTTTTCTTCATTATATCAGCCTCCAACCTAGATACGGTAGCAGAGATCCTGAGAGAACATCTAAAATGTTTGAACAAACTAAAACGTTTCTTTTTCTTTTTCTTGTCGAGTTGTAGAAGCCATTTTTACAGCTGGACGGTTCGTCTTTCAAGATGAGCTTGCTCTTACATGGAAACGAGACATAACATTCAACACAACACAACATACGGACTTTTATGTATGCCAGCTTCTCGAGAGACGTTTCACTCCACCTTTTTACTTCCGAAGTACATCCATACCCTGCAGCTTACCGTCCGCCTCAGCCTGGAGCAGACCATTGCGGCATGCTTTTCGAGTGGCATCTCGCGAGCAAAACACGACAGCAGGAATAGCAGAGCGAAGAAAACAGGCTACCTCACGTTTAAACTGCACTTTGGTCGGAAAGTTTTCGTACACTGGAGCCCAATTCTTTAACCGGACTACGATGAACTCCGCCATAATTTGTCCGAAATTGTTTTCATAAGCCGACGTTCAGGTAGGTTTCGGAAGGCATGCGGCGTTGCTTGCAAAACAGTTTCAAGCAGGGGCTATGCAGCTCCGTTTGGGGAACTGGTTTAAAATTATGGAATTTATGTAACGTATGTAGCATGTGCCGTGCCAACTGTGGTTGATGCTTCCGTCTGCCCAGTGCAGCCCTGCCCGAAAACAGAAATACTGTTCATGTTACAGTACCGACGACCGAGGCGGAACATGCAAAGGTAGTCGACTCCGCCCGAAGGCAATCGGGTTAATTCAGCAAGAGGAGGCACTTATCGTGCCTAAGGCGACCCGTGCAGCGCCTTAACCCGATAAGGATTCCGGAGTTATGTGGGCTCGCAGGTTGGGAACTGCACCACATAGTTCGGGTGATTTCGGAATTTGCGGGCAGTTGGTCAAAGAACAGACGGCATGGCTAACAGCAGCTCTGATAACGTCGTTGGGACAAACAGTGCCATCACTCAAATTGTACAAAAACAGAAGTCTCCTGAGAAAGCAGAACGATCAATTATGCGGACGCTAGTGTTCAAAACGCGGTTTCGACGAGAATGGCAGACAAAACATGATTCTGTGCTGCGTCCAAATGAACTCTCGTGCACGTAGAAGACGGACCTTCACACAATAACGCTGTTTTCAGGACGTGACGGCAGACTGCGTTAAATGATTGTTGACTTGCAGTGATGCGTAGTTCTCTTGGATAAATGAAGCATAATAAAGCTCATTATTTTTGAGTCAAAGGAAATACAGCTCAAATGTTACGGACGCAAGTGACCTCGATAGTCGGCGTGTCCGAAAACACCAATAAACAGCAACAGGTCATGTCTTAATCCGCTGCTGACTGGGGAAGCGTTTAACGGCAACTCTCCTCCGGCGAATTTCTTAAATGTCTCCCAAATGAATCAACTTTGGAAGTTTCAGAGCATTTTCTGGCATCAGTAGTGTACATGCTGACAAAAAATTAGAAATTAGGTCATGTTAGGTCATGTCAAAACAATGTCGAAAAGACAACCATGCTTTGCGATTCGACGTTAAATTTTATTTCGCCGTATCCTTCTCGATGTTTTTATACCGCATGATGACTGTGCATTGCATTGCATATCATCATGGCCTGAGAGTTCAATATGGAGGAGTACTCCTGACATGCAAGGCCATCCTGGACCAAATGTGTATTTTCGACTTTCCTGATCCGGTGAGAATGCATTCGACAAAAGATATTAAATGAATCTATTTTTGGACGCGGGCACGCAGAAAATGATTTTTGTGCAAATAATTCACGTACGACTTTTACATGGTTCTTACAACAAGGTCATTGTTGTAAAAACTGCTGCGGCAGCAACTTTTGTAATGCGACCTGTAGTGGATGTGTGCAGATTTCAGCTTAGTGATTAAACTGGTGGCGTCGGTTTGAGGTTCCAGAGAAGCTGCGTCCAGATATTGGTCCTCGCAACACTATGCAATATTCTGTGAAAATGTGCAGTTTGAATCAAATTTATTTGAAGGACCGTGCAGAGGTGCCAGACAGAGGCCACCAGGGTGCTCTCAGTACTCTGATTTCGAAACTCTGACATGCTGCAACATTGGTAATCGGAGCCATTGCAAGGCTTTATTTGTGTACGCAACTGTTTAAAGGCGCTTTTTTAGAATCTCTATGCCACATACCACATGGACTCGGAAACATAATGCGTGACCCGTCGACGCGGATCTATAATTTGACCTGGCATTTAACCCTGACTTTTGATGACCTTGTTTCAGGCCAGACTCGCACTATGAAATGGAGATATCTGAGACACATCACCTCGCAAACTCCAGTCTCAGTCGGGTTTTCGTTGTGATGAGGCGACTCTGGAAAAAGGATCACTTTTGAGGGTTTTACATGACCTTTGACCTTTGACAACAGTGACTCATAAGCAAACAAACGTAAATGTCACAAGACCCGCGGTTCGGCGCTGTTGTTTGCCTTTTAAATCAGCCGAATCCAGCGATTGGTTCTCGCGATAGATGGGGTGCTCTGAGCACCCCTTCCCAGTCAATGAAAGATGGAGAAATGCCCCAGAAAACGCCGGGTTAAGACGGATAGCACATGACAATGAATGCTTGAACAAATAAAACGTAAGACTCTATGTTATAACTGCTAAAACCGCAAAACTGCAAAACCAGTAAAACTTCTATGGTCTAAGTCCGCGTTTTACTCTCCGCGTATAAAATTGCAGTAACCTGTAAGAAACAAAATTACCAAGAAAACAATGATTCCGTGGCATTAAAGAAACTTCAAAATGGCAAACAATAGCGTGGGTAAAATCTGAACAAAAACCATGATAGACAGCTCCATTAGAAGAAGCCCGGACTTCCCGTCCTGGCCAAGCGTGTTCGAGTCACCCCGGCGCTCGATATTTGGCCTGTGGGTCAACAGGCAACTGGCCAACGTAGGGTCACGTTGATTACCGCACGGTTGTGTCGCACTCTTGACGGCACGTTAAATTTTCGCCATAAAAATCAACCGTCACCTGGAATTGCGTGAACGGGTGTAGGGGTGGGCGTATATGCAACAGCTTGCCTAGCATTGGCTCAGATTCTTTATCACTCTAGCAAACCATTCATATTAAATAAAAAAGTACAGTTAACCCTGCATGAATCTTCCGTATACGCCCTGTCTTCTGAGTTATATCAACGATTCTACCAAAGCTACACCCCTGTAGTAGTGGTTTGAAAGGACATATTGGTGAGGCTTGCATTCATTCAATATGTTCCCAGTGCGTTTGGCTGTGTTAACCAAGTCAGCTGCTTAAAACTCAAAATCGATGCAAAATGCGACCACACTGTCCTAGTTTGCAGCAAATCTTAGATATTTTTATTCTGAGCAATTAGTGATATCAAATTTTTCAACGCTTCTTTACAATCGTTCTGTTCCTGTGCTATCTAAAGGTTGGATGAATATCACGTCATAGAATCGTTTGTCAGCACGTTATTCGTATCATCTTCACCTTTAAATACATCTCATTGGTGAATGGAAAACAATATACTTCAGCGTCCATTCCGACAGGTTTCCAAATGCAAACATTTTTTAGGCTGGAATTATACGACATTTGTGCAAACCTACATATGCTTCTCTATGTTTAAGTAGGAGTTTCTGGACTAAATGATGAATTTTAGAAGGTTTTTATTGCATCATATTTTTTCCTTAATGGAAATTGGGGAACAGAACGATCTTTTAATTTAAAATCCTGATTGATTGCGTAGTATGTCAAAAGAATCTAGACGCAGTGAGGAGCAAACAGCTTCACTCCGGCACATTAAAACGACGTAGAGTCTAGAAATGTTTCAATCATCTTTACGCAAAATGGCAAACTGATACTCCTATTGCTGAACTGAAATCTAGCGTCAGGTTGTTGGATGACGCCTATTCTTGAAAAGATATGTTTCTGGTGAATAAGAAAAGTGAAGACTCCGAAAAATCGTGGCAATTAGGGTGATCCAAAACGATTTGCTGTTTTCGAGCACATGGCCTTGTATGTGCTCTGTATGTGATAAACCAGCGTTAGATATACGACTTATTAAACAAGGATTTGTTTAGACGTCACCAATATCGTTCACGTTTATACCACCAATGAAACTTCGAGGGAACATCTGACGTTGCGGCTTAAACTTTTCCTCAGTTGCCCGGAAAAATACGTCTTGGCCGGGAGTTCTCAGGACTAAATTTCGTTTTTTTCAAAGGTCATTTTCTTTAAGTGTCCAAATGACTGTCACGTGGATTCAAATGAGATTTATCTCAGAGCTAATTTTTGTCACTCGAATAAATTGATATTCAGCATAAAACTGAACTGTTCCTCCTTGTATTCTAGCCTGCTTTACACGATCAATTGTAATTTGGGCGTTTAGAGGAAATGGCCTTTTGAGAAAAAAAGGAACCATAGACTCTCATTCGCAAGGCAGAATAACGCGACGACACAAGAACCGCGCTTGGTAAGTAACATGATTCAGATTCCAGAGGGTTTCATCCGTTATGCGTCTTGTGGGAAACTGGACTGTTAATGCGCTCTTAAAAGCAGGACTACGACGTGACGGAAGAGTCCTACGAAGGGCCTTGTGACGGCCTCTGCGAAAGATGCACCTGGCTCCAAAGTTTGGAGATCGTACCTGATAGCGTACTATTTTGAAAGTTGCTCGACACCAAGCAAGAAGAGGGTCAGGCATTAAAAAAACCTTTGGCACAATTCAGAGAAACCGGCCTGCTATGTGCCTGTCTATGAGTTAACCACGCTCAGAACAATAAACTTCCTAGGTCGGCCGGAACGTATGGAGAAGACTGGACTCAGTCGTTCATGTTGGGCACTGTAGGCTTGACCAGTGACGGACCTCTGTCTGAAGACCGGATCGGTGGCGTACCTAAGGGGGACAACAGTGAAAGCTGGACAGTGAGGCGTCCCTGCGGTAAGACCTGGGAGAATGGCCCGCCGACACGGATCTGCGGAAAGGTAAGGGTGACAACACACGTATCTCAGTGAAAGGAATTTCAAGGCTGAATCAGAGACTGCGGAAATGATTAAGAAACGACCACCTTTTGTGCACCAGGAGATATGACCATCTTCAATAGATGACTAATAAAGATCATATCTGAACTTTATTCACTCTGTGAAAGGGCAGAAACTAATAAATAATATGATAATATAAAATAATAATAAGAAGAAGAAATGACGCAGATAATAATAATAAATAATAATACATTCCCATACTTCCGCGGGAGGGCTGGAGTGGTGGCGAGGGTCCGAGCGAAAAGCAGTGAAGGCGTACCCAGAAATGTTTCTCAGCGGGAAGGCCGAGGAAGGAGGGCCAGGAGCGTACCTCTTCGAGAAGGCCAGGATGGTAACGGGACTCCGAAGAAAAGGCAATGAAGACAGGACCGAGGAGAGGACCTGTGAGAGGACCGTGCTGTCCGCACCAGGGACCCACATCTTCGGCAGAGCCAGGAAGACCGAACCGGGACCTACCTCTGCGGCGGGGCCTGGAGGGCCGGACGAGGGGCCCATCTCTGCGGCAGGCCCGGGAGGGCCGGGGCCGGGACCTACCTCTGTGGCAGGGCCGGGCTGGTGACGGCGGTGACGACCAGCAGCAGTCCGACGATGGAGACCATCGTGGGCCGCCGACACCGCGGCCGCGCCGCCGCCACTGCCCCCGCGCGTCCGAGGGCGACCCGTCCGGCCCGGCGGCGGCTGGTGCGCGCGCCGGCGGCCGGTGCCGGGCTTCCGGTCCGCCGTCCCCCTGACCGCCGCCGCCGGCCGGGCGGGCACGGCTTGCGGTGCATGCACTGCCAGCGGGCGGCGGCAACGCGTCGCACATCGCCGAGATTGCGGCCTGGGATGTCGGCGGCGGCGGCTGGCCAGCCTTTGCGGGCGGCTTTACGAGTGTCGCATATGCATAGCTTCTGGTCTGAACGCTTGTCTGCGCATGTTGTGTCGTGGAAAGAGGCGAAATATATCATGGCAGGTCCTTCTAAACACGCCGCCGTATTCAGCACGCTTCAGTCCGATGGGCCTCCGTCTCGTTCCGCTGCGGCGCTGAAGCCACAACTATTTCAGTACTGCATTGCAGAACAGAACCATGGACAACGTACGATGTCCAACCGGCTGGAAACGCACCGGACCAGGCGAACATACGGCATGAGATGCGAACGTGATTTACCGGTGATACTGGGAGATGTATCCGATACGTGCGCCGCACTGGCAATATATGCATTTTAAACTGCTTGAAAGTAATCAACACGAGTACACCTCCTTGCACGACGTTTTAAACATGTATCGTTGCATGAAGCGAAAGCAGTCCGAAAGACATGTAGTGTGCTGTTTCATTTCACCTTATCAAAGATGCATTACCACCTTTCACTAGAAATTGGTTTTAATTCTTAACAAACCAAAAACGGTTCGCATCACTTTTGGTTCAACTCGACAGACCGACTCACGTTCAGGGCTGCACATGAAAGCACATTCTACGCGGGCGTTTTCCCGTCGACCAGTGGACCAGACGCGGTCTAGAGCCCGGTCTGACCCGCTCTGGTGGTATTCACCGTCCAGTCGGGCACACAGCGCCCCTAGTTTCCAGTCCCCACCCCACCGTCACCCAGGCCTGTCGCGTGCTTGGAGGTCGTCACGGTGGCTGGCTGCCGGCTCCTCGGCTGACGGGTGACCGGCATGAGGAACGATTGTCGCAGCACGCCGAGGAGGCACAGCAACAGTCTCCATCCGCAAGAAAACCTGGTGCGAGAGACTGCTGTGTCAACCTGCTACCTACCCACAGCGCATCCACAAATATTACCCGGCTTTCCGCAAGGCCGTGAAATATTAACGTTGTAATGCGCTCTTCAATTCCCTTCAGATTTGAGGAAAAGAACTGAATTAACATTGACGTATTCCTTTGACTGCTCAGCTCGCAACATAAAAGCGTAAGTGTTGACTGCTGTCAGAAAACAGCGATTTTTTTACTCTTGCTTTGAGCGATGTGTGATACTCCTTGAAGCTAACATAGAGCTTATGCATGGGGTGCCGGAAATGGTTGCTAGGCACTGGCACTTCCAGCATGCAAAGCGCACGCTCACCCGCCTGCACAGATATGAACAGGCTCGGGGCAAGGTAGCCACTCATCATATAGGATGTTACTGAGTATTATTATTGTGTAGTATGTTACTGAGTAATATTATTGCATGTCATATTACCTTATACCACATTGTTATTATATCCCATATTGTAGATCATATTTCTGCGGTATATCATATTACCGTATACCATGCCAGTGGGTTGCGGTTTTTACGAGGTTGTCGTCTTGAGTAATTAGTTAAATATCCGGTCGTGCCTGCTCGCTGCAAGTCATCGCCGCACTAACACGGAACCGTCGACGTCTTTCTTGCACATCAGCTCGCTGAAAAATGGCAAACGAGGAGAAGGCTTTTGTGCTGCACAATGTCTGCTTGGTAACAGAGATTAACTACAGACAATGGGACACTTCGGCGTCTTATCTGGGGATGCTTGTGCTGATTAGCCGGTGGGGTTGCGGTATCAGGCAGCAATTGCGTATTAATTACAACGCAGAGTAGACAATCATCACAATTATTTACGTCTGTTGTGCATGATGTTAAGATGACTGAAATACCAGCCGATGCAGAGGGCTAGAAAATCAAAGCACTTGCCACCGTATCACTTAACTTGCAGCACCCGCGCGACATGCATGCAATCTCGAGCAGTATCATGCAGACCAGTTCGGTGTTCGGAAATGAATGGCCGGATTCCGCGAATAATTAGGAACGGATCAGTGCCCCCCGATTTCTATCAGAGCTCCCAGCTTGAAACAAATTAACAGCGGGCCGTCTCCCTGCGATGGGACGGCACCACTGAAACGTCCGTACCGCCGCGACACTAATTGCCGCTGGTACGTCGTCGCCGACGCGACGCCGACCGCGACGAGCGAATGTCGTGCATGTCGGCCTTGTCACTTTGCTGATGCTGACGCTGATGCTGCCGCAGCCCGGGTCAGAACGTGTCGAATTTTTTTTTTCAGCCGTGATATGAGGCCACATGAATGCATGAGAGTCGTGCCGAAGTATTTTGCCAGGTTCTGCTGGGAGTGGTACGGCTCGTAATGCTCGTTTTTGAACCAAGTATATGGTTGTAGTCGCCGCTGAAAGCGGTGTTCGAGCTCTCGTTACTGCTAAAACGCGCGCACTGAAAAATGAAACATCATCTCTGCGACGTTGCCCTGTCATGCCGGTCCACTTGACATAACTCCCGGTCATTCGTTTCATCACGTAACAGGACGAACGGCGCCTCCGCCACGCCAGCCAAACGGCCCCTCCGCCCTGCAAAATAGATAGCGCCGGTGGCGCGGTTCCCAGCCGTGCGGCGCAGTCTACCCGGACCGGCGGGACGGCGCCGTCACGCCGCCGCCCAGCCGCCGACCGCCGGCCGTGAGCGATGGTCTCCGCCGCGGGGGAGCGCCCGCCAGGTGCGCCCGGCCCAACCGTCCGTTCGGCCGTCGGCGGCCGCGGCGTGACGCTCGCGCCCCGCGCATGCACGTGCAATCGGGCGGCCGCAACGCCCGGCAGCCGCGAGTCGCGCGAGGCGAGGCGGAGAGGTGGGCGGCGATGCCAGGACGGAGCCGTCAGCGTCACGACGTCCAGTCCCTCGGGAGCCGTTCTGGGCCCGCTGCACGGGGTCCAAATGAGGAGCCAGCGCCGCGGGAGTCGTCAGGCTAGGACGGCCTCTCTGTCGGGCTTGTCTCCGTGGCTGTAACTGAAATCAGGACCCCTGTTCTCTCTGTTCGCGAGCGTCCGGTGTTCTCATGTCACCGGCCCACGCATCAATCTTGTGACCGCAGCACGAGGGCAACCAGATAGGAAAACTTCATTGAAACTGTTAAAACTCCTCCCGGGAGCTTGACCGGACCGACCGGCACGGTCGTTGCGTGTTGGAGTCAGCAGCTGTCTACGAATCAGAAGCAGGACTCCTTTCAAATAAAAAAATAAATGCTGCGTTGAGTTCGATTCGATATGTGACGTAAAATCCACCTGCCCATCCTTATCCTTACTTTTTATCCTTTTGATGTGCTTTATTAAAATATGAGCTTCTGAACGGACGAAATAGACCTCTCTCAAAATGCCCCATAGCAATGCATAATGTTGTGGGAGATGCAGTCAAATAGGCCCGTCACATGTGTTCAACGATGCCACGTGAGGCTGTATCGTGTATGTATCGTGCTTTACCGATATCACCAAATACCATAATCACTGAGACAGCTTGGAGGCTAGATTTCCATTGTACGGCTTGCTTACTACTTACGCTCTAACCCGACCAAAAATTGCCCAATTAAAAAAGCAGCCATCTGAAAGTCTACGAGAACAAAAAGAAAAACGGAAAACAACCCTTCAAATAAGGCCCCGACAAAGGGTCGTAAATAGCAATGCTTAACTTCCCAATCTGCTGTGCCTTCCCAATTCGGGAAGCCCCCAGAGCTCAAATGACTTGTTTGTTTTCACACACATTCTAAGTTTGTATTCGTAAAGCTCTCTCGAGATCACTCACAACCTCTCACGAGACATGAAAAAAAAACAGTAGGATTCCTCCGGCAAAGGCATAAATTGGCGGATAAATGTTGCTTTGCGTGTTACCAGTAAACTTATTCCGCGACTGCCAACAAAGCTTTCATCAGTTATTCATCTTTTGACCAGTTTGCTTCGGAGTCTACAAGCCAGTGATGACGTCATTGCGGACTGCCTTCAATGGCGGCCATTATGATGCGCCGCCGTCCATCAAAGCAGAACGCGAACGTGCCGACGTTGTCGTCGCATATCGCGCCTCCATTCATTGCCAAAGAATGTGCGCAGCACGAGGCTGAATGACCTAATCTCTGGGCGCCCGAGCATCACGCGAGCAGAACGTGCTGTGCTGATGTCACGCGTGACAGATGGCGACATCCGTCACGCGCACGGCGCGTCGTGACGATTTAGTGCTTGCTTGGCCGCTTTGTCCCTTTGATCAAGCGGCACGAAAGAGCATTCGCCGTTCGGTCACCTTCGACAATACAGGGATACGACCCCCCGGCAATTTCTAAACTTGATGTAATAGAGCAATGAAACAAAAACCAGCGTATAGCTTGCCTGTGCCTACGCGATGATGCCCTGATTGGCCCTTTCGGTTTACACGGTGGCCTTGGAGGCAATCTTAAAGGAGTTCATGTCAGTAGATTCTGGTTCCCATCGGATACTATGGTAACCTATGGGACCTCTTTTTGAGGTTCCCATGACGACTTTGGCGATGAAAGACTCAGATAATTGTTGCAATACAAATCAACGCCGCCGAACACTTACTGACCCATCCAAGGTCAATATGTAAAGGCTTAAAAGGCCAGTGATCCCAGTGCATGATTTTGGGCCTGAGATTATCTTGACCAGATAAGAGTCTACTTGCAAATGTCTTTGACATCATGGATCACACGAAAACATGATATAGGTAAAACGGGGCGTAGTGATATATTTAGGACGGCTGATATATCATGAAGATCGTCGACATAAGATTCCTCCATCACAGGCCCTCGGGAAGAGGTCATGGGCCAGCACCCTTTTAATATATTGGCCCCAAATTTGTCACAGGTACGAAAAAAATACAAAATTAATTGTGTAAGCTTTGAGAGCAGTCAAAGCAGTCAGCATTGGCCAACTTGCGAAAAACGCCGGAGGACTGCACCTCATGTAGGTACATATTGGCGAAGGGTAATATCTCAGTACGACGCTGTGATGTGATGTGTGATGTGTGATGTGATGTGATGATGTGATGCATTTGTCCCCAAATGCAGCAAGTTTTGAATATGTGGGACGATTATTCGAAACTTTTGAAGTTTGCCACTTCATCTCTAAAGGTACGATCAGAGCAGTGTGTGAAAATCGGTCTGGTTCACAATTGCATGATCAAGTTACAGAACTTCCAAATTACGGCCAACGCCAGACACTGGGAGGCGGCGGCCTGACTGCCGAGACGGAAAAGGGTGTGACCTCAGCGGCAGAGGGCGCTCTGATTGGGTTGCGCTGCTGCGCCAATATGTACAGAGGACCAAATCGTCATGCCTTAACGATGGCGGTGCTTCGGAATAAATACCATGAGGAAAAAATCGGATAAACTCAATCAGATATGGGCAAGTCCAACCAAATCTGTTAATGAGCAAAAAAACATGATCCAGAAACAGACGATCATGACAAGAATGGGGTCGGAATTAGCCATACGTCTGACCAGATGAACTCATTTTGAAAAAAATAATCTTCTTGGTCGTTGTGTCATTCCTGATGTGTTTTTGCGAACCGCAACAAAAGGAAAAGACAAAAGCCAGAGTCCAAACAGCAGCTGAAAACTGCGCTCACCATTCAGGCTATTTGTCTTTCGTCTTATGACCTGACCTACGGCGTCTGGTTTGTAACGTGTTTTCCAAAATTTGCTACGCTGTTCATGCAAGAATACTGAAAATTTGGGATCGCTAGCGTGCGTCCTTTGGATACTATGTTCGAGTAACCAAAGAGGCACAGGCAAATCCCCCACCCAGTACCTTGCGGTTTCCCTAGCCTTAGCATGGCCGTATTACGAAATCATTCCAAACAGGCTTCAAAATTCAGATCCAAATCCATTTGGTGAAGTGAATTTCAAGTCCAAATCCAAATCCAGCCCAGTGCATGGATTGCGGATCTAAGTCCAAACCAATTCAGCCTTTTTCAGTCCGAACAATTGCTTTACCATATAAACCTCCGGAATGAAGTTAATCTCCCAGGACCTTGGGCAAAATTTCCAAAGCATTCTGGAAAACTGCACCCTTGCAATGGTGTAATTTTCCAAAACCCTTTCTGAGGTATCAGGCGCCAGGTTTTTGCACAGTACGGCCCTGGCAGCCCCAAACCTCCCTGGAAACCAGAAACTCCCCAAATGTCGTCCATTTTATTTCTAGATTACGAGACTTCAGGATGCCATTGTCATCTTTTAGCAAGAAAAACGCGAAATTCGAGAACACATGACCGATCGATGTACCTTGGGTGTGCTTACTATTGCATTTCTGGGCTGCGTTCTTTTATAATCATGTAGTGGATACCCACGCAAATATGCATGTTTGTGTATACCCACGAATATAGGCTTTTACCATGTTTGTGGGTACACAAATCTGGTTTGCGGGTGCATGCGCATTGCGCACCCACAGAGATATAAAGTTTCGCCCCTGTAATTCCCGCGCAAAAACAAACAGACCAACCGGAAGCCTGACACCCAGCCGCATTTCGTACGCGGCCTTCGAATTGTGGACAAAGAAATCCTGAATAACTCCAGTAGTGTTTCAAGTATGGTCTTGAAATTTTCAGACGGATCAATTACAGTAATAATGACAACGTTTGTTACATTTACTGTAGCTCTGATCAATGGATCACATGCTAAAGGTGGGTTTCTAGCCGGCTTGTCCTCAATTTATCTCAAGTGAATCGATTCACTGCCCGATTCACTGATCTGTGAATCGATTCGTGTTCTGATTCATGGCGATTTTGAGGAAACTGAATCGATTCAGTCGTGCTTTAATGATGACTCAATGACTTTAACTGGTCTGTTTACTAGTGAGACATTAGCTAGTTTGCCATTCTATCCTGATATTGATTCACCGTAGTGTACACATGAATCGATTCTGATTCTGATTTGCGATGATAATTACTGAATCGATTCGGAATCGACTCAAATCAATTCAGAACCAAGAACCAGGCTAGTTTCTAGACCCCTTACCAGTACGAGGGTGGCGCGGCATACACCAATGCAAAGGTTAACAGTCGCGACCCCGGTGCCTCTTCCAGAAATGTAGAGCTGTTCCGATTGATTTTATCCCAGTTTGTGAATCCACTACCGGAAAGCAAACGGAGGATGTTTTCTTAGGTGTCGTATCATATTTGTAGTAAAGTGAAATGCAAATCCCTCGGGTACAGTCGCTATTTGAGGAGGCAAGCGCGCGTAGGCGTTGGACTATACCTTTAATTTAAACAGCACACGATTTTTTATCAAAAATGCCCCGTTTGCTTCCCAGTTAATAGGTACTTATAAAACGGAATAAAATCAGCCGGAACAACTCAGTTCCTGAGAGCGATAGGATAAGTGATGAAGAGTATTTTCTTTTCACATGTCTTTTGTATGTGGTATCCGAAAACTGACAGAGCGTGTAGAACTATTTCCGGTAGTGTGCTATCCTATTTTTTGTAACATGCAATTCGACGCGCTTTACACTCGAAACCAGTCACTTTGAAACTGCAGAATGTATTCCTTGAAACGTTAGCTGTATGAGTATTATGACGATTGGCGAACTTATTGTTGAACTGCCGAAACCAACCAAAGGCGTCCTACGAGCAATCGAGCAAACTCATAAGAAGTTAATCCAGTGCATGTATGCCCTTGCATAGAACAAAAACATGCCTGAATGAAAGCATGCTATTCAAGTGCGCCAACATTTGTTCATATATGCATACATGATATGTATACACGCATATATACATAAGCATATCCATTACATATCCACATATATCGACATATATCCATACATAGAATGTTCTGTTTAAGATACAAATGCAATTTTTTTTAGAAACAGATGCCGCCGGTCAAGATGAAGAGATCTCATTCCGAAGAGATGTTCAAATGTTGGGAGGTCACGTTTTCGGCAGTTTGGATCAGACCCCAATCATTCACACAAAACGACGCTCCTGACGGGCATGACATTTCTCCACGCCCACGCGAACTCAGAAACGCCAGAAAGCGGCGAGAAATCAGAGCACACCAATGTTTTCTTTGACAGACAAGCCGATTGTGTATGGGCGCAGACGAAGCCTCTTACTGCCAGCAAATCCACTGAAAGCCCGATTTTTTCTCGCTTTCCCTCCTGATCCCCCAGTGAATGGGAGATGAGCGAGTTCGGGCCCAGCTGCCTAAACTGAGCCACTTTGTGCGTCTATAAACAAGAAATTTCTGCCCGGCCCCGGGGATAACAGAGTCGCTGCGCAAATGGGGATGTTTTGCTTTACCCAGATGGGTTCTTGGACGCCCCGCAAATGGATCAACAGATTGGCGGCGCGACTCAGCCGTAGGCGACGACGACGACGACGAGAGACTGCGGGGTGGGCTGGGGGGGGGGGGGAAGAACGAGCGGCACTCGCGCCCTAGGGGCAACAGGGTGATGCAGATGGCCTCCGTGGTCGCCAGTGCCGAAGCCAGGATTCTCCATATTCTTTGTTATATAGGATTAACCATATCCTCGTACCCATAACTTGGGTAAGGATTCCCTAATCGGCGAGGGTGGGCTTATTCGGGTCTTCCCTGGGATCTCGAAAAATTGCTCCTGCGATGTGAGTTCAACAAAAGGTTTTCAATTCTGGATGATTTAAACTACATTTCTATAATAAAAGAATTAAAAATTTCTATGAAAAAAATTATAAAAAATTTATGGGGTAGATACGGGGAGCCAAAGAACAGAAATTGGGTTTCTATAAGTTCGATGTTCGTAGCCCGATTTTGACGCGATTTTCATGGATCGATAAGAATTTACCCTTGACTTATACGTTCAGAATTTGGAGAAAATTCATACGCGTTCACAGGGCCTTGGAAATGGGAGGTATTTCTTGAAAACCTAATCTGCATAAAAGTTAAAGATATTTTTCAGCTTTTACTAGTCATTCTTAGGTTAGGTTAGGTTAGGGTCAGAAGTACAAATCGTATGACGCTGTTCACGTAATGCTGGCGCAGACGGCATCATGGGCCAAGCGCGAATCTAAGGGAGAGGGGGGCGATGGGGCGATCGCCCTCTCCTGAGGCCCGAGAAGGGGCCCCATATGAGTTTTATGGTGTATCTGTGAAAACGGAACGGGTTCTTGATGCAGTCAGGGGGCCTGTGTGAGGGTTAGATGACCCTGTGATGCATAGAAGGGCCCATAAAGCTCCCAAAGGCCCCTGAGACCACAAGAGGGTCCCAACACGACGGATAGCTTCTGAGACCGCCAAAAAGGTGTTAGGCGGACTCCTGGCTCAGAAAAGGCCCTGATTCTGCCAGTGGGGCTCCTGAAGCGCCGACAAAGACCCCTGATACCGCTAGAGGTACCGGCGCAGCCAAAGGGGGGACCGACCTCCCCCTTAACCCTATTCCCGGCAGGGGGGGGGGCTAAATCCGCCCCCCTCGGGTTTTCTGCTTGCCAATTCCAGGCTTTTTGACGCAGCTTCATGAAACTTGGTCACTTTTCGTAACTATTCTTTCTACGCGCTGTGACAAGATTTCACAATTCTACTTTGCCCAGGAGCGGAGCCAGGCAACGTTTTTGGGAGGCACCTCAGGTCATTTTTGGCTATATTGAGGGTAAAAGAAAAATGTCTGCCAAAAACAGCGTTTTTAAAATAGAACTTAAAACTTTATATGGATGTATAGCAAAATAGTTGGGCAATGTGCAAACAAAATTTTGTTTATCTGAGGTCACTTTACAAGGTTAGGTCAAGGTCAAAACTTAAAATTTGTTTTTTTGCAATAATTTTGGCGCTGTTTTTTCAAATGCCAAACCCGGAATACATATGACGTAGAAGGGTGCCCTCTACTTGTGTACCAAGTTTCAGCTTGATATCAGGTCGGGGCACGGAGCTATGACCTAAAATGTCAGTGCGCGTACCCTATATCGCAATAGCCAAAAAATGAAATTTTTGGAATAGAGTGAATTCAAATGATTGAAAACGTTTATAGATCATAGCAAATGCACACGAGATCATTCCAAGTGACTCCAAGGTCACTGGAGGTCATCTAACGTCAAAAGTCACAAGTTGATCTGAAGAACGTGTGGCCATGACAGTTCCCCTTTTTCATGTCCCTGGCACCGCCTATGCTAACGTTATACAAACACTGTAATGCGATTTGTACTTCTTTAGCATAACATGACTAGCAGAAGCCAAAAAAGTGTTTTTAACCTTTTTTGTTCATTCATTTGTTAAAAAACTAATAATCCTTTTTTTGAAACCATGTGAACGCCCATAAATTTTCTCAAAATTTCAGATTTGTGGACCCATGGTAGAAGCCCTATCCATAGTCTCTCGATTCACGCCAGTTTCATTGAAATCGGTTGATAAACAACGGAGTTATAAGAAGTCCAAAAGTACCCCCCATTTTGACATTTTTGCCCCCCCTGTATCCACAAATTTCGAAATTTTGAAAATGCCTTTGTATAAAAATGTAGTTCACGTCACGGCAAACCGATTGCCGTTTGTTACGATGAAATCGGACAAGTGGTTCTGGAGATCTCAGGGGGGGGGGCCGAATCCGCCCCCCCTGCCGGGAATCGACCATACCGTCTAGCCCTCCGGGAATAGGGTTAAGCCTGCATTTTGGTGAAAACCATTGCATATTGTCTTCCCAGCAGGCGATTTACGTATGATTTCAGTTCACACTGAACTCCAGGTCCCCCTTAAGAAAATCCTGGCTGCGCCCCTGGCTAGAGGCGCCCCAGGACCGCCAAATGTACCCCATGTAACAGAGGAAGATTCTGATGCAGCCACGGAGACTACCGGAAACGTTCAGAGGGCCCATGACACTGCACAGCGGCCCTGAAATCGCCAAAACGTCTTTTGTACCTGCCAGAGGGCCACTGAGACGACAAAAATGCTCCCCGGAAACGACAAGAGGGGTGTCGAGGACAACAGGCGTACACTGAAACTGCTAGCGAGGAACGTTCGAGACTGCCAACTAGTAGTCTCTAGTAGCGGGGGCCATTGAGACGACCTGAGGCGGCCTCTGACACCGCTTAACCTTGAGACGTCCAGACATACTCCTAAAATGCCCGGAGGACCTGGAGCATTGCCAGAGGCGCCTCTGTCACGGCGGAGAGAGACTTTGATAGGGTCTCCGTTTCTGCACGAGGGGCTTCTTGGACGCAAAAATTTCCCAGGGACGACAGGAGGGAACCCAAGATGGCTTCTGTCCCTGGAACTGTCAGAGGGGTCCACGACGCTACCCGAGGTGTCCCTGGAACTGCCAAAAGAGCGCCTGAGACGTCCCAAGGGGCACATGAAACTGCAAAAGGAACCTGAGACCGCTGGAGGACACTAACGCGGCAGACGGCCCGAGACCCACAAAAAGCTAGCAAAAACGTTCCCAGAAGTTATGGGGGGGGGGGGCAGAGGGGTTCCTGGAGTCTAAACCAGATAAGGGCACTACATTTGAAATAGAGGAGGGTGCAGCCGCCTGAAATCCCACCGTTGTTGTCATATTTCGGCCACTTTGTAGAACAAAAAAAAAGGAACAAAACGCAAAATTTTGTTAAATTAGGTGATGCGCTTGAGTTTTTCCGTTTACGTTATATGGTAGAAAAACGCAACATTACATCAAATATTTCGGACTAAACCCGAGCGGATCAATATTTTCTCCCATATCTGAAGAGCAAATAGAAATGGGGAGGTACGGCCGGGAGGGAAGCCCCGCGTTGATCATTCCCCTTGGCAGAATCCCGGATCCACCCTGCCAGGGGCATGAAAAAGGGCAACTGTCATGGTCGCATGTTCATCAGGTCAGCTCACGATCTTTGGCCTCAGATGACGTCGGATCATCTCAGTCACGTGTAATGGTTTTAGGTACATTTCATAGTGTTTGAAAACGTTCATAATCATTTAAATCGACCATATTTTTAAAATTTATGTGTATGACCGTCGTGGTATAGGATAGAGGAGTTCACATTTTAGGTCATAGCTCCATGACTTGACATTATACCAACCTGGGACTTGAAACGCTGGTAGAGAACATAGTTCTGAACTCGACTTTAAACAATAAGTGCCAGACATATTGACACAAAACTAGATTTTGATTTTTTGACCTTTACCTGGCCATGTGACGTGATCTGAAGTCATTAAGAATATTTCTGTGTTTTCCCAGTTATTTGCCTAAACATTCAAATAAGTGCTACAATTATGTCTCAAAAACTCTGTTTCTGGCGGCCATTTTCTTACCTTCAGCAATGCTAAAAATGGCCTGAGGTACCTCCAAAAAACTTGGTCTGGCTCCGTTCCTGAGCAAAGCATATCTACGAAAATTTACAGTAATATGTAGGAAGAATAGAGATGAGAAGTGACAACGTTTCGTGGAGCTCCTCCCAAAACGCTGGAAATGTTGAGCAAAAAACCGGAGGGGCTTCTGAAGCCCTCCCCTGATGCAGGAATAGGGCTAACACGGTCAAGAGGCCGAGAACAAGGTACGCCGTTCTCGCAGCACTGGCCGGCCGTCGTTACCGACGGTCGCCGGACAGTTCGGCTGTCTTACGCCACCTCTCGACATGGACGTGATACGGGGGGCGTGCAGCGAGGCGAGCGAGCGAGGCCACAGGGTACCGGTAACCGAGACGGCGGGTAACCGTCCGCCGTGCGGCGACGGCAGCCGAGTGTCTCGGCTCCACCGTAACCTGCCTGTCACGATCACGAATATGACTCGGTGTGCATTTTTCTTGTAGGTGTCCGTGTGATTGCCAACAGCTCCGTGAATGCGATATAACCCTTCCTGACGTTCTGTTTTCAGGTGCACATTCATGTGGTTACAGCTTATCCAAGTGTCATGATCCGACCTGACCACTTTGCCTTTTGTTCGCTTGGTTACAGTTTCGTCATGTGCGCACGGGCGAACATTCGGTCAGGCCATTTTCACTGTAATATGCTATAAGTGAATGGTATTATAGCTTATATATATGTACGTAGTATATGCAGTACATGCAGTGGAGTTCGCACTCGTTCTGACCTTAAACAAAACACCGGTGCAGTGTTAGAAGTAAGGAAATATGTGATGTTTAATGAACAATATGCTCAGTAGTGCACATTCAGGAAAATGTTTCAAAATTGGAGACGTCCGATTCCTACCGCCCGGAGAAAGATGGAAGGGCAGGGCTGCTGAAAAAGCCCTACGCCAAACGGAATCCCGATGACACCTTTGCTTGTGTGATTTTTAATCCGGGTCATCCACGCAGTGCACAGTTCTTCGGGGAATCTCGCTACCCAAGGAAAAGACAATTTAAACAGGACACTCACACACAACAGAAGGACAAGGAACGTTCTCGTATTTAAGCCTACAGCGCTGCGCTCCAGGATAATTTCCATGTTTATTTACTTAAGTGCGGAAGGCGGCCGGCGTATCGCATCCAGTCACACGCACACCATGTATGACACGGTTGACAATGCCTCCCCAAGAACTCTGGCAAAAATGAGGGTGGCCAGATGTTTTGTTGTGGAGACAGTTCGGGGCGTGGGTAGGCATCAAGGCAGCTTCTTTTTTAATTAGACCTATTCCGCCTCCGCTGCTCGGTTTATGTGAGTTTCAGTCTGAGCTGCTGCAGTTCATCCGACGGGACTGCGATGAAAAGCCGACAAAAACGACGTTTTGGTGTGGTCTGACATTCTCCATTCATCAAAGCGGCTCTCACTGGGTTCTAGGTCCAGATTGGTCGCGAGTCTGCAGGGCTGGTGGGTTACGTAAGCCAACGAATTTCGGGGCGGTAAGATGCTCATGGGACAAGACGTCTGAGACAATCCGTGAAATAGCAGTCATGCCAACGGATGTCCTCGGACAGCATCCGTTGACCTGATTCTGCGACAAACGGGACATGGGCCAGGGAGAACAGATAGCATTTTAAGATAAACTGTTTGATGCTTCACGCACAGGAGAAATCAGTTTCTTCGCACGACTCGTCGCACTACTGCCAACATCTCAATTACAAGGCCTGTTCCGGCTGGCCGTTGAAGCTTTTTCATTTTGACTTCTCCGTGGTGTGTGTCAGCTGCGAATGTTTCACGACCTGCGAGTGATGGCCGTATGAGCTTCTATGAATGTGCTAGCTCCCCTACTGCTCAGCCGTGTCACTAAGGTGGAATTGTGCCAGTGACGCTGGGTAGCTCCACAAAGGCAATGCAATGCATACCGAAGGCAATACTTCCCTTTGGTCCCCAACTAAGTCGAGCTACGATTTCAACATGCTCGACATTACGTACACGAACACTGTGAGGAGTTTCTTAGAGATCACGACTCCGAAGTCCTTGTTCGTCATGCTATTTAACCTTTAGTGACTACACATCCTGAGGTCATGGGGCTTCTGGGGATAAAGAGCAGAGGTCCGGTTTTAAGCAGCGATTCCATAAACCAAATATGGGCTCCGATGTCTATTTTAATTGGAAAAAACGTGCAGTGGTAGAAACCCTGGTGCTTCAAAGGGAAAATGTTCGGACCGCGGTGACTGCTGTTTTGTTTCTGCGGTCCGTGTGGCACCCGTCAGGGAAGAGGTGTTTTTAGTTCACGACGGCGGAAGTCCGTAAGTCAAAGCCTGTTTCCCTGAGTGTTTTTGAGGGGTTTCAGGCCGCACTGAGCTGCGCCCGCACGCATCAAAACGCGCTGATTTTTTAATGTTCGTGGTTTGTTTCCTGCACTGAAACATGCCAGCCTTCTTTATTCACTCAGTCGCGTTGAAGCAGTGCCGTTGCAAGAATACTCTAACGAGGGGGCCTGATCCGTGGAATAGGACTGATCAGACTCACCTCCAGCTATCTGAATGAGACCCAGTCAGACCCGATCTGGGTGATCCGATCCAACCATTCTGAATGAGGGTGTGCATTGGGAAGACGTGTTGAATGAGAGTATGCAAGTGAAAAAATGAAAGCTGTTTGTACATGTAACTTTAGATCAAGAGGCTAACCAGCTTTTGCGGCTTTGAACGTGGTTGTCGATAAGGAGGGAATGGGGCCCGTGACCATCGGAACACTTTCTCGGCTTCGTCTCCAGGTCCATGAGGCGAGAAATATGTCGCCTTTTTCCCATCAAAAACGCATTCCATTAAGCGAACTTCCTGAATTTGACGCTCTCCGATCATTACATTTAACTCTGGCTCGAGAGGGACGGAATCCGTCCACTGCACCACGCTTTCTTTTCAAGCTCTGGGGCGTTGTGGAGCAGCGGCGTGAAATCTTAGGTAGCTGATCTCTATTCAGTTCAACGCACGCTGGGACGCACCTCAGTTCGGGTCGCATAAGGTCGTGGATGTATCCGTTCACTTAATTTTTAAAGACACGTTTCGGAATTCGGCAGCTTTTCGCACAAACATCATGACTTGCTCGCTTAATGAAAGACCATAGGTTGTACCCAATATGACTGCCGAGTTGTTGACTGGATATCCAGTTACCTTTTAGGGCCTTTTAAAGCTGTGAGGCCAAGTAACCTGATTATAAACATATATATACATATATATATATATATATATATATATATATATATATATATATATATATTTAGATAACAGTCTGATATTATTTTTTTCTTTTTTTGGTTAGTCTGAACATTTTGATAGCGGTGGGCTGCAAACAAATCGTGTAAGGTACCGTTTTGGTTTGAAAGTGGCGAAGAGGTGATAGCCGGCAATGTCACATCACGTTACAGCAAAACACGATGATTTGTCACTGGTAGTTACTTCAGTGGATTAAAATCTGTCAATATCCTGACCTGACGTGTTTATTTGACGTAACACTCGTTCATGGTGCGCGCCAAAATAAGTGATGGTGTGCTAAGGATAAGACGTAATGCGAATATTAAACATCACTCTTTTATAACGGTAATGACATACAACTAATTCATCCGCAAGGCGATATTTTTGGCCGCGACTCAATAAAGCAAACAAGTTTTTCATCGCTCTGGCATTCATCATGACTGAATACAAAACCACCAAAGCGTTCCGGCGTAGCGTCGATACGTTGTGTAGTGGTTTTATCCAACAATTTGTATAAAACACAATTTCTTTTCCGTAGGCAGAAAGATCAGTCCCCATTTCCTAATTTTGATTGCCATGATCGGTTATTCCCATTACCGGCCCGTCGGGCAGCGAAGGCAGCCACCGCAGCTGGACGTGCAGTCATCAAGCCTGCTGGGTATCTTATACAGGAAGACATAAGAATCCACGTGGGACCTCCTACCACTGCATCATGAAGCTGGTGCCGTACCGTTGATACGTAAAAATCCGAGTTAAAAAAGCAAACAAATATTTGACTCAGTAGTAGGCAAATAAGACATGTCGTTGGATTTGATGTTGAGTGTTGAGTGCTGAATCTATTTTGGTTTCCTGGCTGTTCTGCGTGCCCCTTGCTTGACAGTGGAACTTCGCTGGTGGAAATGGTGATCATCGTTTTCACCATTTCCAGCCTCATGCTGGTCATTTTGAAGCCACGCATTTCCATAACAAAGGAGCGTCACAGTCTAAACCAGTTGAAGGTTTTAGTGCAACTACCCTAAAGTATTAATGGAGTTCATGGTATTGGCTTTATACTGTGGAAAATCAGCCTTGCCACCACAAGCTGGCAAGTCTGATTTCTGACATTTGAAGACAAAATTTCCGAAAATTCCACCTTCTTCATTTGTTTGTTAGATCGCTGCTGCCCCAGAGTACCGTCCTCGTCAGCGTCCGTCCCGGCGTCTCATTTCGCCGCGACCTTAAAGCCGGAATATCGCGCTGTACTGGGAATTTGGCGCCGGAGGGGGGGCTCCGTCCATTTCCACCCGTCTCCGGTTAATCGCCGCTCCATCGGGCGCCCGTCGCCGCGGCGCTGATGGGGTCGGTCGTCGCCGTGACCGCTCGGACTCGCAGCCGCCCGGCGGCACGAGCTGCACGTGCCGGCCTCCGCACGGCGCACCCGACTCCACTGATCGGTGGCTCCGATCATCGCCATCAGGTCAGAGCGGATTCGCCGGATCGATGGGGCAGAGGGACCATCTCGGCGGCGCGGCACGACCCGCGTGCACGCTGCACCGTGGCGTGGTAGGCCACGGCCGAGCTGCTCTCGGTGCCGGCGCTGGTGCTACTTCGTGGACGTTTTGCTGGACACAGGGGATGGAACGTGCCCCTTGTGAGCCGTTCTTTACCACTAGGTCACACGTGGAAGGAATTATGAAGAGAAATGGCCGTGCAAAAGTTCTCGCTAAATGGGATAAACCACCAGTTGCATATCCATCTTAGGTCAGTGTTCAGAAAGGGTTCCTGAGACCAGAACGTTAGCTGAGAATTGAACCAACAGGTCACTAAAAGCTCAGAATTGGAAGACCATGATCATTCTATGCAGTAAGTCATTTTGCGACACGTAATATTTTGTTTGCACGTCCTGGATCTGCAAGTCAACCTTTAGGGTGGCTTTAATCAATTTCCGAGGATACCGCTGAATTTAAAGCGAGCGTGTGCTTCACCGCGAAAACATTCACAAAGCGCCTTTCAGGGTTGTCAGCCATGGCACCCAAGGGCTCCAGTTTGGGACTGTTCTGGGGAAATATTGATGTTTCGTTTCGCTTCTTTACATGCAGTGCTCGTATGCGTGACATTACTTCCAAAAGTCCGAGGAAGCGTCTCTCATCCCTTGTGAAGCCATGCTAGCAACATACACGTATTTTGTTCGCGGACACATGTTCTGACGTCGTTCTATCGGAACATCTGCTGACGCTCCCCTGAAACCTTCCTCTTGATATTTCTCCACTCCTCGAAACACGTTTGACCTCAGATGCACGTGTGCTCGATGACAGCAGAGAGCATCGTATCCACCCCTGAACACCACCATAGACTGGATTCGGGATGAGTGTTCGAAACGCTCTTACCGCGACACTGTAATGCTCATTCCGCAACAAGGGGAAACGGAAGCACATGAATGATGTGCTGCCAGTAAGTACCTCTGTATTCCTGGAGAAGCGCCTCAGACGCTGCCTTTGTGGTACGGTTGATCGTAGAGGGATAGGGGAAACTGCCCAATGAGAGCCATCCTGCCTAATTGCGCCGGAGTTCTGAAGGACAGAGAGAGAGGGAGAGGGAGAGAGAGAGAGAGAGAGAGAGAGAGAGAGAGGGGGAGAGAGAGAGAGAGAGAGAGGGAGGAGAGAGAGAGAGAGAGAGAGAGAGAGAGAGAGAGAAGGCATGACAGCAGATTCGGTCCTTTTGTCTTTCTCTCTGTCAGCGGTACAGACGCGTGGTGGGCCCGTCAAGTTTCAGTGCAGGTTTATAATGGTTATCTAACTTGTGCTACCCTGCTATAATTGTGCTGACTGTGATGAAGAAAACTGGTAAAACTAGAAAAAAGGAACAAGAAGACTACAACGTGTCTCTGTTGTGGAATTACGCTTCTCTTGACCAGAATAGAGGTGATACGCAAACGCGTTTTTATCCGCGGTTAGTTTTGTTGTTAGAGCCATTGCCCTTATCGCGTCACCGATTGCCGAGCATATTGCGCCATCCACTGTCTCGTATGTGAGAATCACGCAGGGGGATTTCGGCTGCAGAGGGGGCACATTGGGAGTGACGCAGAAGCGTCGCCAGAGCCTCCTTGAGAGGGCTGCGGCCCTCAGCGCCCCATCCCCCTCACGGAGCCCGTTTAGCTCCCGCCGTAAACGCGTCTCGCGGAAACGAATGTAAAACACCGATTTTCCTCATTCACCATGTAATTAACGCCGCCAAGTATCGCATACAGCCCCCAGGCCGGAGATCCTAGCGACATCCTTGGCACGAGAACCTTCTATCAATCTTGCTGGTAAATGTTCTTTTTTTAGATTTAGGCCAATTCATTTAGAGGAGGCGGCTCGCCGTGGACGCGCGCGGTACCCTTCGGAACCAAGTGACCTCGCAGTGCCCGCCCCTATTGGGGGATTTAGCTGCCACTGCAGGAATCCTCTCCCCAGCTGACATACTGAAATAGGCCCTGGAAGGAGAGAGTGCACCCTTCTCAAACCCCAAAAACCCTTCTGATTTCGTTGACCTTACTTCGACGTTGAGGAAATGCAGAACCGTTTTATTTCTGGCCTTAACAGCAAACCGTTTTCGGTTCACAACAGGGGGATGGACCCCAAGCCCATCGGATGCGCCTATGGAGCCACCTCCATTGGGTCTGCCCAGCATCCTGTCGGGGTGCGAGCTTCTCTTCCGCCTGATGAAGAGCGTTGGCAGCAATAACAAGCGTCATAATATACCAGATAGTGAGTGTTACATTATCCGCTTGCTTCCGCAAAACTACAAGGAACTCCGTATCATTTCTATGGTGGCGCGATAAGGCATCACGCGGCACAAATATGGCAGGGCTGCCCTAATTACGTCTTTTGTAACGCCTTACTAGAAATTAAACTGAAAAAATAGCAGGCAAAAACTGAAACACTAGAACGCCGGATGTCCTGGTGTTCAATAGACCAGATAAGATATGTGAAAAGAGAAATGAGGCAATTTTTGTCTGAAAAATCGAAATGAGGCATGGTCACAATGTCCTTTTTCGAAAAGGGGACGCAAATTGGGCAGCATCACTTACTAACGTGCACGCGCCTGTTTTCTCAATCGCTGCACTTATGATACCAGCCAAGAACACACACACGCGCGCACACACACACACGTACACGCACACGCACGCGCACGGACACGCACACGTGCGCACACAACGCCCTAGCGTTCATGCGAATTTTGAGTTTAAATGCGACGCCTGGTTCGTGGTTAACACCGACAAGTGAAGGGCTAAGAATGCAAATTTTGTTAACAATCTTCAGGAACTGCGATCCCAGGAGGGCCAATTTCATCCGAGACACGCTGCCGTTCCTATCTAGCCTATCGTTTTCTACTTTCCATTTCAAGATGGAGAGCCGTGAAAAACGTCGTCGCGACAATTCCCTTGTGTTTGATGTAGGTCTGGTAAACACTTAGAATTCAACACGGTTGCACCTCGTTACTCACATCTCTCACCTCGGCTAAAAGGAGCGAAACCAACGGCCGAATACACAGAATTTATTTCATTTGTCTACAGTAGAAACACGCACGGTTCACGCACTCCCGCCTATCTGGTCACAGATTAGTAAAACAGAGCCCGCGGCTCGAGCAGCACGCAGTCCACCGCACAGAGGCCCGGGCCGGGCGCGCCGCACGCTGCGTAACAAAAACAAACCTAGGAGAAACGAGACGGCGTCGGTGGCGTCGCCTGGCGCCGGCGGCCGGCAGCTGAAGTTGCCGCCGCGGCCACCGGGCGTCGCGCTGACGCCGACAGCCAGCTCGGGCGAATTTATCGACCGCCGAGCGCCGACGGAGAGACAATTGGGTACTAGGGCGCCGCGCCGGACTGCGGCTTTCGCCGGCCGGCGCGAGCGACTAGGGCGCGAGCCTCGGACACGCCGCATGGGTCCGCCGGCGCCGCGGCCAGGCGGGCGGGCAGGCCGGCGACGGGCGCCGGCACCGCGCCCTCACCCCGCGGGCGGCACCGCGCCGCCGCCGCGACGCCGCGGCGGCGGCGGAAACCAGTCGACACGCCCGCGAAAAGAAACGCAAACGCCACTCCGGACCAGCCGAACTGAACGCGCGGACCAACGAAAACGGCGCAACTCAATGATATGTCCGCGGGCGATGCGGCTGAACACACGGCGGTGCTGCCGCCTGGCGGAGCGACGGTGGCGCCGCCAGCTCACTGCAGGCAGCAGCCGGCCTTGTGGCCGTTTTTCAGCTTCAGACGGGAGCGTGGACGGTACTTCTCCAGAAACTGCAGCTGCTTCGCGTTGATGGCGCCGCGACGCTTCCTGTGAACGGGCGGGGCCGGTCAGACCGGTGACGTCACCGCCGAGCGTGCCGCAGCGGGCGGGCCGGCAGCGCGCGGCGGGCGCTGACGTCGCTGGAAAGCCCTAGCAGTGCGGCGGGCCGCCGCCAAGGCCGCGGCAGCCGCGCCCGGCGGCCGGCCGCCGCGCCGACGTAAATAAACGGCAGCACTGCGCAGCGTCGTGGCCGCCGCCGGCCCGCGAATAGCGACGGCGCGTGACGGGCGGGCGGCGCGCCAGCGGCGGGGGCGGTGGGGGCGGCCGGCTGCCGACCCGACCGCGACCTCGACCGCGGCCAAGGTCACCCGCCGAGGGACACCGCCGGGGGGGGGGGCTCAGTTGACGGAGATGGAAGGGTGGCGGAAAGCAGTGAATGGCACGGATGGGTCCAGAAGGCTGCTAAATAAACGGCGGGGGGGGGAGGGAAAGCGTGAACAGTCGAGATGAAGTGTGCAAAACAGAGCTCTGACTTCACCAGAAAAAGCCTGACGGAAACGCCGAGTGCCGCCAACCAGTTGTTACCTAACGCTGGCTGTCCGCAGGTGGCGAAAACGTCTGAACTGGCTTTCCGTGTAATTTGGACATGCCTGCATCTCGTGATCCTTGACAGACGGGATTAATTCTGGGAGCGACGCGGTATCGACGCGCGTTGAACTGGCAACCCATGATTAACGACTTAGACATTTTTAGATCACGGATTCCGCATTTACGTCCGTAAATGTTTTCAGCTCGGGAGAACGCGAGGTAATTTACCACGTGAAGTGAAAGTTTGCATTTCTGTCGTATATTTCTGGATTCTTGTGTCGATAGCTGCAATACTGCAAAAGATGGTTTCGACGGGGTTGAAGAAATAAGGCACATGGATGAGGAAGTTGACCGCCATTCCGGAATGACGCAGCAGACTGAATGGAATGGCGGAGCACGAACGGGAAAATCGTTTGAATGCAGACGCTGCGCAGGATGGAACATGATATTGCGAAACCACCCGCCATGGGTGAGTTGAAGGTCAACGTGCCACGTCTGCAGACACATCCCCTGCACTTTACAAGGTGCAGGGGATTCACGCCACGTGCTCGTAAAGGCCATCTTTGCGTCGTGTGGCAGGCTGTGAGGGAGGGGCAAGACTGGCGTGTTGTACGTCACGTGAGTGTTGGCGGATGTTCAAGAAGGGAAAAGTGAAGTGCGTAAGTTTATGTTAGGTAGAAGACAATGTCCCCAAACAAAAAAATGCCCACCAGAAGGCAGCAGCCACAGACGCTGACCTCACTTCTGGCCTTTAAGTGCCCGTTTGGAAATGAATTTGCTCCCGTATCACGACCAATGTCGTCTGAAAACCTGGGGAAACCTGACACCTGGTCAGAAAAAGACATGAATAAGACAAACCTCGCGTCGACAGCGATCAATTTTCACCAGCTGAGCCCCGCTAATGCAATATGCAGGGCAGATACTGCAAGGAGCAGCAACGTGCGCGGCATGATAGCGAAATCGATCGTGCAGCCCCATTGAACACGCCTGCAACGTCCGATCGCCTGTTTCAAGTCACTCGGACCCTATTTTTGGAAGCCGGATGTTCCGTTCGGACAACTGAAAACCATTTTTAGCCATCAAAATAGACTTCGCAGGCCACATTCTTGCGGAGCCACGAATAGCACACTGAAACTGCCACGTGGACGTTTACGGCCTCCGATGTAGTGCAGGTCAGCCAGCCGAGCCGAAGTGACCGAAGCCAACCGTCGAAGCTCAGGCTATTATCGCAGCCCGTCGGACAGGCCTGGACAGACGGCGCGCCCGGGCACCGCAGACGTGGCCAAACGTCTTCAGCCCGCTACGCTACTACGAGCCGCTTCAAAAGGTCACGCGGGAAACGAACCGTGACGGGCGAGTCGAAATGTCACGCTAGAAGCGCGCCGCCGGCCGCCGGCCTACTCAGCAGGCTCACACGACGGCGGCGCGGGGAGCGGGGGCCGGCCGCAGGGGGTCGCGACCCGGGCGACTCAGCGTGACATGCAGGCTACGGTTCACCCCTGCGAATGCCACTGACCCTCCCGGGCCGCGTGACTTCTCGCCCGCCAGCGGTACTGGCTGCGTGCACTGGCAGGCGCCGTCGCCGTCCGCAGGCGGCCGTTGAAATCCGCCTCCACCCGCCGCCACGGAGCACGAGCCCGAGGCTCTCCGTCGGCTCGCCGGCCGCCAGCGCGGACCTCCTCCGATCGACGTCTCCTCCCCTCCCCTCTCCCACCCAGAGCGAGGCACCGCCGCCGGCGCCGGCGCTCCCCGTCGTGCAGCAGGCCGCTCCCCGGCGCAGCACGGCAGTCCGCTCCCGACACAGCCAGCCCCGCCCAGCTCGGCGGAAACCCATCGGCCAGACGACGGCAATTATTACAGCCCGCTTTAGCCGCTCCGATCGCCGACGAAAAAGCGCCGGGAGCCTCGCCGGCGTCGCTTCTGGCGGCCACAAAAAGCCCAGATTTGGACCTGCGGCGGCACAGCCCGGCCAGCGTCGATCCCATCATTCCGGCTTCGATCCGTCGCCATGGCGACCAGGTGACGCCGAGCAACAGGTGGTTTCCCGGACTTCACACAGCACGACACCCGGGGCCTGATGAGCATCAGGCGGCGTCTGAGCAGACGTCCGATATTGACCAAGTTTGGTCCGAACGGTCGCGCCGCCGCCGACCCGTGATCGCGGCCGCCGTCCACAGATCAATGCGCCGCAAACGCCATCGGCTGCCGCGCTTCCTCCTGTGCGGTTCGCAGGGGGTTCTGTGACATCACGACCAGGGTCCGTCACCGACACAGCAGGGCAGGACTGGGAGGGCGGGGAACAGGACGAGACGGTCGAGAACGGCCTGGCACCCATCGAATAGTACTCAGAACGTCCTCCAATTTGCTGCCGAATGACATCCTCTTACGTCGTTTTCTGAACTACATCGTGATACACAATACAACGCGATAACTCGCGGCAAACACGGCAGTCTGCAAAGACCACCACGAATGTGCGTGGTCGGAGAGAAGGCAAACATCACGCCATTTTCACGCCATCAAGCGGGCAACACGAATGCTAAGCGAAAGGCGCGCCAATCAGCACCAATTCAATCAAGCAAACACCCATCGACCGATATGAGCTATCACCCACTGGCCCAACACTGAAGACGACGATGGGCTCGTAATGCAGCTGAACGCGTCGAACACGGCAGGCTCGGGTTCCCTGCCCACACCACATGGTTTGACTTCAGCCTCGTGGCTATAGCGCGAGCCGGTAATGATTCAGTGGCGTGCGCCTCGCGATTCCGCGATTTAAGTCCCGTAATCTGTCGGCTCGGGCCTGGTGATTCCATCGCGTCGGCCCGATGACTCCGTGGAAATTGGGGATTCCCCGGGGGCCGTCCCATACAGCTTACGTGTTCCTCCACCGTGTGAGCCCGACAAACCACTCCGGCGACGGCCGTGTGCGGCCACGGCCCAGCCGTCCCTGTCGACTCGACCGAGCCTCGGCGGCCGCCGCCGGCGCGCCCGAGCCGACCGCGCTGACTTCCCGCACCCCTCCGACGCCGGAGAACTGGCGAATCGCACCAGCCGACAACAGCGGGCCAAATTTCGACGATCCTCGCTCCATAGAGCCCGCTATTATCGCGCCGCCGGCTCGTCCGCTAAGCCTCCGGCACGTGCGTGCAGCGCCCTCACGCACCTACAGCGGCGAACAGGGTGGGGGCGAAGGGGCGGGGCTGACCGGCTGACCCACTGTCCTCTGGGCCGGGAATGAGCGACCCGCCGGCGGCCCGGTCAGGCTTCAGACGACGACAGCGACTGGCGCTCGGGAGCGAAGCCTCACGTCTTGGCTATACAGCGCCCGTAAAACAGATTTCAGAGGCGATGTTTACCCCCGAATGGACGCGGCCAATCGGGCATGTTGGCAAACGGTCACGGCGAAACTTGGCAAATGCCTACACCGAAAAAGGAAACATGAAACTCCGGATGACGCAAGAAAACAAAGCAAAGTACGAGGAAGCGCAGATGCTGCAACGTCGGCCGACCCGCGCGCATCCGCCGGAAACGCCCAAAAGTCCCGCGGCCAGCGGGTCCACCCGAGATATGCCTCTCGAGGTACGTACTGCCTGATGAGCTCCACGGCGTCCTCGTACTTCAGACCGAGCTCCATGAGGGCGAGCGCGACGAGCACGGGCGCTCGGCCCAGGCCGGCCACGCAGTGCACGGCCACGCAGGCGCTGGCATCCGAGCGGAACCGCTTCCGCAGCAGCTCCAGCCACTCGTCCACCACCTGCGGCAGGGAGGGGGCGTCAGTTTACTGGGAACAGCTCCAACCACTCGGACACCACCCGCGGCAGGGAGGGGGCGTCAGTTTACTGGGAACAGCTCCAACCACTCGGACACCACCCGCGGCAGGAGGGGGCGTCAGTCCAACGTGTAGCAGGTCCAGCCACTCGTCCACCACCAGCAGCAGGAGGGGGCGTCAGTTTACTGGGAACAGCTCCAACCACTCGGACACCACCCGCGGCAGGGAGGGGGCGTCAATTTACTGGGAACAGCTCCAACCACTCGGACACCACCCGCGGCAGGAGGGGGCGTCAGTCTACTGGGAACAGCTCCAACCACTCGGACACCACCCGCGGCAGGAGGGGGCGTCAGTCTACTGGGAACAGCTCCAACCACTCGGACACCACCCGCGGCAGGGAGGGGGCGTCAATTTACTGGGAACAGCTCCAACCACTCGGACACCACCCGCGGCAGGAGGGGGCGTCAGTCTACTGGGAACAGCTCCAACCACTCGGACACCACCCGCGGCAGGGAGGGGGCGTCAGTCCAACGTGTAGCAGGTCCAGCCACTCGTCCACCACCAGCAGCAGGAGGGGGCGTCAGTTTACTGGGGAACAGGTCCAACCATTCGTCCAGCGCCGGCGGCAGAAAGACGTCAGTCTACTGCTCCAGCTCCAGCTCCAGTCTAACAGCTCCAGCCATTACCGGGGACTAGGTTCAGAGACAAGAGGACAAGACTCACCCACTTATTCCCTACCAGAAAGGGGGGAGGGGAGGGGGAGGGTGCGAAGAGCCACCGATCCAGCCATTCATCAACAAGCTTAGACAAGGACAGTCTCTGCTCCAGCCGAGCATTCATCCGGTTGGTGTCTGTCAAAAGCTAATGGATCAGGAAGGCAACGGACATTGCAAACCATGCAGGAAGTCCGTTCTTAACGAACACACACACATGGTATGGTAAGATCCCAGAACGCGAGGAAAAAGGTAAAGCCGGGAGCAGCAGAACGCAGATCTAAATAGCTGGGATGCAGAGCTATTTCCAGCCGTCCTTCTGGCGCGGCTGGTGCAAAGAGCAATAACTACCACCAAACAGGACAAAAAGCCACGCACAACACGTCCGAAGAAGAAAGCAATGCCGTTAACAAACCGCTTCAACACCGCGTTTCTCACGAAATGGCCAGCGAGTCAACAAAGGAAGTCACCGCCGCTCCTACCCGCGTTATTTGCACACAAGCGACGAACGTCTGAAGGCCGTTTGAAGACCGCTACGCACAGTCAGCTGACGACACCCGAACCCAGGACCGACCCCACCCAGCCGGCCACCGTATCAGCGCCCCGCGTCGCGTCCCCGATCGCCGTCGCGGCCGCGGCCGCGGCATATGGTGCCGTCCCCGCTCGCTAATGGTCGCCGGCGGCCTCGACCCACTCGCCGCCCGAACCGTCCGATCAATAACGCGGCGGGGGCGGCGGCGGGGGCGGCCGAGCGGCGACCGGCCCCTCCGGCGGGGCCGCCAGCGCGGGCCGACGCGAGCCAGCGGCTGCGACCGTGCCGCGACGCCACGACGCCCGACGCCACGACCCCGGCGCCCTTGACAGACAGAGAGGGAGCGGTGGACGCGCCTCATACGCAAAGCGGACGCCGACGCCGCCCTGCCGACCGCGGCCGTGACCAGCCGGAGCCGGCGGCCGCCGACGGCCAGCGCGGTCAAACAGTCCGGCCGGGCGCGACATTACCAACGTCTTCAAGCGCGGCCCAACGACGACCGGGAGCTTTTCCGGGAGCCGTCGCATCGACCGCCGGAAATAAATGGCGGCCACGAGCGCGCTACTTGTTGCGAGGAGCCACCACGAGCGGCCTTGGCAGCCATTCATGCGCTCCGAGTCCGCACCGCGGCACGCCCGCCGCGTCATGGATCTGACCCCCCGCCCCGTCACGGCTGACACGGACCGGACGGCGCTCCCCGGACCGTTCAGCACGCCACTGTCGCGACGGCGGCAGCGGCGGCGGCCGGGAGGGCGCTACTGCCGCCCGGTCGGCGCCGCCGACCGGTGCGCGCCGGTTTTAGCCGCACAGAGCCGGTCGGCGGGAGCGGACGCGTCGCCCCCCGGCAAAAAAACGCGGTCGGGAGGCCACAAGGTCAGGGCGGCGGCGAAGGGCGCGCGCGCCGGCACCGTGGCCGTCACGGCCCGCTCTGGCTTAAGCCGCGCTGATCGGATCAAACACTGGCCCAGCTTACGGAAAGCTGGCACGTGCACGAATGTTTGGCAATCGGGGCGTGTCGGCGAAGTGCTGGACGCTTCAGTTGCAGACGACGGCTCTGTAACGTTGACGGCGTTCTGACGGCGTCGCCAAGGTCCTCAGCCAGCGTCTCTGAGAGACACAGCTGAACTATGTGGTGAACGATGTTTCAACGCGACAGAAATGCGCCCGGCCGCAATTCCAACCCTTCCGATTCGCACGCCGTCAGACTATTTACAGCCAGGTGGCACGCGATCGGCACGATCGCCGCCCGCCGCCTTGGAGTGTCCCGCCGCATTCGACCGTGCAATGGCGCCAAACTCCGTGACCTGGCCTCACAACGTGTCGCTGACGCCGCACAGAGCACACAGCGGCGACAGAAAGTCCCATCTGTCGAGCACGCGCGAACGCTTGACACCGGCGAGGCGGCGTTACGTGACGCCGGCAGGCAGGCGCCGCACGCCGGCCAGCCCGGACGGCCGCGCCGCTGCCGCTGCTGGCCGCGACCCGGTCCCGGATCCGGCTGATCGACACCACAGCCACGGGCTTCAGTCGCCGGCGAAATCACGACGTTCCCAGAATGTGGCCTAAATAAGGAATCAAATGAACGGGCTCTGTTCACCTGACTGAGCAGCTCGGGCTGATTTAGTGCGCTATCAGCCGGCCGGTGCAGCTTGGAGAGGGATGATTAGTTTGTCAACCTGGCCCATGTCTATCAACCCGCAACAGGGCAACAACGGGCCATTAAAGGACTGTAAAGCCTGTCCGGCCTTACATTCCGAACGGCGTTTCCGAGACCACAGCTGCGCAGCCCGCGGCCGCAAGCCTCCTGAATAATGAGCCCTTTTGTTCACGGCCTACCGCAGCCTACGGGCCCCCGATCACGTGAATGCCGGTGGGACGCCAAGAGCCATAGCGCTAGACAAGAAAAAACAAACTCCGCTCCAACGTCAACACAGGAGATGCTAGTGCGCAACAACCCTCGACTGGAAAAGGGGTACGGCGGAGAGCAAAGAAGGTCGGAGATCCAAGGGCAGGGGAGAGAGAGAGAGAGAGAGAGAGAGAGAGAGAGAGAGAGAGAGAGAGAGAGAGAGAGAGAGAGAGAGAGAGAGAGAGAGAGAGAGAGAGAGAGAGAGAGAGAGAGAGAGAGAGAGAGAGAGAGAGAGAGAGAGAGAGAGAGAGAGAGAGAGAGAGAGAGAGAGAGGAGAAATTAAAGGAGAAAGGGGATCAGACGGCAGTGGAAAACCCCAACCTTTCCTCATTTCACCGAGCAGCATTAGTTTCTGGTCGAGTGAGATGAGGACGATGCGCAATAATCACGTCCGAAATGAGAAAACGTATCCCGAACCAAGACGCGACACGTCGGCGCAGGTGAGCCCAACCGCTAGTCTCAGGTCCTATCGCGCCGCAACGGGTCGCGGATTATCGCAGCCTGAAGGGCATCAGACGAGCGAAATTGAACCGCGACCGCGGCCGGGCGCCTCTGGGTCTTCGCTGACGGCTGGACGCCGCGCCGCCGCCGCCGGCCCGACCAGCTCCGGGTTCGCGCGGTGCAGCGGGTCGTTTGGCGGCGACGGCAGAGCCCCAGAGCGGAGGTTGCCGCCCGGAGCCCGGAGCTCGGAGCCTCGCGGCGGCGCCCAGCTGCCGCGGACGCCCACGGCGCGCCGCCGCCGGCTGACATTTACAGCGGCGGCCGGCGGCCGGCGCCCGGCGCCCACGTCGCACACCCACCGGCCTCGGCGGGCCGAAGCCGGACCGTCGGCAGGGCAGGCCGGGAGCGAGGGACGCGCCACAGCGCGCGCCGCACGGAGAGCCGCGCCGCGGACGCGCCAGCCGCCCGCTGACAGTCGGGACGTCCAGCCACCCCGCCGTGTCGCCGGCGGCTATCCGAACGCAAACGTCCAGATTCTCAGTAACAAAGACAATAAAGCTGCCATCGAATATGCACCAAAGTGGCGTAGGCTTCCGACTGGCCGATATTCTGATTCCCTGCAACAGGCCACAGCTTCGGAACAAATATGGATAAGCCGGCTTCCGACAACGGGTTTCTAAAGCTTCGGTTCACATATAGCTGTTAGCCGAGCTTAATGTATTGCCTAGCGCCTGTCCAGGACCAGGGCTGGCACGAATAAAGCAGCACGGAAAGTTTCATTTGTTGCCGACTGTAGTGTCCCCCAGTTCGCGAGAGAACCACAGTGCGCTCATTAAACAATGTCGCTGGTTAGGGATTAACGTAACATAAATGCCGTATAACCTTTCGTTTGACAGAATGACAGAAAAGGACTTGGTTTCTTTTCCGCGAAGCACGCCCCATCACGCTAAAACACCGAAGCTCACAGGTTTTACGCTACCAACACCATCCGACAAAACGTGGACGGCTGATGAAGCTGTAGTACCACCGCCACTCTATCGAGGTCAAAGCATTATCTTTTCCGACCTGATCAGCGGCCGCCGCCAAAGAGGACTGGCCACTCGCCAGCGCCTAGCGGCGTAACGTCGCCACAGCCTGGCCAGAGAGAAGACAAACCCGTCCCGGTCCAGACCGACCCCTCCATCGACCCGGCCTCGGTCAAGAGCGACGTCATCCGGCCGGCAGCTGGCTATTCCCGGCGGGAGGCGGCCACGAGCGCGGCACGGCAGCCCCGCCGCAAACAGGGGCTCGCTGCGCAGCACGGCCGGCCGGCCGGCCCACATGGACGCCGGCCAAGCGGCGGTCACGCCGGCTGTGGACGGGTCGCAGGTGGTCCCGCCCAATCAGCCGCCTGTTCGGCGGGCGGCGTCGAGGCCGCCGACGATCGCCCGCACGGCGGCGGGCGATCATCGGGTTTGCTAGGTCGAAGACCCCCTCCCGCGCCGTGCCACGCAGCCGGCGGCGCGACACCGACGCCTCCAGAACAGCTGCTCCGGTTACCGCGTGACCAACGCGCGGCCGAGACCGTTCGGCCAGACGGTCGGTCGCAGGATAGTCATGGTCGCCGACGTGAGGACCCCCCCCCCTCTGGCGCGGCCCGGCCTACTGGCACCTGCGCCCGACGGCCTTGGCAGCGCGGCCGCATCGCGATCGTATAATTAACCTCGCGACGCCGCCAGGCAGCGCGCTGACCGGGCGGCGGCGCCCGGCACGCGTCGATCATCCCACTGTCAGCGTCACGGCCACTTCGACCGGCCAGGGCACGTCGCCCCGCCGGCGGCGCACAGGTCGCCGCCAGGGGTGCCGTCCTCGCCGACCCCCGGCCGAGCGCCGTTCGACCTTTCGACCGCCCACGCGACGCCGACGGAGCCGGACTGGCCGCGCCGCTGACCCAATCTTATCAGGCCGGACCCGGGAACGGCAGCCGCCGGCGAACCGGATACGCCGCCCGCCGACTCAAAACGCGTCTCCCGGGGGCGTGGGGAAGCACCGCAGACTGTGCACCGTTGAAAAGGTCGCCCTATCTGCGGCGCGAGAGGTCACCGGAGACTTTGCTCAGCGCCCGAAAACGTCTCTCCCGGCGACGTGAGAAGTCACACGACGCTGCCCTCCGACTGAAAACGTGGCAGCGCGAGGGGTCACGTCCGGCTCTGTCGTCACACGGCACGGCTCGGCGTCGACCAGTTTCCGGCGCTCGAGAGCCCCATCGATTCGAAAGTCCAGTTATGAAGGCGATGACGCCAATCGCATGGCGTAACTGGCCAGGCCCCGAGCGAGGCGCGCCGCCCGAGCGGCCCGTGAGCGTGGCCGCATGCCCGACTTCTGAAACTCCGCCCCTACGTAGCGAGTCTCACAGCACCGTCTGCCGTAGCAACCGGTAAGCCGAGCAGCCGCAACCCCCCCAGGGGGCCGGCTCGGGCACGAACGGCAGGGCCGCGGCTGCAGTATTCACCGGAGACGGCGGGAAGGTGCCGTCGTCGAAGACCAGGTCGGTGACGGGGATGCCCTCCTGCTCGAGCAGGTCCGTCTTGTAGGTGGGCTCGCAGACGCGCACCACGGCCCGAGCGTTGTGCCGCTTCAGTTCCTGCGGCGGATGGACAGGTCAGACCAGACCACGCCGCGTCCCGGGGACCGCAGACCGGCCCGGCGGACCAGACCGCGGCACGGTTCGGGGATCAGACCGTGCCGCCAGCCACGGTCTGATCCCGGTCAGACCAGACCACAGCATGGGCCGAGGCCACAGAACAACCCGGACAAATCCAGACCACGGCACGGCCGAAGACCACAGACCAGCCCCCACAGACCAGACCACGACACGGTACCGAGGGCAACAGTCGAGCCTGTGCCGATGCCGACTAACACATGGCCACTGGAGACGTCAAACCACACGCAACTGTAATCACGAACACTGACAAATCAGGGGCATAACTCGAACGAGCTTGGTCAGTGGGAGCCCCCACCACGATGACTACTTCTTAACCCTATTCCCGGCAGGGGGGGGGCCGAATCCGCCCCCCCTCGGGTTTTTTGCTTGCCAATTCCAGGCTTTTTCACGCAGCTTCACGAAACTTGGTCACTTTTCCTAGCTGTTCTTTCTACGCGCCATGACAAAATTTCAAAATTCTATTTTGCTCAGGGGCGGAGCCAGACAATGTTTTTGGGAGGCACCTCAGGCCATTTTGGGCCATGTTGAGGGTAAAAGGAAAATGTCTGCCAAAAACAGCGTTTTTAAGATAGAACTTAAAACTTTATATGCCTGTATAGCGAAATAGTTCGGCAATGTGCAGATATAATATCTGAGGTCATTCAAAATTTGGTTTTATTAATAATTTTGGCGCTGTTTTTTCAAATGCCCAACTCGGAATATATATGACGTAGAAAGGTGCCCTCTACTTGTGTATCAAATTTCAGCTTGATATCAGGTCGGGTCACGGAGCTATGACCTAAAATGTCAGTGAGCGTACCCTATATCGCAATAGGCATAAAATGAAATTTTTGAAACAGAGTGGATTCAAATGATTGAGAACGTTTACAGACAATATTAAGTGCACACGAGATCATTCCAAGTGACTCCAAGGTCATTGGAGGTCATTTAAGGTCAAAGGCCACAAGATGATCCGAAGAACGTGTGACCATGACAGTTCCCCCTTTTCACGTCCCTGGCACCGTCTATGCTAACATTATACGAACATTGTAATGCGATTTGTACTTCTTTAGCATAACATGACTAGCAGAAGCCAAAAAAGTGTTTTTGGCCTTTTCTGTTCATTCAATTTTTGGAAAACTAATCCTCCTATTTTTGAAACCCTGTGAACGCTCATGAATTTTCTCAAAATTTCAGACGTGTGTACCAATGGTAACAGTCCTATCCATAATCTCTCGATTCATGCCAGTTTCATCGAAATTGTTCCATGAACAACGGAGTTAAAAGAAGTCCAAAAGTACCCCTGCTTTTGCCATTTTTGTCCCCCTGTATTCACACTTTTCAAAATTCTGAAAATGTCTTTCTATAAAAATGTAGTTCACGTCATGGCAAATCGATTGCCGTTTGTTGCGATGGAATCGGATGTGTAGTTCTCGAGATCTCAGGGGGCCGAGTCCGCCCCCCTGCCGGGAATCGACCATACCGTCTAGCCCTCCGGGTATAGGATTAAGGCGGTTTAACTACAAGGCGAGCGTGCAGCAAACCGAAACAGGACGAACAGCAAAGAAACGTCGACAACTGGGATGAGGTCACCCATGACATCACCTCGCCGTTCATTTCACACACGGGAAACGGACCCAAGACCGGAATATCAAACCGAAGTCTACCCAGTCGTCACAGCAAAGATTAACACAGTCCAATCACGGATCACGGCTAGTAAGAATTACGGAAGGTTCGGCGCACGTCAACGTCAGAGCAAATGCCACACCTTAGGGCCCACCGAGACGAAACAACAACAAGCACGATGAGATCAGCGGCTTCACGGAATACAAACCACACAGCTCACAGTCCACTCCCTGACAGAGGACAGCCTACCGGGGGTTGTCAGACTTGATGACAGCCAGCCTCCTTTTCATGCCATTTTGTGCGATAACTTTTCAGTACAGCGCGTAAAAACACTGCCGGTGTACGCCACTTAGAACGGATAACAATTCCCACGCAAAACACGTTCAACTTGCTCAACGGACAACACCACACCGAGCGGTACAGACAGTCTCTTTGATCATGCACGCATCATTAACCGTCATCGCCCAAATTTCTCTTCAATTTTCTAATCTCGATGAACGGAGCATTTTCCACCACCGTGCACTGTGTCTCGGACGTTTGGCACCTAACACCCAGCAGACCCGCGGTGGCTAGAACCCCCGGAGAACACGGGACACCCGCGCCCGTCTCCCCACCCTGCCGCTCCGTCAGCCCACCCGGCGAACCCAGACCGGGTCCCAATCACACCCCTTCAGCGGACCCATCGAACTGGAACTCCCCGTCAGCCGGCCGGAGACTGCTGATTCCAGTCGTCGACAGCTGAGCCGTGCCCGCTCCCCGTGTGCCGCCGCGCCCGGCACGGGGTGCGACTGTCCGGGCCCGCGGCCGAAGGGACAGAGTCCAGCCGGCTGCCGGGCGCCTGACAACGCCAACACCCGTCCGGTCACGTCCCGGCTATTACCGACTCAACGGGAAGGGGTATTTGCGGTTTCAGGCGTCCCGGGAGGTAACTTTGGCCGCAGGGTGGGTGGGTGGACAATGGGAAGCGCACGAACACGTAATACCTGCTCCCCCCGCCTCTGTTCAATCGCAAACAGCACGAAGGGGAGCCTAACGGCCGACAGAGTCGACAGAGCCGACAGACCCGGTCGGCGGGAGGGGCCGCAGACAGGTTTCGACACGCACCGGCACGCATTTCAACCGCGCAACGGCGACCCCGCTCAGCGACGACATCCCGCCGAGGACAAGTGGCGTCCGACCGTCGACCGCGGCACGGCGGGCGGCACTGCCGAATACCCACCTCGACGTAGGAGGGCAGCGTGGCTTCGGTGGGCCGGTCCGTGATCAGGAAGCGCATGCCTTTATACTCGATCTCAGAGGGTGCCGGTCGGATGCTCTTGTTCCTCATATTGCTCATTTCAGTGGAGGCCGGACTGGAAAGCAGGCGGCGGCGCGGCGGCGGCGTCCGGGCTCACACAGACTCGCTCCGCGCTGGCGGCGGCGGACCCTAACGCGATCTCGCGCGGCGCCTCAGGGCGGCGTCGGCGGCGGCGGCGGAGGCGGCGTCGGCAGCGGCGGCGACGGCAGCGGGTCGAACCAACTCAACCCATGTGGCCGCCGGAACTGGAAGCGCAGGCTGGAGGCAGCGCGCGGAGGATCAGTACCGACCGGCGCCGGCGGGCGGCCGCTGCTGCGCCCCTCTATTTGTGCTGGGAACGGCAGAACTCACTGCTCCCCTTCAGCAGCTCCATACGGCTGAAGCCTCGCCCGGACTGGTGCTGAAACGAACGGAGACGGGCGTCAGGACGGCACCGGCGGCACAACCAACAGGGCGGGATCAGCACGTCATACGGCGGACCGTTCCGACACCCTCCAACGATTTCGCACCCCGTCGCTGACGACGCACAGGTTGGCGCAGCAACGCCCAGCTCAAGTTCATGCACCGCGGACGTAAACAGCCTAGCGAGAAAAAGCCTTGAGCCGGACGCCGCGGCCTCCTCCGCTCAAACTGCGCAGGCTGCGGGCTGCACGCTGCGCTGTCCAGGAGTTTACAGGCCGACCCATCTGGTACCGCCCCGTTGGCGCTGCGCCAAAACGACGAGACCGGTGCCACGCGCTACGACTTTTATAGCCGAAACAGGCGCTGGTTCATCGGGCTCACGGGGTGACTGGGTACGCGGCAGTGACGGGTTTGCCAGAGCTGGACTGCGCTCTCGCCAAAAGCCGCGACACAAAGCTTCACGAAGCATGACGAACGGAACGGAGCCCCGCGATACCTCCCGAATGGGAGGTATCTACCGAATAAAAATAATAATATAAATAAAAAATAAATAAAATAAAAAAGGTATCTAACCAATCTACCGCAGACCGGCACGATGCGATATGACAGGACGGGCCAGCCGAACCCTCTGCCGGCCTACCTCCACCGCTCGCACCGCATCAGTCGGATCTCCAGACGGGAGCCGAGCCGGACGAGACGGCCAACTACCGCCGACGACCGGGGTGCGTCACTGAGGCAGTGCACCACCGAGGCTGGGCCGCCGCTGAGCGCGTTCCGCACCGCCAACACCGTCACCGAGCCCACACCGAGACAGACCAGCCGGCCCGATCGCGGACAGCGGCCGGCGAGCTGCCGCCGGCAGCGCCGCGGCCTGACCCAGCGCGCTGCGGACACGCCGGCTCCGCTGCGGACACGGGCGCGGACACGACGGCCGTGCTGCGCTGTCCACGTCGGTGGCGCCACTGGCGGGCGTCCGGCGCGCGGCCGCCTGTTTACCGGCCGCCGCCGGCGCTGCCAAGGTTGACTCACCGGCGCGCCGACGGCAGGAGGGGGGGGGGGGGCGACGGCCCCCCGGACAGCTGAGTTCCGCCGCCCACCCGCCGGGCACTCGCGGGCGCGCAGAAAAACGCCACGTTTGGCACAAAGGAATGGCGACCTGGAGCTCAAATTAGCGAACGGGGGGAAAACGAGAGCGTTTCGGCGCAAAAAAGCAAATTAGCCATTTAAAATGGTTACGAAATACCATTATATGAGCGAATTGGTGTTATATATGTATGCATATACATATATATATATATGTATATATGCATATATTGCGTATTACGTTTCCAGACCGGAATGCGCATCTGTAACGCGAACAGTCTTTACCGCCACATTCTTTATCTGAAAACAGTCGCACGTCCAGCCACCATTTCAGCCTCCATTTTGATTTCAAACGTCATCTGCCCATTCCCGGCGCGCGGCGCCGCCCGTCACGTGACAGACAGGCGGCGGCGGCGGCGGCGGCGGCCGTCCGCCGGCAAAGGAGAGCGGCGGCGGCGGCGGCGGCGGCCCTCCGGCCGCGCCAGACCGCTTTCGCCGCCGGCCGGCGCAAACAAGACGGCCGGCCGGAGCCCGAGCCTCAGCGGCCGGCCGCCGAGCGCCGCCGTCCCGCGGTCCGTCACGGAGGCGTCCGTCACGGACCCCCCGGGCCGCACGTCCGGTCGATAATGGCGGGTCGGCGGGATGACCGGCCGCCGGCGCCTGGCGAGGCCTGGCACGGCCCGCGGCCGGCGGCACTGCGGCCACCGCGCCGGGACGCCCGCGCGCCGGCCACCAACGACGAGGGAGCCACTGACGGCAGGGAGAAACGCTGAAGCCGGGGGGGAAGGAGCGCCCTCGGATACCAACAGGCGGGCACCGCATGGCGCGAGATACTCCGGGCCAGGAGGGCACGCCGTGCGATACTCATAAAAGGACAGAGCACGCACATCGTGAAGTATTCACAGGCCGAAAGGACGCACAGTGGACTACTCACAGGTGGGGGAGCGGGAAGCGCGTCGTGAGCTACTCACAGGCAGAGGGAGAGCAGTGAGCTACTAAGCGACAACGACATCGCATGAGCTACTCACAATTTTGGCCGTTGTAGGTCCGCTGCCACACATTTATGAGAGCAGTTCTGCAGTGGGTGGAGAGCTGCCGGCTGCGCGCGTCAAACCCCGGCCCACGGTACGTTCGCCGGCGCCGCCCGGTATCGACTTTCTGAGCCAGCGACGGCCGGCCGCCGGCCGCCGGCCGCCAACAGCTGAGCGCCGCCGCGGCGCGTGACGTCACGACGCGGGTGACGTCACCGGTGGCAGAGGCGGCGGCCCCCTCCCCGTCAATGGGCGCGCCGCGAGGTCAGACGGCCAGAGCCGTGCAGACGACTGACGGCGGCGCCCAAGGCCGGCCGGCGAGAGGCAACGACCTCCGTCTGCACGGGGCCGCCGCCGCCGGAGCCTCCTCCAGTGAAACCCGTAAAAAGTAATGCCTTCTGGGGAGAGTCTGCGCGCCGGCCGGCTGGCGCCTAGCGTCCGCCCCGCCGCCGTGCGCTGCGCCCGCCCGTCCGTCGGTCCCACGCCACGTTGCGAAACGTCGGCAGACGAGCGCGGCGCAGTGGCGACGCCGCCAGCTGTCCCGTCGGCCGCTCCGGCCGGCCGCGGCACGGCGGGACCCTCCAGCCCCTCCAGCCCGAGCCTCCGCCGCTGCAGGCGGGCGGCGGCCGCACGCAGGTGCGCGTTCGTGGAACGCGGCGTTTCGCGCGCGGCGCCGGGCCGCGCGGACGCCAAGGACGCGGCGCCGGGCGGGTGCGCAGCGTCGCTACCGAGAAGCAGGTGACGTTAGCGGGCGCCCGCGCCACCTGCTGCGACATAGGTACGGTGGGGTGACGGCGTCATCGCGGCGTGACCAAGAAACATCGGTCCGATCGCTGTCACGACGCCACTGTGTGCCGGCGTGTTCAGTGGAAAGACGCATTTGTCTACGTTGCGTCAAAAAGCACGGAACGGCGACGAAAGGCAGATATTCCGTCCTCGTCAGGGCAGAATCTTTTCAGTCTGTAAGGCAACGCAACGAAACCCGAAGAAAATGGTTTCGATAAGGCAATCAGCGGGGAAAATTTGGGTCTCAAAGGCTTGATTGGATTCAAATCAGGTAGATTTATATATAATGCGACTGCGATGGCAAGCTATACTCATCAGGCTGCCACTAATTCCAAGTGAAAAGTGACTTCATTAGCTGGACCCAAAGGTCCCCAAGCGGACCTGCAACGGGACGGGCAGCGGCGTCTCCCAATTTGGCACAACCCGAGATTAAAACCCGGTTTCTCGGAACAGAATCATGACTACAAAGAAGCGGCACGAGCCGCCGGAGACCACGTTTGGAGTGTGACGCCGCTCTGGCGACCGAGGCCGGTATCTGCCGCGCATCACCGACGACCAAGGACGACACTGGACCGAGCACGCTGCCGACCACGCTCGCCGCCCCACCGCCAAACGAGGGCTCCACCACCGGTCAAAACTGGGGAGAAGAGCGATCAGATTTTCAGACATTTCTTCCCGCCGAACGATACAAGCAGCAATGTTACGATTCAAGTACCGAACACGAGACCCCGCTTCCACGTCCGCGGGGCCCGCGGCACGGGTGCTGATCAGACCGGCAGCACGGCCCGAGCGCCGGCCGGGGCGCCGGTCGGGCGGCCGCCGTCGGAGCATGTCCCGACAGGCCGCGCCGCCGCGCCCGAGCCGCCAGGGGACCGGTCCGGCCCGGCGCCGGCGGCCTGATACGCCGCCGATACCGGGGAGCGGCACGTCCGGTGTACGGCCGAGGTCGGAGCCACGCCGGCCCACGCGACCGCGCGAGGCCGCTGGTAGGCGCCGCCACAAAAACGCACACTAGGCGGAATCACAGGAGCTGGATCAATTTGCGTGAGCGAAACAGGACTCGTCTGTCTGATATGGGGCTTGATTGTCTTTGCGGGTGTCAGACGCTATTTTCCGGGACCGTTTGAAATAAAAGTACAGATAAATTGCGTGTCAGCGCACAGTTGCTTTGAGCCTTTTTTCAGATATAAGAGTGATAGCATTGATTTCAAACCTCCCAGATCCGTTAACATGGTCCCTAACAACATCTTCCTCCGTTATGAAATGACCTCAATCCAAAATTCTCAACACGTGTGTCACTGATCAAATCGGCGATCCGCATGGCATCGTGATTTTCCCGTCGCATTTGGTCTTTTACCGGTGTCGCTTGCGGAAAACTGTCCCGCGTCTGCCGATTCTTTCGCTACAGGTCCGGCCGGTGTCCAGCACCTGCTGCTGCCCGCCGCCGCCGCGCAGGTGGCCCACGCCACACGTGCGGCTCGGGGCAGCGTGCAACACGCGCCGACACGCCTGCCCCGGCCGCCGCGGCGCCAGCGAGACACGGGGGGGGGGGACCGGGACGAGAGCCGGGCGCGGGCGGCGTATCTGCCGCCATCCCGGGCCGGCTTTCACTCGGCGGCGGACGGCGGCCGTCGGACGGCCTTGTGCGGCGGCCGGCCGTGTCGGTGTCGCCGGGCGGCGGCTGGTGACAGCCGGCCAGGACCGGTCGGCCGGCCGCGTCCTGTTGCCGGGCGGACGGCCCAGTTCGGCAGGAAGGCCGCGTCTGGACCGACGTGTCGGCACGGACGGTCGCCGCTGGGCGGACGGCGGAGTCCGTACTGACGTTGGAATCAAAACGGCAAGTCTGAGGAGACGGCTGAGTTTGGTCCGACGCCTGAGTGTGAGCACAAGACTGAGCTGGCACGCATGCTCTAGTTTAAGCGACCATAAGAGTCCGGTCGGACGACCCACTTCCAACAGCCGACGGCCTGAACCGGAACCTCAGCCTGAACCTCGGCCGGCTTATTAACCACCGCACTAACGAACCAGCGGGGTGTGGCCACCGTACCAACGAACCACTGGGCTGAGACGAGGGAGCGGGGCAGGACCGCTCACACTCACCAGCGCAGCGCTCCGAATGAACAGCAGACCTGGTCCCGGCGACCACCGGTCATGGGCGGCACTGTCAGCACACGGACCGCCCGCCGGCCGCCGACGGAACAGAGGCCGGGCGGGGAGAGAGCGTGAGAACGGGACCCGTGAGGCGACTGGTAAACCAGTGCGTGCTGACAACGGATCCTGGTCTCTCGATGGCTCATGCTTCAAGAGGGGGAAGAAAGGCACAACCAGTCAAAAGCAGCAACGGGGTCGAACTTCTTCAAGAGTATCTTGCCATGTGACGGAAGTATTGTGCAAAGAATGGAACAAGCGCACCACCCGAGCCTCTTCTGGCGTCTCCAATGAATGAGGCAATGTCAAATCCACATTCCCTCGGCAATAAGACACTACCAGATAGTCAAAGTTCCCAAAATGGAGGCGACGAAGCGAAGCGACATTCAGACGAAGCGACCATTACACACAGTGATCTGCTATCTGTAACAAGAATATTTAACAACCATCCAATGTTCCATTTTTTCAGCCAGCAGCTTTTCGATGACGAGACTGGCGCACGTGGCTCCGCCGGATGCGCACCACTGGCCGGCGAAGACCCACCACGGCAGAGACCACCCACCAACCACGTGACTCCGCGCGTCATCAATGACCGTGAACTGATGCCAGGCGGTGCCACGTGCTGCCCGAGTCCAGGCACTTGACCGGAGGGTGGGAGGGGGCAAGGGGCCATGCCCCCTTGAAGCCGAGTGATCTGCACTAAATATCTGACGATTTCGCAAGAATGTACGGAAGAGTGATCATATACACAATGCAAAAGCAAACATGTTATGTTTTTCCTGGGCGTTAAATGTTACTTACATAAAAATGTTGCATTTTTCCCATAAAATTTGTTCATGCCAGTGGCATATGGCGAAATTTGACATTTGTCCCCCCGCCCCCGAAGGACAATCCTGAATACGTGCCAGCCCGAGTCACCTCAGTACTGCGCGAGAGCTTCTCTTCCAAACAGCCCACGGCGACTCACGAGACCCCACGAGCGCTCGGCCCGAACTCGCTAATCAGACCACTGTTGCAGAAGGATGCAGGCCTGGACATCCCACGCCGGCCATGTTTTGCCGGCCACCGGCGGTTCCCAGAGCGTGAACAGCCCTCCGGCTCCGGGAACCCAGGGCGGCCGGGCTTCGCGGGCGCCGGTGACGCGACGCCCGCCTTCGCAGAAGACCACCGGCGCGGCGGCGATCGGCACGCGATACGCAGCGGACCGACCACGCCCGGGCCGCTCCCTGACCGCCTCCGCCTCCGCGCCGGCCACTACGCCGCGGGTCGGTACCGTCGAGCCCCAGGTCAAGGGCGCGCTCAGCGCACGTGGCCGCGCCGGGCCGGGCCGGGAGATCGGCGGCAGTTCGGCCCCGCATTCAAAGAACGCCCAGCCGCCGCCGCCCGGCGGAGGCGCCATTCGGCGCGCGTCTGTGAGGCGCGTCGGCGGCCAGCGTGTCCGGACACGCCAGACTGCACGGCTCGGCTGCACGTGGGGCCGCCTGCCTCAGACGAATGCAGGCGGCCTGAGATCACTGCGGGGACGCTGCGACGGACGTCCGTGGAAACCATTCGTCCGAGCAAGCCGGACACGCAAGACCAATTTCCACGTTTACTGAAACGGATACACCCGATACCCAATATCCCGCAAAATACAGGCATGGCGTGCTGCAATGAATCGCAGTTTTAGCCTAAATCCACAAGATGGGAGCAGCCTCTTCACCATCTCAGAAACTCTGTGCCGTACCCATCTCCCAGCCACAAAAACCACTGAGCAGCGCGGCGCTGGGTCGAGACCGACGGATTGACCACATCAGCGCGGGGTAGGCAACGTTCGTCGGTAGCGACGCACGTCGCTCAAAGCATTGTAAATCACTCAGGGCAGCTAGGATTTTGGAAGAGAATACTGCTATGAATAATAACTCCGATCAATAGCAAACCGGCCCTATATAGTATACATGTTTTTCCGCCACATCGACATTGGAGGTGTCCACTGGTTCTTATTCATATACCGTTTACATTAAGCAATCAATCGTATCTTTTCTTAATAACTTTGGAATCTACACGATACTGCATGCAATGTGCACATGGCTTAAGAAAGATACTTTCAAAGCTACAGCTAGCATGACTGAAATTGCATCACAACTACCCAGCTAGTGTGTACTCCCTTACTAGCAAATGTGATTACGCTGCGCAAATGGTTTTCAATGTTTGCTTGAATGAACAGAATTATAGCTAGTCATTATGGCCATGCCTTTCATGATTGCATTTATCAGTCCGCTCTGAAATCATTTATATTTTGTGCCGATTATAACCAATTTGCACGATTCTTTTAGGTCTACTCTTCTATACTGTTGCTGATCACTTCTTGCAAGGTAATCAAATACTCTGCTAGTAAAACGTGAACTATTCGGTATGGTTAGTCTAATCACTCTTTATAGGTTTCGCATTATTTGTGTTTCAGTTTTTCGTTTACGACCATTTTTCTGTCACTTCCGTTGACTTTCACTTATCTGAGATAGCATTTCCTTTCATATTTCAAATATGCACGTGTAGAAATAGTCGTTACACTCTGTCCACTGTCCTGCAACGCCAATGAAAGGTACTGCATAATGAAATCTCCAACAAAATATTTGTTTGTCATTTTCCCCCATTTTCTGCCACCCTTATTTTTCGTGGACCAGTTTTAACATTTAAAACCGGTGGCAAAAATAAGCTACAGCCGGTTGATAACACACTTGTACGAATCTGGCACCAATGAACCCTGCTACACCATAAAAGGAGAGAGAGGTTAACGGAAAAATGAGTGCGTGCCTGTTTCAGCCACGTATAAAACCAACCCACTTCGTGCCTGCCCTTAATCGGAAAGGAAAACGCTCCGGCACACAGCTCGTACATGTATTTTTATCCCAGGTTCAGGGGACAGGAAAGGAATGGGCGTGGACCGATGCGGCGGGGGAAGGGGAAGAGGACACAACGGACAAATTCAACCCTTCAATAAATTCAGGGTTTGAAGTGCAAACTTTGTCACCATCTTTCGGAATGTCCATTATGAACATCAGCTGTTTCAAATATTAATTCACACGTCTGACGCCAATAGCGCTTCGTGTTGATTACGCGATTATGTCCGTATTTCTTTCACATTCTTGCCTTCAGACAAGTTTGTGCCACAATGCAGAAAACCCCGGTAGCATCCCTACGAGCAGACGCGCTCATCAGTCTCATCAACAACGACGCACAAAGAACAACGAACAGCCAGTCCAGGAAATACAGTCCGTCGACACTGGAGGCGAAGTCGAGTGTGCTGAAATCCTCCACCCGCCTAGCCTGGCCGAGCGATTCAATACCGCACGAGCTCCGAGGAAAACTGGGCCAGTTCGACACCTATTGATCCCTCTTTTTGCGTCTGGCGGCGGGTTAGAAACACGGCTTCGGCTCCGCCGGGGCGTTTGATCTATAACTCAGGCCTGCGGTTGGACTCGGCCCGCTCGGCGCCGGTGCGCGGGTGAAGCGCGGCCCGACTGCGGCCCAGGGTGAACGGCGTGCAGACCGCCGGCGACCGGCGCCCCGCTCCCGACAACGCAGACAACAGATCAATGCCAGCCGTCACGCGCCGGACAAAAACAGAGCCCGATACGGGGCCGCCGGCGGCACCGTCCTCCGCCCCGACCCCCGGTCACTAGCCGCATCGTTCACGATCGTCACAGCAACAGGCAGCTTCAGACCCCCAGCTTCGCGAGTTATGGTGGCAATGGTTCAAGACTTGTTTGTCTGTGCATTTTGCACTACGTCCAAGGACTTCCACAGATCTCTGCAGGGTACCAAACACTCCCTACCGCCCAGGACCTCCCTTCAGTGGCTGAGACGCAAAAGAAACCACTCATCTCGATGTTAAAAACTGGAAATTACTTCTTGGGAGTAATAAAGCTGTCTTAGGACGAGATGTTAGGGGCGACTAATGTCTTTAAAGCTCAGCATTCGTAGCTTGAATGACGTGAAACCACTGGCGGATAGCAGATATCACACTAGGACAAATCGAAAGCATCTCCATGTTCACTTTGCAGTGCGTGAAGTGTTCACACGGTAGAGCACCCGGTATCGGACAGTAACCAACAGATAAAATCCCCGTTGAGTGGTACGGACGCCTGGTCAAACAAAGAGCTCCGTCTTCCGCACACTCACAACGTCCATGATGTCCCATCAACGAGTTCAACGAGAAAAAAAGAACGAGACGGCAAGGACCCACTGTCCAGCCTTACCACGGCCCAAAGGAGGCCGGAACACCAGGAACCAATCCACAACAGCAGCGAACGCCACACCGGCGGGCGTCCAGGACCCCCACATTCCTGGTGAGCCCAAGACATTACCAACGCATGTCTCAAGGGCAACCACTCTAGCAGGGTTCACCAAGACCGGCCCCCTCACATCCACCGCTCCATCCCCGCCACGTACCTCGGCTACCGAAGGGTCATCTTCACGCCTAAAACGGCGCCAAAGTTCACCACCACCGCGCGCTGAGCGTCGGCCCTGCCTGTGCGACCCCTCGCTCCTCGGGAATGGAACTCCGCCGCCGCCGACCAACGAACCGGGCGTCAATGACCTAAGGCTAGACGCAGGCCGGAAAACGCGGCGTTCCAGGAAAACCCATCAGTTCACAAGAACGGCTCCCTTTGCCACGAAATCTGCGCAATGAAAACAGGCCGAAACACGCCTCGCTTGTAACTCGGCAAAAAATCGGCTGTCGCGAGTCAAGCGAATGGTGCAAATAGGCATAATCTGCCCAGATCTGGTGACGACAGACACGAAAGGCGCTGCCAACCCCAATGGAAGCAACTACGCCGAAACGCGACCGTCGGATCTGCCGAAAATCCGACTTTCCTCGACCCGTCCTTAAAGCCAGCCGCCGACCCCGTCCGCGTCCCACCGCCCCGCTCCCGCCGCCCGCCGGCCCGCGTCGACAGAGAAAGAACCCCGGCCGGGGTCGACGACCGCAGCGCCCGAGCGGACGAGCTGTCGGCGGCGGCCGGCAGCCCGGCAACAGGTCCGGCGCCCCTCCCGTCCGGCGGCGATCAATAGCACTCACTATCCCGGCGTGGCGGCCCCGTCCGCCGCCGGGCCGGCCAACGACCGGCCTTGTCGACTCTTTGTCTGACCCTGCTGCCCGCTTTGTTCCAGGCCGGCCCGCTCCCGGGCACAGCCCGAGAGGGCCTGGTTCATGGAAGTGTCAGTCCGTGCTGTCACGGCTGCCAGAGGACAAGCACGGCAACAGTTAGACAGTCTTTTCAAGCCTCCCCCGTCGAAGCCTCTTCGGCGGCTCGCCTGAATGCGAACAGCACCCGTCGGGACGCAGCCCGTCCCTCATCCAATCGCCAGAGCTGCCACAGCGCGACACAAACTGTGCACATCCGACACCATCGGCCCCATTCCCGAGCCCCATCCCCGACTGCGGGCAACTGCGACGCGGGCAGTGGACCTCCGACACAGTCTGTCCCGATGCTCACCGCCAGGGCCCGACAGCGGGCCACTGGGACATGGACGGTAGTCCTCCGACAGTCTGTCCCGTTCCCGACTGCCTGGACCCGACAGCGGGCCACTGGGCCACTGTCCGGAGCGGGTGGCCGGGGGCGGCCGCCGCAGAGGGTCACTGGGAGCGCCGGCCGCAGCGCGCCGGGCAAATGACCGCGTTACGGTCCGAAAGCCGGCTGGTGCGGCCGGCCGCCGCCGGGTCGTCTGGCGCCCGCCGACAGCGGCGCCCTGCCGAGCGCCTGGCGGCGGGGCACGGCGGCAGAGGGGAGCGGCCTCATGACTACGGACGCGGTGTCGTCCCCCGCACGGCGGCGACAGGGTGGCACTGGCGCCAGCCTGCGCCCCACTCACCGACCGCTATCGGCCAGGACGAACAAAGATGAGGATAAAGTTCGGACGTGTTGACCCTCGGTTTGCCATAAATGGAGACACTGCGTGCAGCGCCTGGATGACGCTGCACGCTCGGTGTGGTGACCCAGGTAAAATAACGGGTTAAGGAAACGGGTAAAAGGCGACCCGGGACCAATCGCCGATGACGGGCGGCCTTTTGCAGGTGCCGCGACCACGACGCACGACAAAAATCGACACACAACGGTCAAAACTGGTGCGATTCTAAACGACACAGGCCGAAACACGACATCGGGAAGGCCTGCCCGGCAACGGACCACCTGCCGACGTCACCCGCTGTTGCGAGGCGGCGCACGTGATCAATCTTCCAGGGCCGGCCGGCGGCCGGCGTCCGTCGACAAATCTCAATCGGCGGCGATTTACCGTCCAATTACGAGCCGGCGCGGGCGGCGGCCGGGCGCGGCCGGCCCGGGAGGGCATCGCCGGCCATCGACCACATGGCGGCCGCAGCGCCGCCGGCCGCGGAGCCAGCACGTGCGGCGCTCACACCCCGCGAGTCGGACCGGGCGGGCGGCGTCCCGGCGGCGACCCCGGGCCGTGGCCTCTGGTGGCCCGCCAGCCGACGCCGCCACGATCGAGCAGCGGGACCGACGATCGACGCACGTTCCGGAGATGTCGGTGGACGGCTCTGACTGGCCTGGACGCCTGCTGGTTACGGGCGCTCTGTTTCGTGGCTCTGTGCCGCTTCGCCAACGCTGGCTAACAAAGAAAAGCAGCCTCCGGGCTCTCCGAGAACTCGGGATACGGCTGTCCGCATCATCGGCTTTATGAGGTCATGCGAGTGAGTAGACGGCATGACCCGCGGGAGGCATCTGAGTTCCAAGAGAAAAGAGCAGTCATCTACAGCCCGGGCTCGGTAAGTTTACGCAGACCCCACTCCGAGCTATGGCGCAGAACACATACTGCCATCGCTGCAGGTTTCAGAAGGACATCACCGACTGGCAGACGGCAGCCATTATCAACAGCACCAGGGGACGATAAACAACAACAGAATGTTGCACACAAGCTCCTCTCAGTACGACGAACATTAACTGCACCACCTCACGTCAACAAGCATCACCGGGTTTCGCAAGCCCGTTATGCAACTCCGCGCCGCGGTGCGCTCGTCAATGCCACCTTAAAGCAGTGGTTGCAAACAAAGCTATACATGCGGCGCAAAAGAATACGAAGGTTCGGCGCGGCCACCTGTAACCTGTTCCAAAAAAGGCCACCACCGTTTGGCGGCATCTCTGAATGTCGAAGGAGGTCACGATCCGCTTCGATCCCTGGCGAGGGCTCCAGCTCGCCTCTCCTTTAAGTCATGTTCCGATCTCACACGAACAATCAGAGTGAAGGGCTACAGTGACGCAGCGATGCAGCTGGGAGGAGAGGCGCTCCGGCAGTTAAAAAAGGAAAAAGAAAAAAACAGATAGTACAAAAGTTCCATACATTCCAAAGCGACACTCAGGTACATGTCTGATTTCTCCATTACCTCCTGGTTTCCCCATCGTTCCATGTGAAAGGCAAGAGCCTGCTGTATGATACTGACAGCCATTACCCCGGACTACAGTGCTACCAGCTTACTGCGACCAGTGGCCTGGGCAGCCCTGCAATCGAATCACATCACCGAATCATGCGGTCGCGACACACGAAATGAACTGGGCAAGGCCAGACTGGACGCTAAAACGTCATCAAAACACCGCCACGGGCTTTGGTATGCTCCACGGTGCAGGTCAGGAATCCAAATCATCGAGTTCCGACACCCCGATTACACAAACGCCAAATATTTGCGTCATTTTGTGGCGCTGTCAGCGCCGACTCTGGGCAACAGATAGACCACAATTTTTCGACATGACACAACGCAGGCAGTCATCGCGGTCAACCACAAGACACAACGTCTGCACCCCGAAGCACGGCAGGCCTAACCCTTCCACTTCAGTGACTTGCAACCATGTTCAAGAAAAGCAGGGAAAACTGCCAGCAATGAAATCATCGCTGCAAGGCCAGTAGTGAAAAAAGACGCAACAAAAAATGCCTGATTCATCTATTGTCATACAGACCATTTTTTGCCACAACACAATCCTGAAGTTATTAACACAAGTGCCTGGTTGCATCATGGCTATATGTTTTAAAAAGATGGCAACTGCAATTGATGACGGCCCCCAATCACATTTGATCAATGCTACAAGGATATGAAATCGACCTTGGTGCAAACATTTTTAACAAAGCATCAGTTCCAGTAAGAACAACTGGTAACAATCCAACAGCAAACCAACAAACAGAAAAGTCAGCAAATCCATGAAACTACCTGCAGAACTTCTCATCATCCTGCCACTATATGGGCAGCAAGTATGAAACATAATGCAAGCTCTGTTTCATAGCAAACAAGGGGATGAGTCAGAGCACCATACAGCTGCAACATTTGGATGGGCAAAATGGCAAGCACTTCACTTCTAAATTCACATTTCCAGTCCTATCAGATCCATGTGTTGAAAATTTCTCTGCTATTTTGACATAACTGTAAGCATTGTGTTCCCACACTTTGCTGATGCTCAATGGCAACCATCATCACATCATCAATCAAACAAGTCCATATGTACTCCATCCTTCACAAAACTACAATCTGCAGCTACTCCATCCTTCACAAAACTACAATCTGCAGCTATGTGTTCTTGTGATAATGTTTACTGGAGTTCTCTTCTTGAAAGGAATCCAGGACATAATGCCTCTTAGTTGTGATTCCATAGCACTATCTGGAAAAGCATCACACAGGCACAAATTGTAAAGAATCCAGTGTGACATATTTTTAGCTTACCTTGCTGGAAATGAACATCCAGGAATCTGGAACACAAGACATCTCATTTTAGCAGAGTGCATAACAATATCACAAAGCACCAGATAGCATCTGAAAATGAAATAATGCAAAGCACTTCAGCCATGGCATTAAGCACAAACATGTACAAAACTACAGTCTTTCTTCCCAATTTGGAAATTTATCTTGGCTTAACTGCATTTGAAAGAAGATTTAGTGCAAAGCACTTAGATATGGCATTAGGCAAAAATAGCTAAGCAGCTATGGATTTTCCTCAGTTTAGAAATGCATTGCCAAGGAAAATAAACTAGAGCAATTTGTGATCTTTGGTTACTCCCATATATTCTGTTAGTGGTTGCCACAAGTTGCTTGCTTTATATATGCAATTCTTTACCACTGTAATATACTGGAATATACTCTTACTGTAATAAAGTTTTACTGCTGTAATATACTTTGTTTTGGTGCTGAAGAACAACAAAAAAATATGTGTTCCCACACCATTTTGTACTCCAAGTTACATCTTACACCTCTATCAGAAAGCTACATCATAACCATGTTGATAAATTTCTAACTATGCAAGCAAATGATCCTGTCTCCAGTTAGTAGAAGCAGGCATGATGCCATAACTCACTTGCACCAAGAAAGCTAACTTAAACCAGTGTTACTCTTTGCAAAATTTTGCACTCTGAAAGAAAAATTTGGCTTGTTCACCAAGAACAACAACCCAATTTCCAATCCTATTACTGACTCCCCTGAAAACATAACAGTTGAGAATGTATGCCATTCAGGAATTGATTTTGGTCAGAATAAAGATCTGGGACTGTAAAAGACAATTGACAATGGATGTTAAACAATATCAGCAAATGCAAATGGAAATGTTATCTATGGCTGTTTTCAACCCACAACCATCTTTTTTCAATAAATGTGATCTAAATGCTTTGCTAGGGTGCTTTAGGACCACAGCCCATGCCAAGCAGTGTTTGTTTATTGACTTATCATTGTGTTCAATTGCATGACCCCAGGTAAACTGCAGTACTTTGAGGGAAGGATGTAGACATGGTCACCTGGTAGCTAGCATCTCCCTCTATATGTCAGCTGCCAAGTGGACTCTGGAGAAACAGCAAACAGTGAGGCACTCCCAAACCACCCTGTTAGGGTAGGGAGTGGCGGCAATCCTTTAGAAGCGCACGCCATAAACCAAGCACACTGGATGACACATATACGGCGCGCATGGCAAAAGGAGACATCAGCTGTTGCAAGAAACAACAACATTATGCACTGGAGCTCCAGGGTCGTAGATCACCTACTGTTCGCTCTTGTTTTACACAATAGGTTAGGTTAGGTTAGGTTAGGTTAGGTTAGGTTAAGTTAGGTTAGGTTAGGTTAGCGAATAGTAGGTGATCCACGACCCTGGAGCTCCAGTGCATAATGTTGTTGTTTCTTGCAACAGCTGACATCTCCTTTTGCCACGCGTGCCGTATATGTGTCATCCAGTGTGCTTGGTTTATGGCGTGCGCTTCTAAAGGATTGCCGGGAGTGGCAACAGATCATCTACCAACTGAGCTATTGGCAAAACTTAATTGATTAACAAAAGAGAACATTCAGGACAAAAAAGTGTGGTTTGAATTTGTAATAGGCAAACAGTCACTTCCAAGTAATCCAGTAGAAACATTTCATTAAATGTGATTTTGCAACCCTAGTCCTATAAAAATGCACATCATGGAAAAGTGTGCTGAGGAGAAAGTGACGTCTTCCAGCTGTCATCATTGCTGCTACATTCAAACACATCCAACAGTTATTAATGATGCATTTTAAAGTCATTGCAAAAAAGACAACAGGAACACTCGACGGATGAAAGAATGAGACATTTTTAACCCCATATCCGGTGGATGCCAGACGTTATTGATCTGGCCACGCATTCTATCGAGAAGTGCAAAAATTAAACGAGATGCTCAGTAAATGAGCACCTTGATTCAAAACTAAAACAATTTTTATGACTAGGAGGGCGTAAATTTCGGGATAATCCAGCTCACCACAATGACCCATGCGCACTCCTCCCTTAGATTCGTCGCTCTGGGGACACTGAATAGCATGGTGCTGCCGTTTTCATTCTGGGATACTTTTGGTGACAACGTACCGTGTTTCCAGTCTATAAGCTAGAAGACACACCAATACCAGAAAAAGATCGAGTGAATTGCTTTTTTGAACGCATTTTACGTAAAGAGTACTGGAAATTTTGCCACGTAATTTTATCTGCTATAAATTCTTAAGCAAAAGTACCTACGTGAAATCACTTATGGTTGTTTTATCTGGCGCAATATATCACCTAAAGAAAAACTCCTATATGGGAGCATTTTTAATTAAAGTGATCCAGTTTCTGGTCTTCTGACAATATATATATTTCTTTTGTAAAAAAGCGGTAAATTGCAGCATAAACATGTTTTGTTTATTTAGTTTGGGCTTCCTAGGCATGGGCAATACCCATACAGGCGTGAAACACGGCTTAATGTTTCTCACATCCCTCATCCGTCTACCATGGACGTCTAACTCATGTAAAAGTGCTGTTTGCATTATAGCCGTGACTGTCACTCTTCAGAATGAGAAAAAGACTTACAATGCCAAACGTAATGACCGTTATAACTTTTGTGAGCTATAGCCACGCAGGTATACAATGTATCATTGATGATAAGATGGAAAGAATATCGCCCCCCCCCCCGTTTTGCAAAAGCACAAGCGGAGTAATGTCAAACATGGCATGGGAGCCAGGGGCGTTGCAACGGGGGGGAGGGGCGGGGACAACTGCCTCCTACCTTTGGGCAACATTTAACATTAACACTGGCGTTGCATGGAAAGAAACGTCCACGTCACGTCATCACGTCCCCCCATCCCCGTGAGGCTCCTCCACTCCTAGCTATAACCCGCCTTTTCGACAGTGAATTCGTGAAACTCTTGACTTTATTGCAGTTACATCAATTCAACATTGATGTAACTGCAATAAAATATGTTGGTACGCCCTGACTGCGTACAAGTTTCACACTATCACTTTTTGTATTGCCTTCCTTGCTCACCTACGCATTGTAAGCGTCCCGCCTCAACTTTTCGCAGGTATGAAGCTCTTTTCATTGAAAAACAGATAAATGGTCGCACACATGTCAATAAAGCCCTTCCCAGTTCTCCGGATAGCGAAATTTGGAGCTTGACTCTCATAGATGGTGCTACCACCTTTTACCAATAGATCTATTGTGCTGTCATCTACCGGCGAAATTACACCCCAAGCACCAGACATCGACTGTCTGCCACGCTGGAAATTTCCGAAATTTTGTTAGGAGTTCCAATTTTTTATACGAAATTGCTTCCAATATTAAGCCCCCAAGTCTCATATTGAAGGTTTCGGAAACTCATATAGCCAGAACCCCGCCTTTCAAAATTTCTAGCCATGCACGCACTGGCCCATTGGAGCAGCCAGGATTTTCTTAAGGGGAGTGGGGCCCGGAGCTCAGTGTGAACTGAAATCATACGAAAAACCGTTTGCCGGAAAGTGCAATGGTTTTCACAAAAACTTCGAGCCTAAGGGGGAACCCGGGTACCCCAGTCTCCGCTTTGGCTGCGCCTGCACACTGGTCCAACGAAAGACAGCTCATCATTAATTTGTTTTCTACTTTTTCGTCTGCAGGGTCGTATATAAAGAGGATGCTATAAGGCCATGGCATCCCCATTGGGCGCCGAAGGCGACCCTGTCTGGAATACCGTTTGCCGTCAAACAGGACGCCGAAGACGTGTTAGCCTGAAATTATGCCCTTCAGGCCTCAAAGGGCGGTTCATGAGACTTAAAAATGTCCCGAGGACGAGAAGAGAATCAGCAACTCAGCTCAGCTTAATGGTCATGAAGACCCAATGGCGCCCTAAATTCCGGAGAATCCGTTCCCCCACCGAGAGCTCAAAGGCCACACCGATGTCTTACAATATCCCGATGGCTAAAAGGATGCTCTGAAGAACAAAAGGACGACCCAAGCTCTGGAGGGGCTCCCCGAGGGCTGAAAGGGCGCCTCTGCGGTCTGAAAATGTGTTTCGAGGTCTAGAATGATTTTCTGAAGAGTATGAAGGCGTCCCAAACTCCTCTACTGAAAGCACCCCCCACACACACACACCACTTGCGATGGCTCATTCGGAAGGTCCCTTTAGTCTATATCTCCAGGGCTAGATTACGCCCTTGATAATGAAAGGGCGCCCCAGTCACTGGAGGGGCACCCCCAAGAACTCGGACGACACCCCAAGGACTCCAGAGTGCGCCCTTGAGGTTTGTAGATGCGTGCCGAGAGTGACGCTGTAAAAATAAAAGGGCGCCCCGAACACTGAAGCGGTGTCCCTGAAGGCTCGAAGGGTGCCCTTGTTGTCTACAAATATGTTCCGAGGTTGGGGAGCCCCAGAGGACTCAAAGGACGTCCCTGCGGTCCGGAAACGTGTTTCAATGGGTAGAGGACGCCCTAAAGGGTCTGGGAGCCCCAGAACTCGGGAGCAACACTCCCGAGGGCTTTAAGGGCACCCCTGTGATCTGGGAACATTCCCGGGGTTTAGAAAAACGCTTTAAAGAACAAACGGGCGCCCACAATCCCAGATGGGCGCGCCTGAGGTGTAAAAATGCTCTGGAAAAAGCGTTAAAACATCAGAAACGTAAAGGACATCCCTGAAGTCCAAAAACGTCCCGAGGACTATAAGGACGTACTACAATATAAAAAAGCGCCCAAGGGCCTCAAGGTGCCTTTGGGGTCTCCTTAGTGTTTTGAAAGGGCGCCCATGGTGTTTGAAAAAAACACACACCCTACCTTAAATGACATTCAGGTTTCAAAGGCGCCCGTGCACAATGTTTGAACGACGATTGCAGCTTTCCTTAACGATTTATTTCTCATAAGTAAAAGTTTTTGCATGATACTTTCATGGTAGCACTGTTACCATAGTGTAATGGCGTAATTGGATCACTAACAATTAATGGTTATCGGGGACCGCTTAAATCTATTTTAAATATGGAGTCCAAAGTGTGCAAAACCAGGAAACCTGTAGCACCAACTATAGCAAAGGAAATCAAATGCATGGAAGGCTGATACTCCCATCCGTGTGCTGCACTTGAGCATCGTTGCGAACCACGCGCATACGATTCGTTCCCGTGTGTTACGCTCAAATCTCGCATTCCTCGTAAGTCGGCAGTAGAGATTCTCCCTCACCACCGCAGTATCGTGTTTCCTGGAAACTAAAATGACACCTAAGTCAGAGTGTAATGACAGAAGGTGCCTGGCGACAAGAACCTGCCAGCAGTCTAAATGGTGTGCGGAGAGAGACCATCTCTCCGCACAACATTTAGACGTCAAAATGCAAAAACATGTTTGACGACACTTTTTTAAAACGTCTACTGCCTCCCCCCAACACGCGCATTGGCGCCACTCAAACCGCCGCCTCTCCCCCCCCCCGTCCCCGAAAGCATGATGGCATCCCCTTGCCCGATTTCTAAACACGCCCCTGAAGTCTTGGTTCCCCACACCATCGAGAAGGGGTTTGGATCCGTTTCTTTCCCCTGATCCGTGATCAGTATCTGAGCTGGTTGAGCGCTGGCCTCCTCGTCCTTGTAAGGGGGGTTCGAGTCGCCCCGGTGCTCGTGAAGCGTGCTCAGAACGAGATGAAGCGACTATACAGACGAGCACCACGGCGGATGAAAGTAGCGGCGACGCAGGCCGTCAGACCCCACGAGGCCGCCAGCGCCTGGACGGCGACGGTGGCAGGCCGCCGGCCTGGGGTCGGCAGTCAGCTCGTCCACCAGGGAAAACTGCCGGGTTGGCAGGTAGCGGCTTGTGCTGGGGTCCCGTTCGCCAGCATGAGGCCTGTAAGGGACCTGTGCAGACGCCGCGTGGCTTGCGCAGAGCATGGGCGGGAGGTAATGCCAAGGATGCCGCGTGAGCGAGCACTGTGGCTGAGCGGAGGCCACGGACAGACTAAGTACTGAGGTCGGGGCTGAAGCCGGTACTGGGATCGTGTTGGCCAATACCGAGGGTGCAGGTGAGGGTCGAGGCCGGTACTGGGACCGTGTTGATCAGTACCGAGGCCGCGGATCGTTGGCGAATGGTCCGCTCGCTGAGCTGACGCGAGTGCAGAGGTCTGGGTGACTTGCATCTAGTCCGAGTCGCGTTCGGTGCTGGGCCGCGCTGGCCAGCACCGTGACCGGGACGTCAGCAGTCGGCCCGTCCGCCGAGAGACGCTGCCGGGGGTCGGGAGGTCGAGGCCGCAGGAGAGGTCACGTTGACCAACGCCGTGGCGGTGGACAGGCGGGTGCAGAAGACGCGTTGGTTTGCTCGGCGGCCGGGCGAGGGTAGTGCCCAAGCTGACGCGTTGACGGGCACTGTGGCTGAACGGCGGCCACGGGCAGGCTGCTGAGGTCCAGTGTCCTCAGGTCGGGTGACGAAGTACGTCATGGCGACGAGGATATCAGCTCGATAGTCGCTGTCGTGGATTGACATGGAGGGCTGCCGCTGTCCAATCGGGCGCCAGGCGAAGTTGGGCGCGAGGCTAGGCGACGACGAACGTGACCGCAGAGTCGAATGCTGTGGGAGAGCGCGGTGTGCGGGGGAGAGCCGGGGCGACAGCGGCGGCCGGTCGGCGGCATTGCCGAACAGCGCCGCCTGACCCGGATCAGGTTCCGTCATGGTGAACGGAGAGGACTTCGTGCCCGAGCGCTGGGATGCTCCTCACGCATGTGACCCTCATGTGACCCTCATGTGACCTCAACGACCCTCGGGGCGTTGGGGAGCCTAGCTCGTGCAAGGACACCTTTTCGTTATAGCTCCTCTCGCGGAGTAGATCCACCTACTCGATGTAGGGGGTCGGAAGTGCAGCGGCTCGCTCGCTGCGAGAAAACGTTCACGGCACGGAAGGACGCCTTTACACGTCAAAGGAGACAACGGCGGTATTCTAATGCAGCGTCCTGAGCGCGAGTCGCGGGCCAGTGGCCGGCACGACTACAGTCCAAGGGCCGGAAGTCCGGGAGACCGGCGAAGACACTGGGCCGGCATTCCGTCGGCCCAGTGTCTTCCGGCGGGGCGACCGCGGCGCGGCGGCGGTCAAAGCGTTCCCGAGGTGGGCGCAGCTTTATGCAGGCACGTGGCGACGGCACACGGCGATGTCGCGGAGACGGGCAGCGCGGTGCGGCTGGTGCCGACGGGCTCCGGCATGGCCGGTGCGAAGCTGCTGAGGCTGGCCGGCGGAGCCAGGCCAAGCCGGCGGCGTGCGAAGCCGGTGGAAACAAGATGGCGTGGTCCGGACGAGGTCGCCCGTGGGGCTGAAGCGTTACGGTAATGAAATGTCACAGTTAGCTGAAGAGAGTTTCTATCCATCATTTGCCGGACAATTTGTAGTAACTTACCAAGACGGAGGTACAAGGAATGCAAAATGTCGAACGAGTTGAAAAAAAGATAAGATCTTAAAGTTAAGAGCGGAAGATCGCCATCTATAATTTCGGTTCACAACTACTCCGCTCACTACTCTCGATATTTGGCCCGCGGGGCAGCAAGCAACTGCCCAAGACGGGGTCAACCTGAAGTACCACATGGCCGTGTCTCACCCATGGCGGTGCATTGGACTTTCGCCACAAAATCAGCGTTTCCTGGAATTGCGCGTTGGGGTCGATGGGGTCCGGAGCCAATGCGAACAAGGCCGGATTATCACAGACTCCGATCCCTAACAGTACCTTATCAAACCAGTCGAATCAAATTTATTAAAAAAACAGATACATATACACCAAACGAATGATTTTCCTATTATCTAAAGCTCACCTGCTCATGCATTGATGTGCGGTACGACTGTTTTGTTGTTGCTATGTTTTGTTGTGCCTTGATTCACTTTTATTATTTCTTTTCCATTCCAATACCATAGGGTTCTTGATAAGATTCTTCGAAAACTGGTGACCTGCCACCCTCTTGCCCTTTCGTCTGGTACCTCCATGGCTAACTGGGTTTTGCAAGACCGCCATCGTCGCTGTGTCGTGGGCTTGCTTCGCGTTTCGTGTGAGCATAAATCAGAAGCTGATGTCTGCAAAGCTTATTTGGCTCTAAATGTACTGTAGTAGGGGTGTCGATTTATATTCTTTTGAAAGGGCACTGGCCCACCCAATGTTGCTTTGATCCCACCCAATGTTGGTTTGGGCCCACCCAATATTTTCTGAAAGTTCTGAAGGGAAATAAATAATAATAGTAAAAAATTGATCGCAATAGATAAGAGATAAGCAGAAAGTAAAACATAAACTCTAAAGCGACTTATCTACCTATATGTTTATCTTCTATACATGTGTATATATATATATATATATATGTATATGTATACATATTTATACCTACATATATGCATGTACGTGGGGTTAAGCACATTTTTTTATTTAACAAGTAGGAACAAAAAAATAATAAATTTCCATCGGTCAAAATAAAGTGGGCTAAATCCTTTGAGAAACCCACATTTGGGGGTTCTCAAATGTATGTTGTCGGGTTCTCGGCATTTTTAAAGCACCGAAATTCAGAAAACTACTTCGCCCTTCGCGGTGGTCGGATCGAGTTTCCGACGTGCCTCTTCAGACGTGCAATCAATATATTCCAGCACTTACATCGGAAAAACACCGACGACAAAACACAGGCGAAAGCCCATAGCCAAGGTTTTCAAGATTGCGAATCATAATTAAATTATGCTTTTCATGCCAGCGATGTTCATCTTATGCCTCCGTAGAATATGTGGTACGAGAAAACGTGAGGCCATGTAGATACCAATTTTTGGAACTGTTATGTTTCACACTGATTATAAGGAAGCTTTGGAAGTATGAAAAGAGAACTGCATGACATATGCTGGCTTTACACGCTTATCTGATGCCACGGATTTGAGGGAAAGCTGTTGCAAACGTTTCCATTTTCTCTGTTTCGTGCTCTTGCTTGCATCATATTCATAAATCGTAAGTTAGTCATGGTGACGTACATCACAGATTACACGCCACTCACTGAGACAGCGGTCGTCCGCCGACCGGCACCATCCGTCACCTACCCCCGGGCGGCTGCGAGCCTGCGCGGGACGGCGAGACCCCAGGGGTGCCGCTCCAGCCCCGGCCGTAGCCGGCGCCCGTCCGCAGACCGTCGAGTCAGCGAAACGCCGCCGGAACCGGGCCAAAACGGCGCCGGGGGGGGGGGGGCAGGCCGCGCGATGACGGTCGATTTGGTGGCGGCGCGCCGCCGCCGGGACGTCCGGCGCAGAGTCCCGCCGGCGCCGGCCACGCAGCTGGACGCTGGACGGTCCGTGCTGCCTGGGAGGCCATGGCCGGGCCGGCGTTGGCGCCGCGCCGCCACTGCAGCCACGAGACGCCGGACTGTGTAGAGCGGAGGTGCGCCGGACCGCCGGGCGCAGGAGACGCCGGCTCCGGAAAGGTGCGACGCTGCTGGTGATCACGCGAGGCGGTGCTCGTGGTGATTAGTGATCGCTGGTGATGGCGAGAATCGGGGTGGAAGTCGTCGGGCTGTGCGGGGGCACCTAAGGGGAGAAGAGCCATTGGTACTGCAGAGACTCAGCGGGCAAACTCGTTGAGACAAGGTTTCAAAGAACAGGTCTTCCTCTCATTTGGTGCAGGACTGCTGAAACGCAACAAAGTGACATAGCTCTTCAAGTGCCGTGCGCCTTCTGAACCTGCGCCCCTGTTCGTGACTCTGCGACAGTGGTTGACTGCCGAACAAACTACGCGCAATACCCAAGCCCAGACTTCTCCACCGAATCTTCTGCGCCTTAGCGCCCGGCGATCTCGATGGAGCCGGTGAAGGTGTTCGTGGTGGCGTTCTTCATCTTCGTCTTCATCTGCGTGGTCACGTGCATCATTTGGTACGCGTTCATCCGTTCGCCGACGTAGCGAGCCGGGCGGTGGCAGGCGTTTCACCGTGCCTTGCGTCGGCCTCGTGGACGACGCTAACCGCCCCGAGCCTCCGTCCTCCCGTCGCCAGGACAAAGAACCTGTCCGGGAGCGGAGAGTCGCCTCACCAGCGCTGACGGAGCTGGAGCGCACACGGCGCACGGGAGGACGAGGAGGAGCGCGCCGGTGACATGGGCGCCGCCGAGGCTGACGCCATAGCCGCGACCTCTCGCAGGCGCACAGGTGAATGTTGAGGCCGTTGCTGCTACGAGGTGGTGACAGCTCGACAACTTACGTGTCTGCGGCATCCGCCGTTGATGCTTTTGTATAGCCGGGGGAAGAGCCCAGAGGGAACATCAGGGAGTATCGGAATAAAACTGAATGCCGTGTTTTTCTGTGGGATTGCCGTAAGAATTGTCTGAACGATTATCATCTCACTGCTCCGGGAAGGGAACTATATCTTTGCACGCTCCTTTTTGTTAAAGACGTTTTATGTACGCTGGCGGGTGCCTTCTATGGCAAATGGGCGAAGACCTTCCTCAAGAAATACCTGGCTGTGCAACTGAACATAAGAACTGCTGGTAGGCACGACTTTTTCAGTTTCTATGTGTTATAAAGTGTTCACACATGTTAGACATTTTGCCGGGCTGCTTCCCTTTACTTCATGTAATTTTCACCGCGAACGGCATCCAGATGGACAGAGGCTTGACCAAGGAACCCACCGATGAGCTCATCAATGGAACGAGTCGCTGGCTCCCCCACAACGACTCCCCTGCCGTAATCGTCCAGTCAGTTCGACCGCCTCCAATTTATTGCATGTAATGCCGAGATATCGCGATAGGCGTTCTATCCTGATCCCGTTAATTAACTAATGGTTCCCCATCACGGCCGGCCGGGCCGATCGAATACGGCTCGCCCGCCGCGCGCACGAATCTGCGGGGCCGTCGCGGGGTGATGCAACTCGTTCGCCGTGATGTAGTCGATAGGCCCGGGCTAAACCGGGAGCCGGAGCCGGCAGTAACTGGTCCCTCAGCCCCTGTGAGTTATGAGAACTCGTCCGCTGGCTTACGGCCCCTGTCCGGTGCCGATCACTTGGGAGCGCCTCCGCTGAGGAGTTCGGGGATGAATTGCGGCAGGACCTCGTAAATTCACGGGAGAAACAAGGTCGTCCCATAGTGCCGCGATCTTTTCCTCTGGGGTAGGGCATCGCGTGCTAGAAAAATGATGACTGACATCCGAAAAATGTGGGTTGTCTCAATGGTGACTTTGGTTAGTGATGAACTAACGATGCATCTGTGGGCACCAACGTGGTCCGTTTGTTGATAAAGTCGTAACGGAAAAGTCGTGTGCTCTGGACATTTTGAGGAAATGGCATCGGATCCTTATGCCAATAACACTAAACTGTTCTATATCTTTGTCCCAGTTAATCTTGCACGCATTCGAATGCTTTAAGAGGATATCAGCTCGTGATGGATTATTAGGGGAGACCGGGGTCAAATGTTACATTTTTTATCTTTTCGATCCCGGGGAGAAAATATTTCGGGCTGGGGAACATTTTTTCGGGTTTTCACAAACCCTGATATTTTGCCTTTGTAGCGGATATGAAAAGATCCCGAAATATTGACTTAAAGGTATCGAAATTACTGTTTCAAAAAGTCACTTCAGCTGTTACAGTTAACCGCAGGTACGGGGTAAATTGTAACAGCGCCTAGGGTTAAATGTAACGTGTAAGCGAATGGTGTAGTGGTGAAGTGAAAGCCATTTTTTTCGAAAACAGTCGTTAATGAACAACATTATCTCTTACATCTTGAGCTTTTCCTGGAATGAAATCACAGCTCCAGTACAAAAAATAGGATTTCGCAACGGCGTAAAGCTTAAGTACTCCAACAGCTTTCCCTGAATTAGATAACAGCTCTACCTTTCTCAGGCCAAGAACCGACGCTTCATCAAAACCAGAAGACGTCTTCTTCATCATCACTGCTGCTTTCCCTGCGTGCTGTCTTCCGAGCCCTCTTCCCACCAGTCTTCGTCTTCTTCTCTTCATGCTTGTCCTTGTCAAGATTGAGCTTCTTCGATGCTTGTTTGCAATCCTTTCGACTCTCTTTTAGCTCTAACGCTCTCTTTTCTAGAGTGTCAGTCAGAATTGCGGCCTTTCGCTTTCGACCTATGCGGCTGTTTTTTTCTTGGACCTGACATGGGTAGCGGCCGAATCGCTTCAGGGGTGAGCTGCTTCGAGGCGATCCCCGATAGACGAGACTGTTCGATCCCCGATGGACCAGGCTTGTCGATCCCCATTGTATCAGCCTCTGCAGGAATGATGCATGATATATATCATCCATGATGCATGGATATAATGATGTATTTTCAATGTAACATTCAGAGGAAGACAAATTAAACAATATATAATTGTCCCATACTTCCCCCGGAAATGTCCAAATGAAGTCAAACTAGAATTACTTCATCAATAAAGTAATCAATAAATAAAGTAATAGAATATCTTCATAAATCCGCTGTGAAGGTGAAACATCTACGGTAAGAACACGGTGACTAGCCGCCAAGAATTATTTATTAGCCACATATTAAAATTAAAATTGACAAAACAGTACCTAAAAGATAAATCAGGGACTGGTGACAATAATACCGTAAGTATGATTTTTGAATGGTGTTGATATTGAATTTGGGAACAAAATTGCATGTTGATTAATTGGACAGGGCATGTTTCCATAGCCTCCGCCCCCAATGGTTACATTTATGCCAAGTGCATGGATATTTTACATAAATGTAGGTTTAATGGTATGGCCATAGGGGTCAATTGTAACACTGTTACGTTTGATCCCAGCAAAAATGTTACAATTGTCCCCGTCACGCCACGCCATCTTTGAGACAAAAATGACGCAAAACAAGGCGGCGTGGGCGGCAACTGATGCACTCATTTTTTGACCAGGTACCCCCACCCACCCCACACAAACTCTTAAATCCGTGTCTAGTAAGATACGTGAATGAGCTGATCATATTAAAAAATGAACAAAAGTTACAATACACTCTAAAAAACACAATGGTGAACAGCACAATCGACTCACCCGCCGCACCGGCCTGAAACCCCGTGAGGAAAAGGAACAGCTTAATGCGCATGTCCAGTAGTGCCTCCAGCGTCATCCGTCTGTAAGCTTCGAAGTAAAAGCTTCTGTTACAATTGCCCCGTGTTACATCTGACCCCGGTCTCCCCTATGCCTGCTACCATTTTTCATTGTATTTTTAGTGGTAACTTCAACGCAATACGCCTGAAAGATGGTACAAGTTATGATAGATTGCCATTCCAAGAAGTCGATCAAATTTGCACAGAATGAATCCGGAATATCTTTTTGCGTAAATGATTGGGGTTGCCGAGCGGAGGGCTTGACAAGCTAGCCTCCCCCAAAATGTGGGTTTCTCGACGGATTTAGCGTTGAGCAACGTTAGAAACCCACATTTGGGAGAGGTCAGCGTGTCGGATCATCGGCTCGGCACCCCCAACCACTTACACAAAACGACATCCCTGGCCACCCCATGCCGAGGCCTGGATCAAGAGGCAGCCAAGGGAACAGTTCAGACGCCTGAATTTACACACACACACACACACACACACACACACACACATATATATATATATATATATATATATATATATATATATATATATATATATGTATATACAAGACCACATTATGCTTTGTTGTTTACTTTCTGCCCATCTCTTATCTATTGCAGCGGTACTTTCCGCTATTATTGACTATTTTCCTTGTTAAAACTGTCAGAAGATTTTGGGGCTGCCCAGACCAACATGGGGGGTGTCAAGTCACTCACACAAGAATCGGCTGGACAACATCAAATCAAAAAGACAAAATCGGCGCCCCTGGAAGTAATGATGATTTAGTGTATCCCACTCCCCAGTGTACGATTTAGGTTGGTGAGTCAATGCATGAAGATGGTTATTGTTCCATCTCGGAATATGCACATCGTTCTGCGCTGAGGAATGATAGTTTTGATAAGTGTAGGAACATTTAAGAGCTGGAAGAGCCAGAGCTACTTGTCGTCAATTTATTCCTTTCAATCTCATGGAGCTAATGTTAAAATCACTCAAGGCAGGTAGGACCCCCGTCATTGATATGGCCTCAGTCCTATCTGGCGAACGGGCTGCTACACACATGATACTTATCCAAAATACTATTGCTTCCCTCCTTCTAGCTGGATTGTGACTGAGCTCAGCAACTGTGATGTTGCCCACAAACCAAAAGGCATTGCATCGCTCTGAACGCCCCCCCCCCCCCACCCCCGCCGTCGGCTCATCAGTGCACCGTGCACTGGAAACACATCCGATGGGCTGGCCCCGCCCGGACGGGGACAGCGTGACTCATGCCAGACGACGCCGGACATCGCCAGGCCCGCCGCACGCAGCAGACAACGTTACCCCGCCGTTCGTCATGCGGTCAAGGAACGTTTCCCGTCGCTGACGACGCGTCTGAAGTGCAGTTGTGGATCAAAGGGACTTCGTACGAATGCTGTGTTTGGGGTGAAGTGGTATGCTCGCTAGGGCGTGTGAGAACAAAATAAAGGTGAGAGCTGAGTTCGTGTCAGAAATGCCAGGGGGTGTGGTTCTCTGACATCTAAATTTATGGCTGTCACAAAAATGGGACCAGGGACGTTGTGATGGATTTTTTTCAAGTGGACAAAGTGGCTCAGGCCACCGCGATCGGTGTTCACTCGTCAATGGAAGCGGCCCAGTCTCGGATGAGCCAAATTTGTCATTTTTCGTCACAGAAACAAAACGGATAACGGAATTCGGTGTTTCTGTGATCCACAGAAACGCGTAATAACAAACACTTCCACACAGCACTTGAAACATTGCTTTTACTTTAACTCAAACGGTCCATAGCAAGGGAAACAAAGGACATCACATTCATGCAAACTCAACGGTGGAGTTTTAAAAACGTGTTTTGTTAATGGTACCACCACATAATCGCCTGTAGCAGGTATGTGTGGATTTTAGGCCACTTTCCTAAAAAAGCAAGAAGCCCCGTTCCCGACTAGCTGACCTCCATCCCCCGCGTTTATCCCGTCCGGCGGCCGTCCCCTCCACATCCCTCCCTCCCGCCCGACATCTGGCCGTGACCTGTCACCCGCGCCGGCGCCGCGGCGTCCGTCGCGGTGCGTCCGCCCGGCGTCGGCGACAGATGCGGCGCGCCGGCTCCCCGCTTCCTGCCGCGCCGCGTCGCGTCGGCGTCGGCGGCACGTGGCCGGGCTGCGCGCGCCGCCGCCGCCGCCGGCAACCCGCCGCCGGGCGCGCCCCCTGGCGGCGCGCGGCGACCGGAACGCGTGCCTGGTCGGCAGCGGCGCGCGGCAGTAGCCGCGGCACATCCGGCCGGGCCGTGTGCGACCGGCGGCGGGGCGGAGCGCGCCGCTGACTGACGCGGACTGAGGCCTGACGACGCGACTGCGCTGGAGTCGGCCGCATCTGTGCTCGGCAGGTAGGAGCTTTGCGATGAGTCCGGTCAAGATCGACGTTTTAAGGTTGAGAAGTGGGTGGAACCACATACTGTGCACGAGCATCATTAAAAAAAGCAATTTCAGTCGCCCATTTACCTGACTTAAGTTTCTTTCCTTTTGTACACTGTGGCAGATACATGGAGGTTGACGCGACGTTTGGAAAATTATCCGTTCGTGAACCAACGCCATTTTCAGATATATCTGAATACATTTGTACTGTGGAAACAAGATCAGTTCATTATTTTCTTGCGTGTTTAACGCTGGTGTCTCGTCAAGGCACCCCGTCGTACCCTGGCAACTTCACTGGGCTCAACATTACGGGAAACTAGGTTCCAGCGTATTTGGCTTCGTGTGGATCATTTCTTTGATGACCTTAGTTGGCCGTTGATAGAAATACCGTTTCGTATCATCATCATCATCATCTGTCCGAATATTTATCCTCGCCATCCTACGCATGCTGCAGCAGGTCGTTCCATGAGCACATCCACGGGCAATGGAAAGTGCTAGCCTGTTCAGTGGGCCCGCGGCCTAATTGCAATTTCACACCGGCACCGCGTGTCGGCTCAGTTTCACTCCGTCAGCCGGCGCCAGTCAGCCACGCGGCCGCCGGCGTGAGATCATCGTTTGCCCGGGTGCTGTTTTACATGACACTGGACTCTTTGTGTCGAAATTCGTATTTCATGGCCTTCGTGTATTGCCTTCATTCTTCATGAAATGCCTTCATTCATGAAGGTATTTCATGGCCTTCATGATTTCCATGTACCACTTGCGTTTTTGAGCGTAACGTGCTCTGTGCATTGCTCTTGAACAGTTTGGTCATGATATCTCTATTTTCTCGAGTCTGTGGGGATCAGAAACAGGCTTTGTCGGAGTAAGCAGATATCATGTGGATCGTTGTTCTGTCAGATTCCTATTTAAAGCCGGTAGCATATGAAGCCAGGAAGGTCTGCCGCCGAGTGGCGCGGCCCACTTGCCTGAGCTCGCTCTGCTAATTTGGGCCCGTCAGCGGAAGGTCGGGAGGGGAGGGGTACGCCCTGCAACCAGACTGACCAATCCGCCGACGCCTGGCTTATGCACTTGAAGCGGACGGGGTGGGGTGGGTAGCTTACGCTCCGCCGCCCACGATCCCTTCCTGCCTGCAGCGGAGAGGACGCCTCTCTCGCGTTGGTCGCTTCTCATCGTAACCTCGACCGGTCCCTGACAGCGCAGGCACGGGCGCTCACCGCAACCACGCTCACTTCCTCCCCTTCTTCCCCGTCGTAGCTGCCCGACTAAAAACCACATGCCATCCGAGACCCCCTCGTCTGTCGCCCCCTCTCCCCTCCACTTCCGGCTGCGCATCCGTTTGCTGCTCGCCTTACGACCCGCATTCCCCTGTCCACCCAGCGGCGATCCTGAGCGGCCATCTCCGCTTCTCCGGGCCGCTGGCGCTGGCTCCGGTGTCGCGCCGCTCCCGGCTCACGTGACCTCGCGCTCCATCCTTGTCCCTGTTCTGCCCCGACCGGCGATGGCTCGGAGCCAGCCGGTTTAATTCGACGCGACGTGTTTTGGCGCCGCCGGCGGTGGCGCCGTGATGTTTCGCCGGCGGGATCGCCTGTTTTGCCGGAGGCGGAGGGCGCGCGCTGCGCAGTTCGGCCGGCAGCAGCAGGCGCCCGCGGCGAGCACGCGCCCAGGTTCGGTGCGGCCGGCGACGGCGGCGAATCTGACGCGGCGGGGCGCATTCCGCTGACGTCAGGGGACTCGGACGCTCTTCAGAGCCTCGTGAGGGTGCGGGCAGGGAGGGACGGCCGACAGTGATGAGAGCCGGCAGCTGCACGCACGTTTCGACACGCTCGCCGCACCGCCGGGCGCGACACGGGATCAAACGCAGCGGGGAAACGCGAACCGATGTGTTGAAACCGGCAGCGCGTGCGGAAGAGGCCGTTTGGACGGGTTGGCGCGTGGCTGGCACAATCACCATTCTACAGTCACGACATCAGGGGTGTATGGTGCTGTGAGCGGATAAATGGCTTTGTCCTGAACAAGCATCTGTCCTTCAGTTCACATTATGTTTGCATGATGCAATGCCCCAAAACTTGTTTGGAACGATTGAATTTCAAAACCTTTTTCCCGCTCGTATTTTGCTCCGTTTTGGCAAAATCGGGCAGCTTTAAAGAAGGACCTGGCCTCTTTTGGGCGTTTTTTCATATCTTCCATGCCTGAGGAATTCTGGAGTGTGCTCCAAAAAGTTCCGCTTTTGTTGGTCTGGTTCCTCAGCGCTCACGCAAGCTTTCCTTCCGCTCACGCCAAACCTGTTCATGAACGCGCGTGAATTAGACTTGTTGGTACGACCCTCAGCGATTTCGCGTAACAAGATCTGCAACCTGCTGCAGTGGCGACACTGACCGGAGTTTCTCGTTACAGGCTGCGGCGACCCTGACCCGGCCAAGGTCGCCGGCTCCAGCTGGCGGGCGGCGCGTGGCGGCGGGCGCGGCCGGAGCCCGGCCGGCCGCGCGGGCTCCCCGGCCGGGAGCCGAGAGGAGTCGGCTCCGGCCAGCATGACCGCTGAGTCCCGCAGCAGGCGCGCATTGCTGAGGGGTCGACTGACGCCGCAGGCGTCTGAAGGCCGGCCGGACGGCGCGGAGGTGAGACTGCGGGACCCCTGGGCATCGGCATTTGACATTTTTTTATGCACCGAAAATGAAAATAAATAAAAATTTCGGAACTTGAGTCCATAGGTGCCGCCTCAGCAGCACGAGGCTGCGGTTGTCAGAAGGATTGCTGCTCTATCTGATCTGCGGCGTGGAATCGCAGAGGGTTGAGTAGCGTGCTCCTTTGACAGTTGATTCCAGAGATAGTCCCTGTGGCCGGAGGGACGGGGGAAGTGGTGACTGTGCCGTTGACTAAAGGCGATAGTTGCTGGGCGATTTGTCATCAAAGTGACGTTACTTTACATAACTGCGTTGTTTAGAGGGTGTGGCGTTTTGACACCCTTGAACTGTTCTATAAACGGATTTCTTCCGAAGACACAAACGATGCTGTGCGATTGAAATGATCCCAACGTCAGAAAAGTGTTCTCGATGCACGAGGTGATCAGTGCTGAATCTTATTAGCAATATAGGGCTCTTCGTCATACCCTGGTATTAACATATTGGTATACCTGAAAAGTGGGTGCTGGTCCCCTGTGATTTGTCTTTTCGTATGCATGGTATGCTCTGCACATCTTTGGGCCAAACGAGACAATACGTCGTTTTTTAACGTAGTCATGTAATCGTTTTCAACCCAACTCTCTTCATTCCTGTCTTTCTCTTTGCCCTTCAGTCTTTAGCTGTTTGACTTGCCTCTTGCCTCCATGGGATTTTCTTTCTCCCGTTTCCCCCTTTCTCCTGCTCTTTTTTCGCGCGTTACTCATCTTTGTTCATCGTGTCATTTTTAGCTCCCAGATGACAATAGATACACCTGCCCGCAATGAGACTTCAGTATGTTCGATGGAAGATATCCTGAGTTTCTTTGTTTTTCAATGTGTCCGTAAGCAGCGATGTGTGACAGTCACGAAAAGCTCCAATTCATGTTTGCTGCGGAGGACATCGGAAAACAATGCTCCCGCTGCCCGACGGAAGTCCGTGAGAGACCTAGAACAGAAGCTGTGGCAAACGTCACTGTCTGTACCGTCAAGTGACCGGCATGGTCCACTGCCGCCATGCTGTGATCTCTGGTGGGAACCAGTCCTGATGTTCGCTCCTTCCAGACGCCACGACTGCGATCGTGGGACTGTGGCATATACCGACCGCGGAAGCCACGCCATGAGCGTGATTCATCCAGCCTCGGAGTCACGCGGGAAAGCTACGACTTTTGACTGTTGGCTGTTGGCTGGCTATTGGCTTATGACTGTTGGCTGAGATAGTTACTTACATCGGAATTTATGCTATCTAATTATCCGCCTGTTGACTTTCTGTCTGTCGCTCCCTTTCAAACACGTGTCCGAGTCCTGACGTTTGGTAAGAGCATATTGAAGCGGTGATGTCGTTGCCACCGGCAATATAATTAACACTTGAGGGCTGGCCTGACTGCCGGTCGCGGAAAACGGACCGCAGAGAAGCCCAACATGTGGGCGACAGCGTAACGTTTATTTCCACACAAAATTTTTGCTTTGATGTCATGAATGGTCATAGCAATGCCTGTTGTCAAATCCCAGTCGGTGATGAAATAATGTCAAATATGGATAACGAGTTAGTTTACCCTATGGGGCCCCTCAGCTATACTTCTGCATGCTGGCTTATCAAGAACAGCTGGTGGCAAAGAATATGGGCTATGCAGGCGCTAGTAAAAGGCTCTCAGCAGTATACTGCTTAGAAGTCGAGCTTTGCAAGATGTCTGCAGTGGAAGTCCGGTCAACACTCAGCACCTTTGTCACGAGCAACAAGAGAACGTAGTAAATGGAGGGAATTACGGCTGATGAACGTCTTGTCTGTTTCACAGTTTCATAAGGTTCGTTTCACCCGTTTTCGGTCAGAGTAAGCACTGGATAATGATTCACGTTCATAATTCTTGCGCACTGCACTCTGTTCATGACATGACGTTCCCATGTATCTCCTGAGATTTGACTACACTTTGAGGTTTTTGTTTCGGGACAGGGAGAAATGAGTGAGCTCCCATCTCGTCCTACAATTTTTACTTTGCTTTAGATCCGTTGTTATACTTATATATAATAATATCGTCGGGGAAGCGTCCCGTCCATTGAGGATTTCTTGAAGACGTGTGCCGTGCGTAAGCACTAAGAACTCACGAATGCTTCAGGAGCGAGGATATTTCGATGCAGCACTGTGCACACCACAGGCGCAGCCAAGGGAGCCGGGGAGCTCGGCACTCCTTCCCCCGTAGGCCTGCATTTTTGTGAAAACCATCGCACCTCGTTTTCCCGACAGGCGGTTCTCGTGTGATTTTAGTCCACTCTGAGCTCCGTCCCCCCTTAAAAAAAATCCTGGCTGCGCCCCTGTGCGCACCACAGCTCAATCTCCCCGTTCTAGGAATGTGCAGCCGCCCTCGGTGTCGCCTGTCGGCTCCTCGGTCGGCAGCGTGGGACCGTGCCGCGTGACCTGCACGGCGGCAGATGCTGGGGTTCGTGAACCCATCAGTCCTGCTGCCGGAGCCGTGTCGGTCTCCGGTGACTGCAGCTGGAGCCGCGCCCTCTCGAAATCGATACCCCTGGCTTCTGCCCTTTGACCTTTGCAGTTTAAGGGCAAGGCCGGATGTGATATCTCTCAGGATTGCTCCCTTTCGGGATCCGTTGCGTGGAATCTTCACATGCAAGCAGATCCTGTGTACGGTGTGAATGGACTGGAGCCTCTTGGCTGCTGGGTTGCCGTCGACGGGGATGTCTGCCTTTTGTTTGTTTGATGTCTGTGGGCGTTACTGACGTCTGGCTGTCTGCGCAGCGTGGGAGAGGGAGATTCCTGCCCGATTTCTCCCAGCCACCTTGGGAACGTGGGTAGACCAGTGCCGAGTGAACAGAACGTGGCTAGCGCCGCGAATCAGCCATCCGTAAAAGGTCCTCTTGCAAAACGACTGGGAAATATTCATCCGTCGGAACAAAACGCGTCACAGAATGAGTCAGATGTGCTGTTTGATAAGACGCCCCTGGTTTTGTGGATTTGACCCGCTGAACTCATGCGTGGCCGGTCTCAGTCGCCGGCCCTCGGTGAGCAGGTGGCCGGCTGACCGCATCAGCGTCTCGGGGGAGAGGGAATGAGAGCGTGACGCCGGGTGTGAAATACACTCGCGCGGAGATTCTGTCGTCTCGGACCGTCCCATGACGGTCCGAACCGCAGGGTAGATCCTCGCCTTTTGGTTCTCAGTCCTAGATCCTGCGATGGAAGTCACCCGTTTCAAGCCGTCTCTGAAAGACGCGGTGCCGGAGTTGCCCTGGAAGCCTGCCTTCGTTAAACTCACACGCAGTCTGTCCTCCAGACCACCGCGTGGAAATGCAGCTTGTGGAACGCGTTGTGATCCTACGTCCCGACCTTCCGTTCTAGGTCTTAGAGATTCATCGCTCTGGATCTTCCGATGGCATGCTATTATTCCTGTTTACGCTAAGAATTCTCACGTTCCCCTCCCCGGCGGCCGTCCACCGCCCGACCCGCCAGAGGGCGGCGCCCTTCGCTCCCAGCGCTCGGAAAAAGCCGTGCCGCTCTGTTCCGGACCGGCGGGCGGTCGCCGACGGGGCGGCAGCGGCGCGGAGCGTGTTGCGGTCACGCGGCCGCGCCGCTCGCAGGAACGTGCCAGGCCCGCGCCGCTCACGGCCCGCGGCCTCCGGGAAAACGGAGTCGCGTGGCCGCAGGCGGTCACAGCCCGATGGCGGCCCGCGGTGGAGCGTCGAGGGCCACCGGAGAAGGGCTGGAGGATCGCTGGTCCTGAAGCCTGGTGTGGACGGAGAATGGAATCGCATGGTGTTAACCGGCCATGGCAACCAATGCTGGTTGCCCATTTCGACCTTACGGAAACAAGAATCTCGTTACGCTTTGACTCTGACTCATGACATCCCTGGTTTTATCTGTTTGGATTTTCTCAAACAAAGACAGGCGTCGGTGAAAACCTCTCTATTCAGACGCGGCGTGCGTCAGGCCATCTCAGACCGACGACTGGGAACCGCTCGGCCGGTTCGGGTTTCCTCGTCTCTCGGAGACGCCACAGGGCGCCGCCGGCTCTGATTCACGTAGCGCCCCAGGGCTTTCCGTGCACCGGACGTCCTGGTGAGATAGAGCGGCGCTGTTCACGGCCGCCGCCGTCCGGCGCGTCTCGAGAGTGCAGAAATGAGCCCGCCGACCTGCGGCGGACAGCGCCGCCCGGTCAGCGCGCGCCCACGCGGCGCCCCTGGAGGACCGCGGCCGTGACGTGATTCGTGGACGCGTGTTTCGACGGCGCGGCGCCGCGACCCTGCTGTGAAGGCGCCGTGACCCGCGGCGGGCGGCCGTCATTGTCGGTAAGGCGGCCGGGTGAGACGCCGCACTCGACTGGCCGTCGGGCTTTGTGGCGCGCGGCGCGAGCCGACTGCGCACCGCCTCGTTAGGCGTCGGTCGGCGCAGGCGGACGCAGGCGTCGAGTCTCGAGTCTGCCTCTGACGGGGCTCAGAGGGGCCGAGGAGGCCGAACTTTGCGCCTGTGCTTCGTTGGCTCGTTCGATAGTGGCGGATTAGTCATCTGCACGTACTTCTGAACTGTCGGCAGGAAATTGTTCAGGAAAACTATGGCGAAGTGGAACGTTGTCGTTGTTTTGCACTGCCGAAACTCAGCAACTCATTCGCGTTCGGTTTACTTACTGCAAGACTGGTGATTAGTAAATGACTAGCTGTGAAAAAACTGCAAATGCGAAAGTCACCCAGACGCAACCAGACATTTGTGTTCACATTTAGTGAAGCACATCAATGTGGGGGCGTTTGAAAAGTTGTTCGAGCCAAAAACAATTTTTGGGACAATTTTATTTTACGCGACACTGTAATTCAAGTGTTAAAATTGATCTAGGTTGGTTGGGTTGTTGCCATGTTGACGGGACTGCCTGCCTATAGCTCCCCACCTGCCCTATAGGCTGCTGCACACATGGCCGAGTGTCTGGTTGACCTGCGACCTAGCTCACCGGTCGAAATTGTGACTGTTGAGTGATTGTGTGGCTGTTTGTTGAACTGTCGGTCGAAACTGTGACAGGCTGTTGAGTCGCCGAGTCTTAGCCTCAGCTCAGTCTCAGCCGAGTCGAAGTCTGAAATCACTGGATTTGCTGAAGCACACTGTGTTCAACAGTGTCTCACCTGGTAATGAGCATCGATCACTCCTGCTGAGCTGACACTGGTTTGGAGCCAGGGACGTCTCAGCGTGACCTCCTGTGGCCTTGTTGACCACAGGTGACCCTCAGCGTCGTTGCCCGCAGGAAACTCCGGCCAGCTCCGACCTGACTGGCGTGGTAAAGCAGGGCCGGCTGCTGAAACTTGTCCCGCGGGGGTTGCTCTGTCCAGACGCCTGGAAACGGCGGCTCTGCGTCCTCGCGAACGGCAAGCTCTACATCTACAAGCTAGGGGTGAGTAGATCACCATTCAGGGGAAGCCCGTCAAAATCTGGCGAGCGAAATACTTGTTACGGTATATCTGAAGCAGTGGTTTATCTCTTCGGTCATTATTGCTAGATTCTTTTCATTACAATAGTCTTTTCTCAGCTGTTTGTGCACTGGGAAGCTGCGATGTCCCGGAATATTTGCTGAAAGTTTGGTGCGTTAAACAGTCGTAGGCACCCCCAACGTCAGAAGTTCCCAGCGTGATTGGATGGCAACTGAATACGACCACCCCTGCTGAGACCACAACTCTGAGCGTGTGTTGCGACTTTCAACGCTGGATTACGAGCACTTAATCATAAGCTGATGTGTGGACCATAAAACTTAAACGACCGTTTGATGTATGAAAGCGGGCAACCGTGTCAATCCAGAGTACGCTACAGGCCGCTCTTTGACGTCAGGAAAGTAGAGGGTAACAAACGAAGTCGTGAATCATGCCGTGCATCCGTGGAGCTGCCGTTCACATGGTTCACGTGGTTCACGGCCGTTCACGTGGACGGCGACCTGCGCAGCGTGATGCATCAGGCCCTGAGATACCGGCGCTGATTTGCAATCCTGCTGCGCGCGTTCTCGTGCCCGTGCCAAACTGGACCTGGGTTGACTCACCGCGGGGATGACTCAGTGAGCCCCGCTGGATGTCTCTGTTTGCGTCTAGAGCCGCGAGCGCGCAAGTCATCGACGTTGTCACGTGGCGCGGGCGATTGTCGCCGCTGAAACGAGCCCGCCTTGCAGAGCAGTTCCGGTCCGGGGAAGCCGGCCGGTGAGATCGACCTGAGGGTTTTCTCGCACTGCCAGCAGGCCAGCGCCAAGGAGCGCGGGAAGTTTGCCAACAGCTTCGTGATACGCCGGACGGACGCGGCCGCTGTCGACCTGGTACGTGCTTGCCCGGTGCAAAATGGCCTCCCCTTTCTGCATAGTCGACTGTCACAGTCGTCACGTTCAGCGGTCGTTATCAGTGGAAGGGAATATCTCACATACAGCACCTGCCCTGAACTAAGATGGCCAAATTACAGCTTAAAGTCTTGAGAAATGATCTCGTATGTGTTGTGTCTGAAAACTGTATAGTTACGGAGTCCCAAAATGATGTTTCACGAATTTCCTCTGTGAATTTTCATCCATGTCTTTCTGTGAGCTGCTCTTTGACGACACAAGCGAGCGCAGGCCAATGACCGTGCGGGAAAAAGCCGCAATACGTTATCCCTATGAGTGACGTCGGAACTGGTTCTTGATTAATTGCACTGTTGCACTTCTAGATATTTATGGGAAAAAAACATTGATGGAGACGTGACCAGCAACTTTTTTTTGAGGGGGGGTGGCAGTCGAATCTATATCTGAACCGTCGACCAATGTGCAAAATTCCCCTGAAGCTTCATGATTCTCCCTCGTGGTCGCGTTGGCCGCCGCAGCGACAGGTCTGTCGACGCCCGCGTTGCCGCGGTGTCCTGTGACGCGTGACGTAACGTGACGTGACGTCAGGGGCGGCTGCGGCGGGCGGCGGTCTGGCCGCGATGGGCAGGGCCGACAGAGCCGCTGCTGACTGGGCGCCAAAGTAAGCAGAACAGGAGCAGATCTGCCGCGCTCGCAGCAGAACAATCGCCCGTGTGGCAGAGCCGCGCTCGAGTGGGCCGGCGGTGGGTTGCCCCCGGGCGGTCCGGGGCTGGCTCCCAGCTAGTCTTGTTAGCAACCTGCGGTTTCCGTGGACCTCTGTCTCATTCAGAATTTCCTGACTCGTTCATGAGAATTGGGTTTCCACGGGAACCGTATGCATAATTCAAAACAGGCATGATTCATCTTTGAGGCTAAGCCGTAACCAGGGACGTAGCCAAGGTGGGGAGCATGGGGGTCATGCCCCCCCTGAACCAAGCGGTCCTTACTAGATATATGGCGATTTCGCACGAATACGGAATAGTGATCATATATACGTTGCAAAGCAAGCATTATATATCTTCCTGGGCGTTAAACATGAGGTAAATTGCATAAAATTACTACTTTTTTCCCATACATTTTGTCATATGCCAATGGCTTATGACAAAAATTTGACATTTGCCCCCCCACGAGGAAAATTCTGGCTACGTGCCTGGCCGTAACCCACGTCCTAAAAGCCCCAGGCTGCTTTTGACTCTCGCCCAAGAACGACCCGTTCTGCTACTCGACTGCTTACCCCGCTGCTCATGAGTTCTCATGCGTCCCCCACAGTCGAGGCACGGTCAAGTTTTGTCAGGTGCATCTGACTGAACTAGAATATTTTGGAAAAAATATGCGTTGGAAAGACCGAATGCATGCAAAGCTAACTGAAGCGTGATTTGATTCGGAAATTAATATAATGGAGTTAGTCACTTCGTTCAACGCTTCTTCTGAAACGCTGATGTCTAAAGGTACCTTACTGCCGCTCCTCGCTCTTACTTGTAGTGTAATACTGGTATTACACTACACTTGTGGTGTAATACTGGTACACGATTGCACTACTACTTGTAGTGCAATACTGGTGTTACACTACAAGTATATTGCTTGATTTCGGGAACTGCACTGTCCTGGAATCTGCGCGATCGTGGCGTTTGAGCTGGCCGATGGACGTAGTATATGACCATCCCTTCCCCCAGAAATGAAATGGCATTTCTAATGTTCTTATTCCTGGGCATGGGCGTAGGGACGGGGAGGGCTAGGGAAGCCGTGCTCCTCCCCCACTTTTGGAAGCTGAACATTAGCCCTATGGAAACAGGCACGTAACCTGGATTTTTCTGAAGCGGCCAAATGTCAAATTTTGTCATATGCCACTGGTACATGACGAAATTTATAGGAAAAAGCTATAATTTTATCTAATTTTCCTCATATTTAGCGGAAAAGAAAATATATAATGTTTGCTTTCGCAACATATATACATATATCTATAATCACTATTACGTACCTCTGCGAAGTTGCTGTATATCTATATCGCTATATATCTAATGTAGACCGCTTGGTTCATGGGGGCATGGCACCCATGCCCCCTTGGCTACGTCTCTATATGTGAAAAACGTCTCCTTCCCACACACACACGCACTTTGTTTGGACGCTTCTACGTCCTTGGATATCAGCGTTACAACATGGGCGTGTTAATTTCCTTTTTGGCCGTAAAATGGACATTGTTGCACTACCTGAACGTCGTGGAAGGTGCCCGCCTCTTTATCTGGTATGCCGATTGCGCTTCCGGAGCCAGAATAAAGCGTCTGAAAAAGCGTTGGCCCCAGAGGACTGGCGCAAGGGCGAGGGTCGTTTGCGACCATATGGGTCAGCGGCTGTCCGAGTGATTGATTTGGCGCTGCCAGGATATGGTCGCCAACTGCTCCATTATGGAGAGGCCTGTCTGCCGACCACTGACGGCGATGGCCGCGGGCCCTCAAAGGCATTAATGAACATTTCGTGGCAAAGAACCAACTGGTAACTGGTGATCATAGTGTGTACGTTGAGTAACGGGGTGTAATTCATTCGGGAGCCGACGGACGACGTTGTCAGAAGAGCATTGTTTTTGACAGGTATCCCGACATATTGCGCTTACATTTGTATGCATCAGCTGACGGCTTCTGCAAAACGAACTACCAGCTGAATGCGTATCCTGAATCCATGTTCTGAAGCGCCAATGGCCGTACAGACCTTCATACGACAATCGTCACATGCACCGAGAGCCCCGTCTCTCCCGGCCCGCCGGCAGACCTCGAGGTGTCTCGGCGGGCACCACAGCCGGCCAGGTCGTGACGACGGCCTCCCGCCGCCGCAGGGTCGTCACCTGTTCGCGGCCGAAACGCTGGCAGAGATGAACGAGTGGGTGAAGAAGATCCGCTCCTCCGTCCAGTCGGTGATGGAGGGCAAGAGGCGCAAAAGCGCCTCACCCTCCTCGGACGCCGACCAGGTGAGCTCTCGCGCAACTTAAAACGACGTTTTTGCTTTGCATTGCAGCCCAGGCGCGAATCCTGGACTAATACAATCGAGGATGGTTTTTGGGACCCACACCCTGGTCACCTGAATGTGTCGGCTACATTAAAAAAGGAGACGTTTTACGGCTTTGTCACTGCTCTCGTCGCGTTCGGAAGGAGAGGCGCTTCTCTTTACGTCTCACGTCCAAACACCGTCACTGACACTGCCTCCACGCTGCGCCTGTTCCCCAGAGGAGTGCGCGCCGGGACTCGGCGCCCAGCGAGCTGCCGCCGCCGCAGGAGCCGCAGCTGGCCGGGCTGACGAAGCGGCGGGCGCGCGGCCCGCCGCGTCGCCGGCCTTCGCCGCGCTCCGCCCTGCTGGAGCCGGCCCGGACCGCCTCCTGCCCGCCGACCGGCGACGACGACCCCGCCAGGTTCGCCTGGGGCCGCGACCCCTCCATCGACCCGGCGCTCTTCTTCAGCGACGTGCTCGGCCGCAGCATGAGCGGCGCCGCCTGGACGAACGGCCCGGCCGGGCCCGGCGCGCTGCACAGCATAGGCGAGGAGGCGGCGGCGCCCGGCGAGGAGCGCCTGCGCGCCGCCGAGGCCGAGGGGTCCGGCGAGGTCCCGGAGGGCGACGAGGGGGCGGCGCCGGCCGGGGAGGCGGCGCCAGCTGGGGAGGCGGCGCCTGCCGACGCGGAAGGGGAGGAGGGTCCGGCGGAGGCCCCGGGGGGCGCGGAGCAGGGGTTGGAGGCCGTGGAGGAGGCGAAGAAGCCGGCCGGCGGCGGCGTCCGGCGCCAGGAGTCGACCGTGCTCCGACTGACCGGAGGGGAGGTGGAGGGCGCCCCCCCGCGGCGGCTGTGCGCCATTCTGTGATGCCGGCGGCCACTCACGAGCCCCTCAGCGTCGCCGCCGGCCCAGGGACAGCCGCGAGTCAATGGCAACGGGTAACCGTGATCGTGGCAGTTGGCTGGGTGGACGATCGCCGCGATCGTACTTTCATGCAACTTTGGAGTGCGGTGGTAACATTTTAGGTGCGATTGTCACGGAATGGCCTCTGAGTATTTCCGCGTTTCGATACCGGCCTTCCAATGAGCTTATTTACGTTTGGTTGGACGTGACTGAATTTAGGTTTAAAAAGGGCCGTTTACTGTTTTGAGCCGTGACAGGACAATGTGCTCCTCATTGTGCTGGGTTGGGTTGGAAAGTTTCTCGCAACTGAGTTGGTCACACTATCGATCCATTTTTGTTCCACATATCACTTAAAACAAGATTTGCTTACCGCTCCGGGATGGAATTATTCTCAAATGGCCCTTCGTGTGAAATGGCACGGCTGAATCAAACTAAGTCGCACTGGAATGTGAAAGTGGATATTAAACCATGCTTCTCCTGCCATCACAGTGGCCGATTTACATGAATGCTTTTTGTGAAATGTGCACGGAAGAAATACGTCAGGTGATAACAGTGGCTTTACCAGTGTCAGCCAAAGTGACAAGACCGTTGTTTGCACGTTTATCGATCGCCTGTTGTAAAGTAGCTAGACGGGCTTGAGAAGAATTGCGCCCATTGTCTATCTGCACTGTAGATGTAGATATGCATGGCCGTAATAACCCGGAAGATTGGCAATGCTGCCTTCGGCTACCTATGAGTGTTTCGAGGGACGCTCGTACAGAGATGCTGCCGTCAAGACTGTGCTGTGTGTAGCTTTCAGAATGCACGCTTAATACATTTGTGTTGACTTTGTGTTGCGTTCTTCGTTGCCTGTTTACGTTTCGCCTGTCGTATTCGTGATGATGTCAGTGAACGAGCAAACGTGGGATCAAGTTAAGTGTTGCGGTTAAAATATGGCTCACTATGGCAAAGACCGATCTGGCATATTGGTATTTCCATTCCTGAAATGGTTTACCAGTGCGTTGCTAGGACATTTATGAGAAGCGTCCGTCAAGTTTATCGTCAAACGTCATCGTTAACACCATCTGTTTAAGTCGATACAAAATAACTTCGGTACTATTTTGTCCGCATTTTTTTGTGTAATTACTATCATATCGGCATAAAGAGAATGAAAATTTTCGCAATGGCCAGCTTACGCGGAATTACTTCCCAATTTTCCTGCCGGTAGGATATTTGTTGTGAACTTTCCAATCTGAGGCGTTAAACGACCTGGAGTGGTGCCAGTTCGGGTATTTGAATTTCTGGAGTCCATGGTCAGGGACATACAGAGATCCTTCTCAATGTCTGTCTTGACAGCCCGATCGAGTAATTATAGGGTGGTTGATAACTGCCTGCCTACGCACTGCCATCAGGGAAATCTTCCGGCCCACGTTACGGTGTCACGGCTGGGGCCGCGACGGCGGAGATTTTGGCGGTGCTGTCCATCATTGAACGGGATACAGTACTGACCAAGCAGCTGCAGAACAGTAATGAATTTCGAGGGGAACGGAGCCACATGGGCGTTTAAACTATCGCTAGGCATCTGCCACCCATCGGAGGCCAGTCAAAATCACGCTGCCGTCAGCGGCCGGAGACGAGTGGTTGATTTAGGGCCAGCGCGCTGGTGAACGTTTCCGGTCCATTGACGCCCTCGCCGTTTTACGGAGATGCATTCAACAGATAGTGGTCGTTCAGCGCGGGCCAGTGAATGGAGCGGCCTCGATTTCTGGGGACGTAGCGGCTCGTGATCAATGATCGGGCCACGCCCCTCGACGGATCGCGGGAGTTTGACCGCCCGTGAGTCTCGGAAATGAGCCCGCTTCGAGTCTCCGCAGTGTTAACGACTTAAGCGGGTACTGTCCTTCCGTGTCGTAGGAAAAGAATCCCTCAGTTGCCCGTTGTCTGAAGTCGGAGAAAGGACGTTACATGCACAGTGCGACGCATGTCCAGTAACACGTAAGGGTTTCACCTCTATAACGAAGACGTTGCTTTCCAGCCACGATGGCCATCTCAGCACCCATCCCGACCTCGTCCACCGCTGTTCTGACCGGTGCGGGGCAGCCGGTGTGCAGTGAGCGTGCGGCGAGCGGCGCCGTCCGGGCTCTGTCCCTGTCTGCAGAGCGCTCGCGCCGGGCGGCCGGCGACGGCTTCTGCCCGCCGCTCGGCCGGCCGGCGCGACTGCTCCGCTGTTCAGAACGGTCGACCGTGACCGCCCTGCTCACCAATTAGAGCCGCTGTCGCTCCGTCGAAGCGCGCTGACTGGCGCCTTTGCCGCATCGCCGCGTTCGTTTCATTAAGGATCTCCGGCTAGATGCATGGACGAATCATTACGATCGTGGACAATTGTTCGTGGACGGCCTTTCTCCTGAAAGTCCGAGACCAGACATGGCCTGATCTCATAGGACAGGTCATTTTTGGCGTCTCCGTCTGGCCGGCACTTCATCCAATTCCCGCGTCCACTTGACGGTACAAAGCGAGCAGAAGTGGACGCAATTGGCTGACGTCAGCCGGAACACGTTATCGCCCTTCGCGTGGCGTTAGCTCAGATGCAGCTCTCCTGGCCGACTGGTGAGTCCACGTGGCCGGAAGGGGGCAGGACCGGTGGGGCGTTTCCGGCCGACTGCCACGCCACGAACCTCGTATCCCTGTCGCCCACGACGCTCGTATCATTAGCCTGGCGGCCGCGACGCTGCCGCAGGCGACGGCCCGGGGTGCGGGATGTCGTGGTGTGCCGAAGAGAGCGGCCCGTGATCGCTGGCACGTGATTACCCACTTCGGTGTGCCCGGATGTCCGGCATTGTCAAAGCTTGAGTTTCCCGAACGTCTGAAGTTATTTTCTGCCCGTCACGTGCCTGCGCACTGCCTCGCGCCGCCTCTGCCGCAGCCAGTCGAGATGTTTTTTTTCATCGGCAGGACGGTCACGGACCGAGGGATCTCCAGTGATTGACTTGAACTCTGAGTGGCCAGTTTCTCAGGATTGGAAAAATAGAAGGCTCTTAGCGAGGCCTGGCTCAGGGCTGTGGAAAGCCTCCCGCTGACGCCTGGTGGGAATTTCAATAGATGAAACCGAAGAGGTTCCGTTTTAGAAGGTTTTCCAGCCCACACTTCGTGTTTTCATTGCAGGATGCTGCTCATGCAAACATTTAAAATGTGGGGTCTTTTGAAATGAAGCTGGGAAGATTAGAAGGAACCAAAACGGTTTAACATTTCCTTCTACATGTATTTAATAACTGCATGGACTCCTCCAGCATGTGCTCACAAAAAGATCACATATTGCTAATGTGTCGTCTCTTGATGTCTATGAGGTGCAGGCTTTATAAAACCGGCTTCTGGCACCTTTTATCAACATCTATTCAAGGCTTCTCCAGACACTTATTCATGTACAGGTTGATGCATTTGGCGTTTTTAATTGTCAACGACACCCCTTGTTGTGTCAAACCTCCGCTTTTAGGTAGACACCTACCCTCGCGATATCATGGCGGCGCCTATAGATAGGCGCAGTACGCCATGAGCACTCCTCAGAGCGCGTGTGATCGACGTTTCAGCTCCCACAGCACTCCGCGCCAAGGGAATGGGCCAACCTCAATTTATCACATGGCTGGTCGGACGAGATACGTTCTAATCCGGCACCTCCTCGTCGGCCCCAATAACGATTCGGACGAATAGCGGCCCGGGCCGCTTAATCACACCGACTCCGGAACCATCGACCGGCCTCGATTTCGCCCTCGCCCTCTGAAATCCGTCGCCGAACAGTGTTAAAGCGGTCCGCCGTCTCCGGCGACTCCCAATCGCGGCGACGACGGAAATGGCTCCTCCGCGACCCTTTGCCAGGCGGACGAAAGTCCCAAGGATCTGAAAGGCTCAGGACAGCCCCGTCCCAACTTTCGCTTTACAGGCAGATGCTCACCTCTTTGGCGAAATTATTTATTGGCCGCTCTTCGCTCTGAGGGACGAGCCATGCGTCCTTTCAAGTTCTCCAGTGGCAGAGTCCAACGGAGCTGAAACAAAGCTGTTGGCTATTGACAGGGAGGCTGAAAGCTTCTCACACTTCCCGCGATGAAGCAGTTTTGCATTAGTTCTTCCAACGTAACGCGGCGTAGATAGCACCAGACTATCTGAACTGCACGGAGGTGGGCAGCTGCCGCAGTCCCCAAGCGCCGAACACGGGGTCTCCGTGTGACAGGCGCTGCCGCGCGGGTGGCGTGACCTGGTGCAGTCGGTGCCGCGCCGTCCGGAGAGCAGGCCGGGGATGCGTCAGTCACGCGTCACGGACCGAGTCACCGTTAGCCGGCCGGAAACCACGCCCATCACACGGCCAGCCAGGTCGTTAGCTCGCAGCAGCCCGACTGAAGACGACGTCAGACCCGTTAGCTTCCTCCGCCAGAGAAACTTCCCTCGGACGAGCAACAGCAGAGCAACGAGTGCTGCTGTAGTGTCGTTACTGCGCACTGAAGCGTGTCAAATCAGACTAAAGGACACTAGAGATAGAGGGACTCTGAAAGAAAAGACTAACGATAAAGACGAGGTGGCCGCTGTCTTTTGGTTTTCTTATATCGAAATGTGAGTCAAACGTGAATGTCTTACTCGGGCCATTTTTTCTCACCGAGCTATTCAGACCGTGCGATAACCGGTGACCGCCTCCCCGCAGGAGTTTGATGGCATCCTCCTGCCTGAATCTCGTCTACGAATACAGCTCAAGCGAGGAGTCGGATGCCTCCGAAAAGACTCCGCGGCGGTCAGTGGTCCGTCAGCTCAACACGACGATGCCCGACGTCGCGCTGCCGCCCGCCCGGCGCTCGAGCAGCCCCGCTCGGCCGACCATCACAGCTTCAAGCTCGAGCATTTACCAGCAGCGGGCGGCCAGGGCGACCAGACACTCCGCCGCGCCCTGCCTTAGCAGGAGAAAGCGGGCCTCCGTGCCAAGTCTTCTGGCGCCGCGGAAGGAGCTCGAGAAGGAGTTCGGCGGCGGAAGCAGCACCGGCAGCTCCTCCCTGTCCAACCTGACCACCACCCTCACCAGAGAAGGTTGGTGAACCCCGGAGAATAACATTTTGCCATCAGCTCAGTAGGATTGTCATGAAGTGTCTCACGCACATTTTGCCGAGCAAACCATGTGCCGTACTCCATCAACGGCAATACGCCAATAATGCTATATCGCGCTGCTTTTCAGAGCAATTTTAGTCCTGCGCAACAGAACGTTAAACGTTACGTTATGACGATGACGACAACTAGGCATGATGGACTAGGCGCCAACTGAGAAAGGAACCCAGCTGCTACCAACTTCACATTGAATGCCAGGCACGAGCGCGGCGTTCGACCTCGCCGTGACCTCACGTCCGGCGCGTGCATGACCTTGCGACACGACGCGCAGGTCAGGCGCTGCCGGCGCTGCTGATGGGCCTGGAGCGGGCCTCCTCCAGTCTGAAGCAGGTGTCGGCCCGCGTGGCCACTCTGGACAGCAGGCTGAGCGGGGCAGAGAGGGACCTGACAGACGCCAGGGCCGACATGGCCCACATACAGGTCAGTCGGCTAGGGCGCCGGCCTGTGCTGACTGGGACTGAAGGGAATGAGAGGGAACGGTGGGGACTTGGGGAGGGGACTGAGTGGGATTGAGATCACCAGCCTGTGCTTCCATTGGGACTGAAGGAGACTGAGAGGGACTGAGTGGGGCCTGACAGGGACTGAGCTGGCGCCGATGTGGCCCAAATACAGGTCCCTCGGCTGGGGCGCCGACCTGCCCTGAATGGGACTGATGGTTACAGGACTAGTGGGTCCTGACGGATGGCGGGACTTTCGTCGCGGTCACTCGCTGGGTACTGCTAAGTGCTAACGTAACCTACGGATCGAATGTGCTTGTTTGTGACATGGCTGGGGTAAACTCTAGATTGCTAAGAATGAAGCTGATGATGAGGAACATTATGATGAAGATGATGACGAAGATGACATAATTACGCGCCTCCAGGACAACGTGACGTCGCTGCAGATCATGGTGACGTCAACCAGCAACAAGATGGTTGCCTTTGCCGAGATGTTCCAAACAGTGGATGAACAGCTGCAGGATATGTGGTCGGTGAGTGTTCCGAGTCCTTCCTGTCAACCAGCAATGTTAACGAGAGGCGCCAACTTTATGCTGCAGTTCTCCAGAAATGCCAGAAGTTCTCAGTACTCTACGAAAAAACAATCCTCATGTGTCCTTTTGTTTGTCGTAGGAAATGGAGACCGTCAACAACAACGTGCACCACGTGATGCACAAGGCGCTGGAGCACCAGCGCCAGAACGAGCGGCTGTTCGTCCAGCTAGAGGCTATGCGGGACCAGCTGCTGGCGGCGCCGCCGGCCCGGGCCGCCGCCGCCAGCGCCGCCAGGCGGGAGCCGGCTCAACTAAAGACCGGCAGGGCGCGGGGCCGACCCCCTAAGGATCCGGCGCGGGAGACGGCTGAGGGGCCTGCAGGGGGCGCCCAGGGGCCCGCAGTGGACGCCGGGGCGCGCGGGAAGGCTCTGGATGTCAGCGCCGCGGACGACCCGCTCTCCAGCACCCTGGTCATCTGAGGCGCGGTACCGCCGGTCCGCGGACTGTGCCCGCCGGCGATCGGGGTGGCCAGTGTGGTGATCCGGAATGGGCTCGAGATCTCGTTCCTTCTTTGACCAAGTGTAAGGGAGATTGGTCCGCCGGACTAGTCGTATTCCTTCCCGGAGGCGTTTTTTCCACGTGCTGCATTTACGCGTTCTCACGACCATGAGGATTCAACCATAGCGTTTGTTGTGAAGTGGTCTGAAATGGTTTTAGAGTGCCGAACGAGACAAGAGCAACCAGCTTCAAGCTTTGCATCTTCAGCTCAGATGACAATCGAGTGAAGCGTGATCGGTTAATGACATGATGATTCGACGTTTGCCTCAAGAATCCAAGGCACGTCCAAATAAAACTTGTTTGGTTCAACTGACTGTTGTCTTCATTAGAAAAGCAGCGGAAAATATTTGTATTGTTCATATTGAAGTATTTTCAAGGATCCAGTTCTTTAAAATCTTTGAACCCATTAAGACATCAAATAACCACGAACCTGACACATCATACCCTGCAAACAACGCAGTTCCGATTGATTCGAACACAGCAGTGAGCTACCATGAACGCAAAGACAAGTACTAAAACGTGGTTCAAAAGGCTATCCAAAAGCTGCCTTCATTCAGACTGTCAATACTATTCCTTGAGATGCCGAACACATAGGAAAACAACTGGAATGTGTTCTACGTCGCTAAACCCAACAACGTGTTACTATAAAACAATGCTTTGGTTCGAAATGTTACCACACAGATGAAGAAACCTGCAAAAATAAAGATATTTATGCAGGTGTGCAAGATTCATACCAGGTTTTTCTGACGAATATAAAATCACGAGTACAAGCACCAGTTTCTGAAATAAGCAGTATCGAATATTTGAGTCATGGATTAAAACCACGGATGGGTAAAAACGCACATCAGAACTGGCGCACAACGAACTGGCTTACATTCCCTACGACGACTGCAGCTCCGCTATTTTAACATGCAAAATATTATGCAAAAAGTTTCCATGTCTGATTCGAAAAGACACGTTTGCACTGCACAACTCAACAGCCTCGCCAATCGATTCTCACGAGTACAACATACCGTTCCAAAGCGATCAGCACCAAAGAATGGCGTTTTGAGCCTCTGATCTGACAGCATCATTCGTATTTCAAATTCGAGTTCACGTTTCGTGCCACAAACTGGGATTCACATTCACCGCACCCCGCCAAACACGGACAGGGGAAAATCCACGTACAGTGCTGGACAGCAGCTGCCTTTCGGCTCCTGCTAAGCACCCGCACAGCGTCTAGAAATCACAGCTCAGCACCCTGTTAGCGGTCTGCTCTGGCGGCTACGCTTCGAACGCAGGGTTCTCAAGTCCGCCGCTAGGCGTCTCTGCCGGGAGTCCACCGTCAGTCGCCTCGACGGTTGGCCTGCCGTCTGAAAAACCGCAGCGAAGAGCAGTTTCAGCAAACCACGGAAATTTCTCGCAAGTGATAACTAAACAGATGTGGAAAACGCGTCATCATCATCAGACGCTCACCGAAAGCGGAAGAGGAAGCACGTCGGCGGAAGGCGAGAGAAGACAAGAAGAAAGAGAAGAAAGAAGAGGCACCTGTGGGGCGCGTTCCCAGGGCGTCCTGTTACTCGCAGTAAGCCGGCTCGGAGCTGCTGCGGGGTCTGAAGCAGGCGTCCGTCGCAAACCACAGGAAATCCTCCCCCAACCTATTCCTCTTTTTCTCTCTTTTCTATCTACTAACAAACCGGTGGAAACCTAACGGTGTATACCCCCCTGCTTGGGGCCATTGCGGCCAGGGCAGGTAGGCCCCTGGGCTAACGCCTGGGCCTAAGGGGTCAACGAAGCCGGCCTTTCTCTTTCTGGGACCACTAGTGCCCCACAACCACTAACAAAACACAACCACCTCCCTAAAAACATGGCCTATCCTGCCACCGCCGACGACGGCTCTTTCGTCGTCGGCATCTACACGGACTCCACTCACGACATAGCCAAGGAGTCGGCATTCACCCTCACGAAGACCCTCGAACACCACGTACAACACAAAAACCTCACCGTCACCAGACACCACAAACACATCATTGTACGCACCACAAGCTCAAAAGACACAAAGAAGCTGCTGTCACTCACAACATTTAACTCACAAAAGTGCAGCTTCACACTCCACAACTCACTCAACAGCAGCCGAGGCACCATCAACACGCCAGAGTTCAATTCCTCCAGTCACGAAGACATCGCCGCAGCCCTCCAGGGAACAGGAGCATCTTTGTTCTCTGCTCCAAGGCGCTGGAGGCAGACCACTATCCTCACACTGTCCTTCCCCACAAAAACCCGACCATCACACATCACTATCAACCACATCCAGCACAAAGCATTCCCTCACATCACCCGTCCCGTCCGCTGCCACCGCTGCCAGCGCTACGGCCATGGAGACCAGGCTTGCGCTGCACCCAGCGCACGCTGTGCTCGGTGCGCGGAGCCACATTCCACCACAACGTGCACCTCCGCGGTCCGCAAATGTGCGGCCTGTGGCGGCGCACATCCTTCCTCCGACCCACAATGTCCCGTAAGGCTGCGGGAAAGCGACATCCACGAGCTCGCGGCCATTAAGGACATATCCTTCTCCGCAGCACGGCGGCTGCTCACTCCCGGGCGCTCCTATGCCGCCGCCGCACGCTCGTCCTTGAACCTCCCTCACCCCTCTCCGACTGCCACCGCCACCGGACCACCGTCCCCCCCCCTCCCGCCCCGGGCGTCCGACGTCCGGTTCTTCCGTCCCGTCCCCCTTACCCAACCCTACGCACCGGCCCTGGCCCCGCGAGAGCGCGACCAGGCCTCCTTCCCCACCCTCCCCATCCCCATTCCCTCCAACGTCGTCCCCTCCTCCACCCACCTCCCGGCTTCCCCCAGGCTTGGCAACGCGCTCCCGACGCAAGGCCAGGCCTGCTCCCTCACCCTCCTCACCCCCGATCCCTTCAGCACTTCCCTCCCCTTGGCCCCCCTTGGGCCTGGCGACGCGCTCCAGGCGCAAAGCCAGGCCTGCTCCCTCATCCCCCACACCTTCCCCTCGGCCCCTCCTGGGCCTGGCGACGCACCCCCGGCGCGAAGCCAGGCCTGCTCCCCCATCCCCCCATCCACGGTCGCTCCAGCCCCCAACCGGCCGCCCCGAGTGGCCATACCCTTTCCCGATGACCACACCCCGCCAACCCGCTCGCCCAACACCAGGTCTCAAACTCCTCTCCTCCACCCAGTTCCCCCCTCCCCCCACCCGGGCCCAAACCCCTCCCCCACCAAGTCCCAAGAAAGCCCCAATCCAAATCCTCTCAGACCCCCGCTCCCGCCTCCACGACATCCACCGGGGCTCAGTGTGACAGACCATCCACAGCAAACGTGGCCTGCCAGACTGAGCCCCAAGCCGGACCAATAACCCGATCCAAAACCAGCACCACCTCTCTGGTCCGGCGTGTCACACCGCCAGCCACGACCCGACGCCGTCTCCGCAAACCCCTAAACCTTGCGGATTCGGTCTCCGACACCCCCACGACACGCCGCATCAGTCCCACTCCAGTCCCCAAGTCTTCAATCATGACACACATTCTCCAATGGAATGTGGGCGGCATTCCATCTCGCTTCACCGAATTCAAATCTGAACTAACACAACGCAAAAATCTACTCCTGGCCGCCCTCCAGGAGACACATCTGCGAGACACAGATTCCTACTGGACTCACATTCCAATTGGTTGGCACGTTGACAATGTCAACGGGCCAACCAGAAGAGGGGGAGCTGCCATTCTCATTGCCAACAGCATCCCCCACAGCAGAATTAACGTAAACAGTCACATAAATTGCGTAGCCATACACCTAAAAATCAACCACATACAAACCACCATTATTTCAATATACCTCCCACCCTCAGAACCAGACCCCACACTACACGACCTCACCACCCTCATCTCACAACTTCCACACCCAGTGCTCATTCTGGGAGACATAAACGCGCACCACCCCAGCTGGGGGAGCCACATAACAACCACCAGAGGACACATGATACACACATTTATCGAGAATCAAAATCTTACACTGCTAAACACCGGGGCCGCCACCAGACACAACCCCACATTAGGGGCTGTAGACAGCGTAATAGACATTTCGTGCTGCACCCCGCGAATTAGTCACCTTTTTGAATGGTCGGTAGAGGACGACCCCGGACTGAGCGACCACTACCCAATACACATTAAGCTCAGCTCCGCTGCAGTCCACCATACCAAACTCCACGCACCCACATGGAATTTGAAAAGGGCGGACTGGCCAAAATACGAGGCTATGGTGGACCTCGCATTAGTAAATTCAACGGACCACACCATAAGTGAGGTCTTAGGAGCCATCAGCTCAGCAGCACAGGCCACCGTCCCAAAATAAAAAAACCCGAAATAAGGCATCAGCGCCTTGGTGGACCCCGGAATGCCAACAAGCCATCGCAAAACGACGCAGAGCTTTGAAGCGGTACAAAAGGGTGATGTGCGAAGCGCATCTCCTGGAGTACCGCCGAGCAAAAGCACTCTGTCGCTCAACCATACGTGGAGCGAGGAGAACAGCTTGGCAGGAACATGCAGCCACATTGAATAGATTTACACCCACAAGCACCATCTGGACACTCATGAAACGCTTCCACCTCAAACGCCCTCCGCCAGGTCCCTTTCCACAACTGACAATAAACAATCAGCGCATCACAGAACCTGGCGACGTCGTGGAACACTTCAAAACTCATTACACCAACGTCTCCGCAAACCACACTTACGACACAGCACTAATAAACTCACTTCAAACACTTGCGGCAAACGCAAACATTCAGTCGACCAACAATGAAACATACAACACTCCATTCACCATGTATGAATTACGCCTTGCCCTCAGCAAGTGCGGCAACACGTCGGTTGGGCCGGACGACATTCACTACCAATTCTTCAGACACTTAAGCAAAGTATCTTTAACGTACCTGTTGACGGCCATTAACAATCTCTTCTTAAACGACTCCTTTCCGCCAAATTGGTGACAAAGTATAATCATTCCCTTGCCCAAGCCCCAAAAAGACCACACTCAGCCAAAAGGATACAGACCAATATCTCTCACAAGCTGTGCCAGCAAACTCGTTGAGCGCATGGTAAACACACGCCTCCGACACTTTCTGGAAAACAAAAAGCTGCTCGACGAACACCAGTGCGGTTTCAGAAAACACAAGTCCACCGCAGACAATCTCATACGCATAGTACACGACATCAAACACGGCATGAATTACAAACGCACCACAGTAGCAGCATACTTAGATATCACGGCCGCATTCGACCGAGTCCACAAGTCCGCACTTGCACACAAACTCTACAAGCTAGGTCTACGCGGACACCTAGAACACTTTCTACTGAACTTCCTCTGGGATAGAACAGTACAGGTCAGATGCGGCAACACCACCTCCAGCTACGGAGCACAAGACCAGGGCCTTCCACAAGGAAGCGTCATTTCACCAACACTCTTTCTCATCATGATTAACGACATGTTTGACGATTTACACTGCAGAACACTACATTATTCACTTTTTGCGGACGACGTGGCCATTTGGGCCACTGACCAATGCTTCTTCAAAGCTAAAAACACCGTTCAAACCGGACTGGACCACATTGCAAAGTGGTGTAACAAATGGGGCTTCACCCTGTCCGCAGAAAAATCAGCAGTAGTTGCATACGCTCGCGCCACCGGACCACTCACCCTCAACCTGAACATCCATGGCGAAGCCATAGAGCAGATTAAAAGTTTCAAATTTCTCGGAATCCACCTCGACGAAAAACTGACATTCCAACAACACATCAAACACAACACGAAACGATGCGCAAAACGCACCAACATCCTCCGCTGCCTCTCAGGAACAGACTGGGGCGGAGACAGACAAACACTACTCAGACTCTACAAGGCCATCATTCGACCCATTCTGGAATACATCAGCTTTATTTTCAACAGCATCTCTCCGTCCCTAGCACAAAAACTGGAAGCCATACAAAATCACAGCATTCGAGCAGCCACTAGAGCATTACACAGTACCCCGACTGTCAGCCTTCTGGCCGACGCGGACATGCCATCCCTACAGATCAGACGAGCACAACAACTGTGTCGGTACTACATGACAGTTCAGACTACAGAAAACCATCCGGCACAGTCTTGCTTCAAACACGACAGACTAGACAAGAGCCGTGCAGCACGCAAACGCCCACCTTTTCACGTTCAAATAAGCACGGCTCTGGCAGACCTTCAGTTTGCCGTACCGCCCACTGCACCCAGACCGTCCCTCAGGCCATTCTGGATTCAAAAACCACCCACTATCGAATATCTTATCACAGAACGTAAAACAGACATAACTCAAACAGAGATACTCGCAAAATTCCGCGAATACACCACTGTTAACAACCACAAACCATTCATATACACAGACGGGTCCAAAATCGACGACAAAGTCGGATTTGGACTCACATCGCCTGGCTTCTAGCTCGGTAACCGCCTCCCAGACCAAACATCGATCTCCACTGCAGAGGCCATGGCCTTACTGATAGCCATTCGCATGGCAATCAGACACAACATGGTTAACGCAGTTGTCTGCTCTGACTCAAAATCGGTCCAACAAGCCATCAGCAATACGGCCGACCCATCACACTACATCATTGATTGCATACAACAGCAAGTGTCCCCTAACGTAAACGACATTTCCTTCCTTTGGATACCGGGACACGCTAACATCAGAGGTAACGAGCGAGCAGACCAGATTGCGAAACAGTCACTAGCATTCGACACATGCTTTGATACCAAATTTTCACTCGACGACTGCAAGGCCGCCCTGCAACAACACATCCGTAAACACCAACAGAAAACCTGGACACCACCACGCACACCTGTACGATATCAAACCCACACTTGGCGCCTGGGACACATCAAATCAAAAATACAGGCGCCAAGAAGTCGTCCTCACCAGACTTAGAACGGGTCGCACAAAATGCACACAACCACTCTTAGAGGACGGCTCTTATCAAGCATGCAATGCCACACATGCAACACACCACTTAGCGTAAGTCACCTCCTGCTGGAATGTAGGGATTTCGAAACACAAAGACGACCCATTAAGGCCTTCTGCCAACAAAAGAAAATTCAGCTTACCCTGTGTACCCTACTGGGTAACCAGCACCCAGACCTACTACAGCTGCTATTCAGATACCTAAATGACACACACCTAGCAGAAAAACTCTAACGCCACACAACACCGCAAATCCTTCTCACTCCTTCCTTTCTTCCGCAACACCCGCCGTGAGAGGGTGAACGCTTAGCCAGCGTGAGAGGGGGTGTGGGCAATCTCCTCCTAGCCTGCACGATAAAGACCCCTCGGTGCTTTTCGCGAGGAGTACGCCACGTGCCGGCACCTTGGCAAAATCAAACGTAAAACCTAAATTCCTAGTTTTTCAGGAGGGCTAAAAGTAAGGTAGCTGACAGTAGCAGAGGCGGCGACTCCCTTCCTCTTCCCTCTGCGCGTCTTGCCCCCGCTTCACGGAGGCCCCCCACCATGCCGATATTCTCAGCGGCATCTAAATTTTTTGTCACACACACAACTTAACGTAAAAAGCACTTGTGTCCATTACTCTTTCAACCTGTAACGTTAAATGAAACACTTGCGCTATCTTTAAAATCGCCACATACACTCTAACGTAACGTAACTCACACAGACTTTACAGGCGGCGCATAATGACCAAAAGGTCGAGGCACGCCTCAAAACCCAATATCAATCAATCAATCAGAAAACGCGTCGAAACGTACAGTCCGAGTCTGTGGAAGCTAGCGACACTCCAATCCTTTTGGATTTTAGCACCGAAAAAGGAACATAAAGAGACAAAAGGTGCTGAGAACAAGGAAGGAAATTTGAAATCGCACACAAGCAACACAACTGTACAAGCACCACAACTGTACAGGAACGGTGACAAAATATCTCGTGAAGATAATCAGAAAATTCGCGGCTTTGATAGTCATTTTTTGTGGAATGAGTTCGGAGTGGATCCAACTAAGTAACCACGATTCAGATCGCCAGTAATTCACTCACGCTTGTACAGGATGTCCAGCGCTCACCTGCGTCCACTTTGGCGACAGGAGATTCTTCGCTTTCTTCCGGAGGTTTATAAAAACGCCAAGCCAATACGAAAAACACAAATGAACAAAATTTCCAACAAAGTGTAGCACCCAAAAGGTACCTGTAAGGGCAAAGCACAAAATTACAGTTAGCGAAAGAGTCAAAATGCACTTCATCATCGTCTGCATCTCGATTTTGTACACTCCACATTGTTTCCATGCATTTTATTTTTGTCCGAACTTTTTTCTTCGCGCAGAAATCTTAAACACTGTGACAACCAGTCACACCCAGCCCCATGGTCTCCCCGACTCCAATGACATCTGCGCAAGGACGGCGGAAGTGGCGCGGGGGGGGGGGGCAGGGAAAACAGCTGCCCCCAATTGCGATGGGTCTGGGGCAAGACTGTTTCTGCGCCCATTTATGATCTTGGGCCTCGTAAGAAATTGAACAGAAAAGAAAATGCGGATAAAAGCGACGAAAACGCTAGCAACCAAAAAAGTAAGGGAAATGCAACTATGCAGGCAAGGATGTAGGCACATGGCGTGCGTGTTCTTTCAAGCCTTACTTTGTTAGGGGCCTCAGTTTTCTTCCCGTAGGGGCCTCCAACAGGTTGGACCTAAAACTGGCCAGAGACCATGAACTTATGATTTTTAAGGGGCCTCGCGGCAGGGGCGCAGCCAAGATTTTCTTAAGGAGGCCCGGAGCCCAGTGTGAATTGAAATCACACGAAAACCGCCTGCTGGAAAGACGACATACAATGGTTTTCTAAAAAAATGCGGGCCTAAGGAGGGCGCACGGGCCCCCCGCCCCCCCTTTGGCTGCGCCAATGCTTCGCGTAATGGACCCGGCTGGCCTACCCCGACACACAGTTCGGACCGTGCTAGGGGACTCGGCTTCCATCCAATAACGGCCTCGTGTTAATTACACTCAAAGGTGGTCCAGCGACCAGGACTTATAATTTTCGGGGGTCTCAAAATTAACAGACCGGGGTGGCCTGCGCCGAACCGGGGTTCGAACCCTGTTAGGCAGCCCCGGCTTCGATCCGAAAGAGGGCCCAGAGAGTGTACCGATTACACTCAAAGGTGGTCCAGCGACCAGGACCTCACAGTTTTCAGGGGCCCCGGCTTAGGCCCGAAAGAGGGCATCGTACCGATTATCACTCAAAAGCAAAATAGGGCCCGGGAACCTACAGTTTTTCGAGAGGCCTCATAGACTGGGCCCAGGGGGCTTTCGCTTAACCCGTCCGGGTGTCGGGAGGCGCCCCAGCATCCATCCGTAAGAGGGCCTTGCGCGAATAACGTTAAAAAATGACCCAGAGACCGGGAACTCACAGCTTTTAAGGGGCCTCTCGGAATGGACCCGGCAGGACTCTGACAGAGTTCGGACCATGTTAGGGGGCCCACGGCTTCCATCCGAGAGAGGGTCTCTTGTCGATTATACTCAGAAGTTGCCCACAGACCAAACACTGACAACTTTTAGAGGACCTCACAGAATGGACTTGGGTTGCCTGCGCTGAAGCAAGGTTCGGATATTGGAGGGTGTCCCAGCTCCCGTTCGTAAGTGGGCCTCGTGCCAATCTTACTCAAAAGTGACCAAGAGACAGTTGGATGTCTAAATTTTAAGGGGGGGGGAGGCGCAGAATAAATCCGGGTGACCTGCGGTGAAACGGAATCAACCCCACCCTGCTAGAGGGCCCTGGCTCCCGTTCGTGAGAGGGTCTCATACCGATTACACCTAAAAGCAGCCTAGAGACCGGGAATCTGGCATTGTTAGGGGTCTCACAGAATGGACCTGGGTGGCCTGGGTCCATTCTCTTACTAAATCGTTGCCTCGACCCTGCCTCGGGGCCTCGGCTTCCGTCCGGAAGAGTGTCTGGTTGGCTACTGGGTTAGTTAACGGCATTCTGAACCAAAAATGGAGATGTGGACATATGGACAGGCTGTGGACGTCAGGAGTTCACGGTGGGAACAAACTCTGCCTCACCTGCCGAGTTTAGCGGCTGAATGTCCGAGTTCGCACAACGCACGACTGGATCGTGGACCTACCCTTCCCGGTCGGGCGAAACACGACTCTCATTAGGTGAAACATGGACTTTTTGGGGATGAGGGCCCTTCGTAAGGAACGGCGCCTCTCAAGATCAAGGGGCCTCGAAATTCTGCTTTGCCTCCCCCCCCCACATGATCAAATACGGTCCGCCGCCACTGCATCTGCGTAAAGATACCGCAGCCCACCAACCACCAAAACATTTTTATACATTCCTAGGGCTCCTGCCCTTCATAACTCCCTTGTCGCAAGTGAAATAACGTGCTTCGAAAAGTAAACAATGTTAGAGCAGCCGACACAAAACCATCGTTTGTTTGTTTTTCGAACGCCATACTATCTGGCGGATACTAAAAACTGAATGCAACGTTCATGCGTTGACGAGTGTATCACCCCTCGAATACTGACTGATGGTGATACAATGGCTGCTTGCCGTTTTAGGCCCTTTCACGCTGCTTCAATACCCGTCACGGTCATCTTCCCCAACTGACATCTTTGTCCGCTAGCTGCAGCCACAATCACATGTCCTCCACAAGTAATCTGCAGTCACACCGCTATATCATCCGCTACATCCGTCAGCATCTCATTCCCGCTGTAGCCGTTTCTACCTATCTTCTACCTCGTCCGTTTTCATCCCCCCCCCCCAATTTATCGCTGTTTCTCGCTTTCCAACATCTCACTTCCCCAGTTGTTCATCCGCCAACATGTTATCTACCCATCCACCACCTTCTAAAGTCTCACCGCCCCATCCACTAACAGTCAATATGTCATCCGACCCTAACCTGTCCACATCTCCCCATCCATCTCTGTGCGGGTCTCACCTCCCCCTGCGCATCTCACCTGCTCATCCACCAGTTGTCGTACACCTCGCAGGCGCCCGGCCGGTCGCACGGGGTGAGCCAGAGCACGCACGAGCGGTCGATCAGCGCGCCGTAGATGATGGGCCCCGGGATGGTGCCCACCAGCCGCAGGATCGTCGTCGAGATGCCCATCGCCAGCGGACGCTGCCGCGGAGCCACCGACCTGCCGGGCAGGGGCGGCGTCAGCGAGGGCCGGGAGGAGCAGTCTGGCAGGGGCGGCGTCAGCGGGGGCCGGGGGGAGGGAGCAGTCCGGCAGGGGCGGCGTCAGCGGGGGCCGGGGGGAGGGAGCAGTCCGGCAGGGGCGGCGTCAGCGGGGGCCGGGGGGAGGGAGCAGTCCGGCAGGGGCGGCGTCAGCGGGGGCCGGGGAGGGAGCAGTCCGGCAGGGGCGGCGTCAGCGAGGGCCGGGAGGAGCAGTCTGGCAGGGGCGGCGTCAGCGGGGGCCGGGGGGAGGGAGCAGTCCGGCAGGGGCGGCGTCAGCAGAGGCTGGGATGGGGGAACAGCCTGGCAGTGGCGGCGCCAGCGGGGGCCGGGAGGGGGGCAGCCTGGCAGGGTTGGCGCCAGCGGGGATCGGGAGGGGAGCAGCCAGGAAGAGGAGGGGCCACCGAGCGGAAGAGTGGTCTTGCAAAGGCGTTCACCTAGTTCCAGCAGCAGCTATTGCGGGGAAAGAAGTTCAACGGAGGCGTGGTCAGCAACCGTCTTCAGGGAATCAGTCGGGCAGATGTGCGTCACATCCCCAACAAGCAAGTCTACGGGGTTACGAAAATAATGACTAAATATCTGGGCCAACTGTGGTGCTGGCATTAAGCGGAATGGAAATGATCCGACGTAACTTCCAATCCATTCCGTGTTCTTTGGAAATGCTCACAATCTTTGGTCGAAAACAGTAAACAGGTCTGCATATCGCCACACTGCACACATGCTTCCCCGACCAAGCGGACTTTTATTACGGCTACATCAAGCCCGCGGTTATTACTTCAGGACGCACTGGAGCGCAAGATCCACGGCAACATCTTGAATTTCACACAAGCTTTCCAGTAAGACCGGGAAACGAAACCGCAGGCTTCGGTGCGCTGAATAGTGCAAATGCAAACGGTAGTGGCCCGCACCTGGCAACTGCTCTGGCTCGGACCGGGACCGGTTCTGGCTCAGTTGGGGCTCAGACTCGGGCCCGGGCTTAGGCTCGGGCTCGGGCTCGGACTCGGGCTCGGGCTCGGGCTCGGGCTGGGGCTCGGGCTCGGGCTCGGGCTCGGGCTCGGGCTCGGGCTCGGGCTCGGGCTCGGACTCGGACTCGGGCTCGGGCTCACCTGACGATGGCCGTTGAGCTGGGCGAGGAGCCCACGAACAGGCAGAAGGTGGCCACCATCTGCATGACGACAATCAGCGGCAGGAAGGGGCACGAGCTCTGACAGCGGCCACGCTGGACCGGCCCGACCGCCGCGTCTGCGATACACCTGCACTCGGCGCCGCTCTGGAACGGGACCGGGTGGCCTCAGGTCAGGTCACTGAACCTCGCTTTGAGGCAAAAGCGATGGCCCCAAGTCATGCCACCAAACAACACTCAGCGGTAGAGGAGGTGATCCTGAGTCAGGCCACTGAATCTCATTTTGAGGCAGGGGCGGCTAAGGCCAAGCCGCCAACCAACACACTGCAATAGGAGAGGTGACTCAAGTTGGCTATGTTACCGGGTCCCGCCTAGAAAAGGGGAGATGAATTAAAGCCACGCCACGGAACCTTTCTCTACAACGAAAACACACCAGCATACGGCGCCCCTCTGGAATATTCAAGGGCTGCCCCACGTTACTGAGCGCACTTAAAAAATAAGACATAAAGTGACTTCAGGTCAGGCAACTCGGGTCACATTTCGACCTGGAGAAACGCACCTTCAGGTCAGATCATTTGGCCGCACTCTGATACAGAACGGTAAGCTATCGTCAGGTTACTTGCCTCTAATCACAACCGGAGACTATTCACTCGTTCAAGAAGGCTAGGCTCTGACGGGAGCAAGACTTCCACGTGGCACTAGACACGCCACCAAACTGGTGGCGTTCATGACCATCCTTAAAGCACAACATACTGAGCTTTGAGAAGAACAAACATCCGGGCGGTTCAGGCCCGAGGTTGTACAATTGGACGTTGCGTGACCTGAGACAGAATTGTGACGCATTCCAATTCCAGAGACGTGGCACAGTAACCATTTAACAGCAGTACAGCCCAAAACTGAATGGCACGTACGTCACGTCTAAATGCTGTTACGTGTGTTGTATACAATAACCCCAGGCGAACGAAACGTACCAAATATCCCCTGAGCGAGACGATGTGGCAGCGTGGCATATCCTGCATTATAGCAGTGACGCTCCTATCAATACGGTACGTTAAGGATATGCAGTGAAGCGGTTACAAGCGAAGGGGATGCGTGCACCGTCTACCGATAACATTTTTTAAAGACTGTCGCCGAAAAATCTTGGCTCTGACGTGGAACGTCAAGCTCAACAGGCTTCGTGCCCCTTGCTTTTCCACCATGCCTCACGTTTATTAAATCCTGGAACCGTGCCTGGTGGCTGCCGCTTGTGTCGGGACGACGCCCACAACCAGCGTGCGTCAGAAGGAAGGGGAGGGGACCATGACCAGAGATAACCAGTTTGCCGTCCGAGAGACCGGTTTATCAGGAAACAGTCTTCAGGAGCAAACCAGTTTGTCTACGACCGATGCGCACACGATACATTCGGGGCGGCCTTAATGGACGTACCTCAGCCAGCTGATGTGACCTCACTATTTGACACCCGTGCACAATAAATACAGGAGTGTAGAGGCATTAAAAAACGTGTGTGGTGGTGGAGGGCAAAGGCATTTCTTCCCAGAGAGCTTATGTTAACTTCGCCCGAAATGGGGGTTATGGACCCTCGATCCCCTGCCGTTTCTACGCCTATGGCTAAGCACTATGAGTTGGCTATGACTTTTTTGAGGCCCAACACATAAAGTCCGTTACACAGTGTACTCGATGTTTATTGTAACAATATGCTTTGTTAGGCACGATGTTTGTTGCAATGTCTTTCGCGTCGTCAATATTGAAATCCAATTCGAAATCGATTCAATATCGGTCACAGGTACGCAATGGATGAGCTGGGAGGAAGTGTAGCGCGAGTAGAACAGTTTCGTGTTGCCGTTTTTTTCTTTGGCACGAGTGAAGCCGATCTAGCCGTTCTCGAGATTCAGGTGTGCTGAAGGCAATAAGCGCGAACAGTCGTACACCGTCGAGCCACCTGCTATATGAAACATTTGCCACTTGTGCTGACAATAAAACCAGCCTTTTCACAGCACAAATGTGCGTGGTAAGGCCAGGTAGCTGGTGCACTTTGTGGTCCGAAGAAAACGTAAGTCAGACTGCGTTGCCGGAAAATTACCAAAAATGTTCACGTTAAGACTAGATATATCATACAAGCCCGGCCAAAGACAACCAAAATGTGCCAGCCAAATATTAACACACAGTCGCTTCCACAGAGTCATGCACCTGCGCATGCCACCAACCCTCCACAAAGAAACACCGCGAAAAACACCAGAAACTCCGAGGGTTTTCCCGTCCAGCTGGCGGTCCGGGGTCACTGACCTCCAGGCCGGGGCCGGTGCAGCCGGCGTGACAGGGCGAGTAGTAGGTCAGGCCGTCCGAGCCGCAGACAGGAGTGAACTCGGCCGGGTCGCAGCCGCAGCCGCGGTTACACGTCGACTGCAGCCGGAGGGCGCCGTCCGCCGCCTGCCAGGACGCCACCGACGCCGAGCTGGGGGAGCACCGGTAGCCGTCAGGGACGTCGCACTGAGCTGTGGTGAGGAAATGCGACCAGCGGCGACAGTCGGCGTTAACGTTTTCTCCTGTCGATGGCCTGAGAAGGAGGATAACGGGCATGGGCAATGTCATGTCCTGACGGTGACTTGAACATAAGTGATGAAGGTGGAAATCCGGCGCTGATGAAAATACATAGTTCCCTGGGCGCGTTAAATCTGAGATGATGGTGCGTCCTAAAACCACCGATAACAAATTGGGAAGATAATTTCAACAAAATGCCTTGAACCTACTCGCTACGTAAGGAAACAACTAAAAAAAATGCACCTAACTGGTGCAATGCACTGACAAGCAGTGGACCGCAATGCAGCAATAAAGCTTGTTAGCACGCAAGTGGCCTAGGCGCCATTTCAGTTCGACGTCTTCACGGGAAATGAATAAGCTCTTCGCGTAATCAGGGCGCATTTAGTCTGAAATCCCGTTTATCTGAGAGCAGATAACGCTTCTAGGAACGGACCGAATAGCACGATGGCTCATTAGCAGCGCTTCCGATCCAATGGCACTGAATCGGTGACGACGGCAACGATAAATTACTGACGGCTCAGCGTCAGCGCCTCGTCCCGTCGAAAGACCTCCACTGGACCAAGATAATCTTAAAGGACAGATTTCCACCACACCGTCTCATTATTCCACGTTCCAAGGTCCGAATTACTCTTTTGTTCCGGGCTAAATACCCAGACTTCTAAACAGGTTTGGACAAAGGCCCCAGCGAGAGCGCGCCATTCCTTTTCATTCGGTATGGCGATCACATGCACGCATTTGGGATTAGTCTCTTCGGTCCAGGAATATTCTGAAGAGAGGCTTCAGAACCAAACAGTTTCTGTAAGTGAAGAGAAACCCACAGTCAGCATTTTAACGTTGGCAGGAAATCGTACGGTCGCCTTCAAACGCGTGTCGTGACTTTGAACGTCACAAACTGTCCACGGACAGTCCACGGCCGTCTCATCTGCTATGCCGGTGACACCCATCTGTTCGACTGTTCTGCAAAGGACGGTGCAAGCACCTCGCTGCTCAAAATAATTCGCCTTCAGGAACCTATTTCTCCGATACAACTTTGGCCTAGAGTGAATTCCTTAAAAATAAACCCATCAAAAACCGTCTTCTCACCATTTGGTACCAGGCATGCTGTCAAAAGAGCACGTTCCTGCTCTTTTCAAATATCTGGCCATACATTCACGCCTTCGAATTGCATCGAAACTCTAGGGCTCACTATGGACGCATCAATGTTCTGGGGCTCACTATGGACCAATCACTCTCATGGGAAGACCACCTGTCACTGGTCATACGGCGGTGCACCGGTATTCTCGTCTCATTTAGACGTTTTAGACGCTACTTTACACCCAACGCTCTCTTCATTATCGTTCAGGTTCAGGTCTGTATCCAAATCTGGTACTGCTTACCAGTCTGCAGTGGTGCTGTGGACAGCCAATTGGCAACATCCAAAAAGTCGTCAAATTTGGAGCCCACGTGGCGTCGGGGACGCAGCCCGCCGAACGCATTTCGCCTGTTCGCCGGCCGTTGGTGTGGCTCAGAGCTTCCGAGCTTATCACGGAACGCGACTACATTAACCCATTCCCGGCGGGGGGAGGAGGAGGTGATCCACCTTCGTCGGGTTTCCTGCTTGCCAATTCTAGGGTTTTTGACGCAGCTCCACAAAACTTAGTCGCTTTTTCTACCTATTTATTCTACGTACTGTACGCAGATTTCGTAATTCTTTTTTGCTCAGAGGCGGAACCAGGCAACATTTTTGGAAGACACCTCAGGCCATTTTTGGCCCTGTTGAAGGTAAAGGAAAATGGCAGTCAAAAATGTTTTTTTGAGACATAACTTAGAACTTTATATGGGTGTAAAGGTAAATAGTTCGGGAAGCATGCAAATATAATTTTGTTAATTTGAGGTCACTTTACAAGGTCTGATCAGGGTCAAAAGTCAAGATCTGGTTTCAAAGTAATAATTTTGGCGCTGTTTTTCCATATGCCAAACTCGGAATACACATGACGAAGAAGGGTGCCCCCTACTTGTGTGCCAAGCTTCAGGTTGATATCAGGTCGAGTCCCGGAATTATGACTTAAAATGTCAGTGAGGGTACCCTTTATCGCAACAGCCGTAAAATGAAATTTTGGAAACAGAGCAAAATTAAAAAGATTGGAAACCTTCCCAAAGAGTATGAAATGCACTCAAGATCATTCCATGTAACTCTAAGGTCATTGGAGGTCATTTAAGATCAAAGGTCGTCAGCTGACCTGACAAACGTGACCATGCCAGTTCCCTTTTTCACGTCCCTGGCACCGCCCACGCTAGCATTATACAGTGTAACGCGATCTGTACTTCTTCAGCATAACATACCTAGTAAAAGCTAAAAAAGTGGTTTAACTTTTTTGTCAGTTCAGTTTGTGAAGAATTAATTCTCCCATTTTCGAAACTCTGTGAACGCCTGTGAATTTTCGCAAAATCTGAAATGCATGGACAACTGACAAAAACCCATCCTAAGCTCGTGATTCATGCCAACTTCATCAAAATCGGTCCATAAACAGCAGTTATAACAAGTCCCAAAATATCCCCCATCTCGACTTCTTTGCCTCCCTGTATTCACCCTTTCAAGATTTTGAAAATATCTATGCAGAAATGTAGTTAACGTCACGGCAAACCGATTGTCGCTTGTTGCGATGAAAAAAGATGTGTAGTTCTCGAGAACTCGGGGGGGGGGAGCAATCCAGCCCCTTGCCGGGAATCGGCCATACCGTCTAGCCCTCCGGGAATAGGGTTAAGGTTTACGGAGAGCTGAACAACGTCCATAGCCCAGTGGCGGTCCAATGACTCTTCAACCGGCAACGCGATACAGCTCATCGAGACATTTGTTAGTCAGATCTGACCAGATTGCTTTGCCCAGAGTCAGACCGATAGCCACTCAGCGTGCAATCTCGTACCGTGCCACCTGCGAGTGGAATCGCCTGCCTCCTGCTGCCTTTCGGTGCTCGTCCTTAGATAGCCAAGGGAGTGGGGGAAAATAATCGTCTTAGGGGAAAAAGGGGTGTTCACGAGTGACAAGATCTCGGTAAATTATTGTGGTGTTTCTATATGTCTGAACTGGTGTTTTATGCTTCAGCGTGATATTGCGAGCAATATCCGACCGTTATTTGTACGACACAATATTTGTATGACAAACTTCCGAAAGTTTTCGAAATACATGACAACAAGATAAAAAGGCACTTGCCCCATCATCGCCACCACACCACCCGACGAAGCAAGTATTCCCCGCAGGATGTTTGTCGGTAGGCAATTGCGTCACTGCGCGCAGACCCCTCCCCGTGCGTCGGTGCGTCAAAGGGCGGCGCCCCCGCCCGGGTGACCTTGGCCTTTAACCCGCGAGGCGTCCCGGCAGCGGCGCCTGGCGACCGTGAACGTCCAGAGCGGCCCTGGGCGGCGTACAACAGGCGGCCGAAAACAGGCACAGCTGGGCCCGTGCTCGGCTGAACGGCGAAGCCCGGCAGAAGGGACGGAATCGGAGTTTGGCAATGGATGGGCGATGGTTCTGAGCAATGTGTTATCAGTGTGGCAATGAGCAAACTGACGACGGACGAGCCAGCTGGGACGTACCAGATTACGGCGTTGTTTTAGTCTTAGTGGGTTAAGACGTTGCGCCTCATTGGGAATTACAGCTGCGGATAAGGAGGACGAGGTCGAATACAAGCTGCAAAAGGTGTTCCGGAAACAACTAAAAATTTTCGCTCCGTTTGTTTGCATGTCAACAAATCGCACCGTGATTGCATCAGAGCATGGCTGTATCCAAACACCGGGTCGGCCTTGAACTGCACTCCCTCAATGGCGTAATCCTAGCAGACACTCTCACCTGTTCCCGTACGGCACGTTTACGCCGGCGAACGGTACGTTTGGACAGCTGACGAAGAAGACGAAGGTGGAGAAGAAGGAGATGGCCGAGAAGATGGCGATCATCTTGATCATGCCGGTGCAGCGCAGCTGGAACCGCTTCACCACGTAGCCTCCCACCACCGTTCCTGTGGCACCACCCACCAGTGCGGCTGCTCCTGAGTACGGGAGAACAGGTCAGCTTCGGCACGTCAGATGTTACCGTGAAGGGGAGCGGTTGCTGTCTGTGGTTCGGCAGTTCCAGTATAATCAAGCTGTCAGAGCAAGCAGAACATGTCCTTGCAGTTTACTTTTTAACGAAAACCTTTATTGCTGTTTGGCCATGCAGTACTGACAGTAAAACCCAAGCGACCTTGAGAAAGAGCGCTGAGTACTTTTGTACAAAAAAATTCCGTAGTTTCGTGCTCCACAGTTTCGCTCGGGCGAATTATGTACAAAAAATGGCCGTTTAATACACCAAATTGGGATAAAAAACAACCACGCATTTTTCAAATACACTGTCGTGCGTGTGCACATACGGTCACGCTGGAAACATTGAGACGCCACCGCTCAGTTCGCGGCCCAGACAGGCAGCCGTTACTCGGCCTCTGACTCAGCGGAACAGAATTGGCCATCTCAGCAGCCGTGGCACAGCGCGACAAATCCCTCCGACGTCATCTGGTATGAGGTCAAGAGTAGCATAGGGCACATTTGGAAACGCCTACGCAGCGGAGGAATGGACCACGGTACGCAGGGCAGCCTGTTTTTAACATGTATATGGTCCGATCTAAGCGCTATCCAAACGAGAGCTTGCGTTTAAGGAAGAAAGCCAAAAACACGCCCAGCTTGACAGATAAATCACGATTACATATTTGAGGAGGTTACGCTTTCCTGAGGAAACCGACAGAAACCGCGTGGATCAGTTTTGAAGACAAACATATAAGGTGAAAAGTTTTCAGAGTTAAGGGTAAAAGGCATCACAAACTCAGTCCTTTCCATGCGACACCATAAAGTTAATATAAAAAACCTTCAAAATTACAAGGACTACTGCCTCTTCAGCATTCTGTGCTCGTCATTCCTGAAAACAAACTGCCCAAGCACAAAATGAGCATCTCACTGACGTGAAAGCTTCTGCCCTCTGCCGACAGCGGCCGCCGTGCGTGACCTGATTTTATCGGGCGGCTGGTCGGTCTCTCTGTCCGCCGGCATCCGGTTCACACTGACCCGTGAAGAGGCCGGCCTGACTCGCCGGCAGGCCCAGCTGGTTCTGGATGAACTTGGGCATGAATGTCGACAGGCCCGAGACGACGGCGCCGTCCGTGCCGCCCGCCAGGGAGATGAAGAGGAAGGTCGGGTTGGTCACACAGCCCCACACGGCGGCCGGCAGGTCCTGCGGGTCAGACAACCTGGGGTCAGCCAGGTCGGCTGGGTCAGAGAGGCAGGTCGTTCGCAAAACAGATACGTACGGCTTTGCCATTTTCTGCGAAGTCTGTTTGGTTTAACAAGTCGGAGTCTCGTTTCCGCCAGAGACTAAAAGGGTCAGCCGATCGTGGCGTCGAGATCCACGCCACGACTGCGACCTTCCAGCGCCATATGGTCCGGCGCGGGGAGAATAACGTCATATTTGGGAGCTTTGGTGTCGAGGTCAGCGTTAGGCAACAATGTCGGCTGTTAGAATTGCTTCTGATCCCAAGGCAATCCAATGCAACTCGTCCTGGCTAAATTAAAACGTAACAATAAAAACCAGTAGATCTATGTTCACTGACCACGAACTGAAAGACTGACCTTTGTTCGACAAGCCAACCTTGACCTTCCGACTGAGATAGTCTGGAGAGAAAACTCTGAAACGATCCCAACCCGACCGACTGATCTTGAAACGCCCCTAGTCCGTCCGACTGACCTTGAAACGACCCCGGCCCGGCCGACTGACCTTGACCCGGCCGGCGGCCAGTTTGTTCTCGATCTTCTCCAGCTGCTGGGCGTCCCTGCCGCCGTGGGTCTCCGAACTGTCGGGACGCCACTCGGACGCCTGCGGCAACGCCCGGGGGAAGGCCAGCACCGGCACGGCCGCCAGCCACGTGATGAACGACGCCGCGAAGAACCCGATCCACCAGGCGCCCACCCAGCCCTCGCTGGTCGGGCTCAGGCCGAGGCTGGTGAGGCCAGGTCAGGACGGTTAACGGCTGGCACGTGAGACTGGACGTCGTCCTGACAGGAGAGAATCGAGGGGTGCACCGGTAGCCGAACTCGGCTTCGCTGGAGGGAACATAATAGGTTTTTGGACAAAGTGGCACGGGATAAATGCTCACTGACAAAAGATCTATGGAAAAATGTCAAACGACTGCTATGGTGTGCATGTTTCATCGCTCCCAGTTATTTCGTCCCATACCTACGGGACAGTCTCCAAACGATTTTCAGAACCACAAATCATCCGAGTAGTTGGACAAGCGACTCGGCGCCCAACTCTCAGAGGCTTCCTCTTCTCAAGAAATGCGCCACAGTCTGCGCCAGTGATCAATAAATCCGTATCACTGCGTGAAAAGGTTGCATTCGAGCTACGCACTTCAACGGCACCCTGAGTCCATCGTCTGACGCGCCCACCTTTTGACGTCGACCGTGAGAAACTCGGTGTGCACGTTGAGGATGAAGGAGCCGCCCAGGTAGCCCAATGCCGGCCCCACCAGAGCCATCGTGTAGTACACGCCCAGGAACACCTGGCGGTCAGCGCGGACAGGACGATCAATAGGCTGAGATCGCGCGCTGGACATGAGCCGCCGGCGAACGGGCGGCCTATCGGATAACACCCGGAGACGAGAGGGCACTGCCACGTCCCGAACGGCGGCCTTTTTGGCAAGCGACTATGCTGCCAGAAAACGCCGGCAACAGAAAAACGCAGAAAGACCTAATAATAGCAAAATTAATCTAGTTCTTCGTTTGCGTATTGAGTATGTACTAATACAGCGATAACATATCGACAACAGCCTACGCGACCGTGGGTAGCACGCACACCAGCGGACCACGCCCAGCGCAGCCGGCGGCCGCCCGCCACTCACCGACACGAGCTTTTTCTTGACGTTGGCGTCGATGTACGCGACGCCGAGCGACCAGAGCGGCGCGGCGCCGATCCCGTGCAGCACCTGGGCCAGCAGGAACACGTACAGGTAGCTGGAGACGCCGCCGCCGGCCTGCTCCGTCCGGCAGGCGGTGGAGTTGCCGGCGCCGCACGTCGAGAGAGACGGCCGCGTCAGCACCATGAACTCGCCCGTCGCGAAGTGCGGCAGGCTGAAGATCATCGAGCTGTCGGCGCCGATGTTGCGTTAGTCTCAAAAATGAGCACCAACCCGGACGGGAAGACTGCCACTTCGTTGCCAATTTTCTAGAATTAACGCAGTTTCGACAAAGCGTAAGAAGACAAACAAACGAAGCGTAAGCACTGGGCACCATCCCACTAAAACTGCGGGCCAGAATGGTAGAAAAACAACGCGAACATAAAAAAAATTGAGAGTAGGTCTGGTCGCAAGCCCGGCACCTTTGATCAGCAGGCCACGATTCGGAGGGAATTATCTCCCCTTGTTGACTTGATCAGTACTAAATCAGGACTGCATTACCCCACTCACAATAACCGCAAAAATGGACTATCTTATGTCGCGCGCACGATCCGTAAAAAGCGCAGATAATCTCGACCCGCTTCCATGATCACCAGCCAGTGCCAATTACCTCATTTCGCCCACATAATCAGTAAACAGCGTAGAATATCTCAACCCTCAACCTCATTTGAGCAGGCACAGTCGCCAGTTCATAAAACTAATCACGGGACCGAGCCAGCGTCGGAAAAGCGACTCAGAAGCGCGCAGAACGACTCGTAGCCGGCCTCACCCCGCGCCCATGAGCAGCAGGCCAGCGCCGATCCAGCGCGGCTTGCTGGCGGCCGCGCGCCCGCCGGCGTACGCGATCGGGATCGAGAACAGCGTGGCGGCGATGTCGTACGTGCCGGCGATCAGGCCTGTCTGCGCCGACGTCAGGCTGAAGCGGCGCTCCAGCGACGTGATGCTCACGTTGATCAGGCCGTTGATGATGAAGCCTGGCGGAGGGGCGGGTGGGTTCGGGCCGTCGAGTGGCCGTCTGGACGGCGCCGTCGGCAGTCGCGGCGCCGACGTCGGCAGTCGCGGCGCCGACGTCGGCAGTCGCGGCGCCGTCGTCGACAGTCGCGGCGCCGACGGCGGCGGGACGACGGGCGGCCCGCGTGAATGTTTTTTGACGCATGCAATACGGTCCTTGAATATTTACCGATTCAGGACGAAAAAAGGTAATACGATGTATGGAATGACCACGGTGTAATTTTGTACAAACACGTAAAAACATCTCCATGAAAACTTCATTCATACTCATTCTTACCGTTCACATCTTGTCCCATCAAAAATAGGTACTGGGTGCGCAAATAATACACCAAGCTTATAAAATAAGAGCATCACCAAAACGTTACGAAGGGGCTTTATATGCCCATGTCCAAATTTACTTAGCTACACCGGCAACGCTAACTTTCTGTTCTCGAGACGAAGTTTTGTCCCTCATTAAAGATGTTATGAAGCATTTCGCGAAGGTCTGAAAACTTAAGCTATGCCATGAGAAGAGAAGCTCCGAAAGAAACGGGATTTGGAGGGTCTGCATCCTTTTCACGTTTTGTGAAGTTCATCTACGGAAAAGTCAAATGTATCCGGGCAACGTAAGCATCAAACACTGATATTTATTGGGTCCTGAATAAGGACGCCGGACAAAAATTTATCAAAGCACCTGAAACTGAAACTGAGTCTGAAAAAAGAACAATGCAGTCGGGTCGTCCTCGGCATTTGGAACTGAGACACTCCCGCAAGGCATTCAGGTCATGCTGGTTTAAAACTATCAACGCGAGGTACAAACGGTACACAACCTCTTGTATTTGCGGGACCTTTGCCAACTCAGCCAGTGTGCGGGACCATAAAGAACTGTTCGCCGATACCTTGCATGGTGACGCCGCAGCAAATAAAGAAAAGGAAGACCTTGGGCGAGCGAAACCTCGCCAGGAAGTTTGGTCGGAAGCAGAGCCACCCACACGACTCCTCTGGCTCCTGTGGGGCATAAAAACGCGCGCCTTTACACAGTCTGTACTCCAAATAGCATGCACGTCTGGAGAAGATGGTGCAGCACTCTCTGTGCGACATTTTAATGTCAAGAGATAGAACAGCTTTCCAGCCGATATTTTTTTTATTTGTAGGGGTAAACCAACGAGTTACACAGTTGGTTCGGACCAAAAATCGAAGCTCTGTATCGCACACAGACCTGTGTACCCGCTTAGTACCTTTGCATCATCCCTCTAAAGAGACACTTGCCGTCCTGGTAATGTAGGTAAAAATGAATCGTGTACATTCCCGCAAACGGAGGATCCCATGTCCAACAAGTCGCACGCTCACAAGCGTGGTGACATCTCGCCACTGATGCCCTAAATCTCGCTAGTCCTTGATGGCGTTTGTGACTTTGCAGCCCACCACAAAGTTTGGCGCTTCCAGCGCTAGCGGTTCCCAAACTAAAGGCCTGAATGGCAAACGGGTACACCTCCGCACGTGCGTCCTGGACACACCAGTCGGAAGCTAGCATGCGAAACAGCCATCCGTGTCGAATGGCACGTATCACGTGCTCCCGCCCGCCAATTTTCAGCATGCCAGCGGTAGTAGTTTTGCGGCTATGAAGGCGGGATATTAATCTTGAGCACCTCGCGTTTCACGTGTAAGCTGCACCCCCGTTTCGGACTGAATCCATCGAAATTAATCGTCTTGCTGCCCGTACGGCACGATACTATACGATACGGATTATGCGATACGACCGCGGTACACAACAGATAAGAGCGGAGAACATTCGACGGTCACGTGACTTAGACCTGCTTTGTTATCATAATGTTTATGAAAGTTTAAGCAATACGCATACAAACAAACAAACACACACACACACACTATATATATATATATATATATATATATATATATATATATATATATATACAAATATAGTGCGTTCGTGATCACGACCACATGAGCTGCGATAATGTCTCGTGAAGTGCACAGTAATGGTAAATAGGGGAACTCATAGGACAGTTGCTGTCAAAGGCCCATGGCTGACAGCAATCGCTCGTTTAAAGGTGTATGCCATGCGATTCGACAAAAAACAGCCTAAACATGTTGTTTAGGCAGTAATTTCTTGGTCTCTGCATCACGTTGTCTCGTTGTATTTTAACCAAGCACGTTTCTACATAGGACAAATAATGAGAACGCATGTGAAAATTGCTGTCAGTGAACCATGGTTGATAGTAACAGCGCCTTTAAAGGTCTATGCCATGCGACTCGGCAAACACCAACCTAAACATGTGACTTAATCAATAATTTCTTTACCTCTGCTTGACGTTGCTTCTTTCTATTTTAGCCAACACATTCCCGCATATCAAATATATCCCGGGTGCGAGACGTCAATGAAAGTTGTACAAAAAAAAACATTACGAGGGAGGCCGAAGGCCGCGCGAGTGCTCTTACAACAAAAAAATCAATCAAACTGATCGCCAGGCCAGACCTGGCCATAACGCTTCCTGGAGGCCAATAACTTGACAACCACGGGGCACTGATCAAGTTTTCATCAAGATACCTCAGTTTTTAAAAACCCCGTCATGGGGAGGGGCATTTTGACATCCCTAGTCATTTGACATCATAGTCATCATTTTGTACTACATATATATACTTTTTAAGTTTACTTACGTTTCTGAAATTCATCGCGCCCTTCCAAAAATGACTAGCAATTCTAAAACAGTTTGATCTCTTAAAATCTGACCGTACTTGCTGCGGAATTATTAAACAAAACCCGTATAGGGCTTTCTGCGTAACGCGGACACATGGGGGGGCTTCGGTACAACCCCTTGGCCATTTCAAAACCGTGCGTCCTAGAGTAGTGAAAAAACCAGCGTGTTGCGCGTGACGAGATCTCGCGACTGGTATCCTTTTTCAAGGCCTCAGGTCAATGGATGACCTTCAAGGTAGAGTCAAAGGTCAAAAATTGCCAGAAAGTGGTACTTTTTCGAGCTTAAGCGCAAATGAACGCCAAAGAACAAATGATGATGAAAGGAAACGGGTATCATAGTCTTCGTCAATCAATTATGAGTCTATCTGTTCATCACATGAGTGTATTTTACGTATGATACGGAGTCCGATTCCGGCCATACTAGGCCAATCCTTGTAAATCAGGGTCGTCGGATTAGATGCGTTCTCGGAGCTTCAGAAGCATTTTTGCAGATAGTAATGGATGCTGAAGTCAAATGTAGCGCCCCAATTAACAAGCCCTATTGTCGAATAACATATAAAGATCACATAAGGCCATCCGTCATTTTAGATCATCCAAGGTTACCTGAAGCCAATGCACTAGAATGACCTTGGATTAGCTAAAAATCGTGACTTAAATGACTTAACGCGTTTTTCGAGCTGGCACCCAAAACAAAATCTAATTCTAGGCACCACTCCGCGGCCGACGCCGCTCCATCCGTCTGAGCAAAAGTCAGGCGTTCGCTACATTGCGCCTTCTTTTAATGAAATAAAGGATAAATTGCACAGAGTTTATATCATTCGACTCCTTACACGTAAAACAATCTGAATATATTGGTTGTTTTGCGATACCTATTTCCTCCCGCATTTCCAAATATAAAAGTAACGTGCTTCCCGCCGTAGCTCATGACCTTAGTTTACACCCTCGATAATCCCGGCAGAGAGCATAACCCCATTAAATCTCTGTATAGTCCTACAGAACATACAATTTGGAGCCGATGACATATATCTTAGTGTATTTGTGCACTACAAACGTCTTACAGTGAGACCAAATTGAGACCGTTGTAAATAGGTCGCGTCAGCGCGCGAAAACGGCAGACATGGTTCCCATCATGACATCATAGTACGTTACCATGATACATAGAATAAATTTTTCTTCACTATGAGATGTGGAAAGGACGCCCCAGAAGGTTTCTCATCATAACATATAGAAAAGGATGCCCCAGAAGGTACACCAAGTTTCAGATGAATCAAACAAACCGTTCGGAATTTATCCTCAGAAAGCCTCAGAGGCGGAGGTTTGCATCAACCCTACACCCTATACGGGCGAGGGTTAAGGTTCAAATTCGGCGTTCACCGCCGCACGGCGCATCAAAGGCGCATAACCACCAGCAAAAGCCGTGACGTGACATGATCTCTGGTGAATTTCAATCAAGTGTCTTTTACCTGACATCCTGTCACATGTATATGAAGGGAACACGGGAATCGTATTCGAGTTTCTAAGACAAGCAGTCACCGCAACGACAAAAGAAGACAGTCCCTAAAGCTGCAACATATGCCATAACATGCCTCCATTTGACCTGGCCTGAACGAATACGTCATGCGCAAAGTACGCCAAACAGGGTGATTTTAGAACGACCAAGAACGATGCTATCGCATGGTGCCATTTTCAGTCCCCATCACCGCTAGTGTAGATTTTAGGGGCGTGACTCAAATTGCACCCCCGACCTTAACGGTGTTTTGCGAAACGGTGTGCACAGAAGCAATACAAACACATGTACAGTTCAGCGTCAGTCACCCCACGTGCTATCTCAGCCTTCAAACAAAAACTTTTCTTTATTTCACAGGCTCCTGAGTACACTGGCGGATCCAGAACGGGCATCGAGGTCATGGCCTTCATTCAAGTGGAAAAACCGGGGCTAACGAGTTTTTTGCCCCTTTTTCCGACGGAGACTGCGGATATTGTTCTCCACGCAAAACCTATTTCTATACAGGCTAGTTTCCGGAGGAAAATGAAACAAAGTAACCGAAAACGTGGCTACATCAACCTTGGGGTGAGGCTGATATAGCCTTGGGGTGAGGTTGATATAATGGGGTGAGGTTAGGTTACGCGAATGGATACTCGCACCCCTTAGCACAATAGCACATGGACCCGCCAGTGCTGGATCCGCCAGTGGATCCGCCAGTGCTGGAGCAGGGGACATTGCCCAATGAGCGCCACGCTGCCTAACTGCGTCCCCACCGCCCACTATTTCCTCACTGAGACAGCTGACTGCCAGATAAAGGATATTTTTGAGAGAAATAGCATGCCCGCGGATTTGATCCCTTCCTCTTGCTCTCTGGCAGTGACACACACGCGTCGTGCGTCCGTGAGGTTTAAGTGCAAGTTTGGAATAAATTTCAGGCTTGTGTTATCCGTATATACTGCACTGTCAATGCCATCCCATACCAGGCACGTAGCTAAGGGGGGGGAGGAACATGGGGACAATGGTCGCCCCCGAGCCAAACGGCCTTCACCAGATATTTAGCGATTTCGCAAATATAAGGAATGGTGATCATATACATGCCAGAAAAACAAACAGTATATGCTTTTCCTGTACAGGAAATTTTAGAATGTCAGCTAGGGAGGAGATTCTTGCATTGGCAGCTAAATCCCCCTATCGAGAAGGGCAAAGCGATGCCACCGGCTCCGAAGGCTCCGGTGGGTATGATCAGCAGCGAGCCTCCCTGTTTATATGCATGGGCCAAAATCTGAGAAAAAACATTTACCCCCTAGATTGATATGAGGTTCTCAGTCCAAGGGTGTCGCCAGTACTCGTATTCTCGGCTTGGAGGTTGCCTGCGTGACTTGGGGCGTAGATGACATAGTGAGGAAAAATTCACGTTTTACATTAGTTTTCGTGGCCTGCGTGGACGGCGGGGGCTAAACAGGCTCCGTGGGGGGGGGGGGGGGGGGCTTATGGCTGCAGCCCTCCTAAGGAGGCTCTGGCGACGCTTCTGCCTCACTCCCAGTGTGCCCCCTCTGCATCCGAAATCCCTCCTGCCCCGTGATTCTCATATACGACATAGTGAAACAGCCGTAGTCACACCGTTGCCTAGTCCTGCCCTGGTTGTGCTTTAAGCGCAGAAATGCAAATGGTGACGCAAAAAGCACAGTGACTCTACCATAACAAAACTGGCCGCACATAAAAAATAGAGATAAAAATGAAACGCGCACGTTTCACTTCTATTCTGGTCAAGCAGGAAGCATGATTCTGCAGCGGACGCGTTGTGTAGGACAGACACGTAACCGGGATTCTCCTCGGGGGAGAACGGGGGCCAAATGTCCAGTTACGCTAAAATGAACTCTGGATGAGGTAGCGTGCACCCTTCTCAAACCCCAAAACCCTCATAATTTCGGTGACCTTACTTGGGTGTTTAGGAAATGAAGAACTGTTTTATCATCGGGCTTAAGAGCGAAACATTTTCGGATTACAAGAGGTGTGTGGACCACAAGCCCATCGGATTCGCCTTCCGCGCGTCCGCACTTGCACCTTCACCGTGTCACCTGTCTCCTGCGGCGAGCCCAGAAGGTGATTATTGGCATGCGAAGTTCATCTGCCCGGCATGGCGGACTCAGCATCGGTGTGTTCATGGCCTAGTTTGATGCAATCATTGACCTCATTCTCCATATTGTTAATTCATCTTTGACTTCTGCAGAATTCCCCGATGTTTGGAAACACTCTATTATCACTCCCATTCTCAAGTCTGTGCCCTTACTTGATCCATTTTTGTTCCGGCCGATCTCAGTCATACCCGCTATCGCCAGAATTGTCGAGAAAGTCGTCCAAGATCAGCTGTATCGATACCTTTCAGCCAACCCTTTTCCCTCGAGTTGATACTTCTTGGTTTTCTGCCTACCTCGGCGTTCACACCCAGAGTTTCCGCTTCACTGATTGTAAGGAAGCACACCTCTGGAAAACTGCTTTACAGCATGAGCATGTTTCAGGGTTCAGCTCTGGGCCCTCTTCTGTACAGTACATTTACGAATGATGCCAGCCTTTTTACCGAAAATGCTGGCATCATTCAGTATGCGGACAACATACAAGTGCACGTTAGCGACAAAAAATTCTGCCAGATCATGTTTTACTCATGGAAGTCTTGCGCAAACTCGTTAAAAGTGAACGCGAGCAAAACTCAACTGCTGCTCTTTGGCAGCCAACAAGATCTGCGCAACTGACGTCCCAGCCCTGGTACTCCCTAACATTCGGTACTGCCTTGCAGTTTTGGTAATGGCTAAAAAAAGAGCCAGCCTCGGCTATGAAAAAACTAAAAAATAATAACCTCTGCTGCAAAAGTCATTTTTGGACGCAAAAAATTGGCCGTGTATCAGACCTGCTGCAGCGGCTTGGTTGACTCTCTGCATGAGACATGGTGACGCTAAGAACTCTGACACTAGCCCATGAGGTGCTCTCCAGGGGTGAGCCGCAGTCTTGGCCTCATCTTTCATTACAAATAGTGAAGCCCGTGCTACGCCATACCCGGCGAGACGACCATGTCCTCCTCTGTAATCCACGTACGGGAGGCAGGCAAGAGGACGTTTTGTTACCGCGCCTGCGCTGGTCTCAACCTGTTTCATCCCGCCTCGCTTTCTTTTCCTGCTTCTCAGTTCAAAGCCACTATCTTTTCCCATCTGAGGTCCACTGTCACAAAACCAACCTTCGCTTGCTCTCTCTGACGCCAATGACGTGATAAATGACTGAGTGCGTATTTTAACTGTGTAAACTTCTGAGTATTTTGACTCAGGGGATTAATAGCTACGACATGTGTTTTACCACTGTGGACGTCTTCACGATAAAATATGTATGCAAATGACAATGTCCACAAATGATGATATGTATATAAGTGACAATATGCATATATAATAATATATAAATGTATAATACATAACGGTACAACACAATGTAAACACCTCCATGCGGTTTGTCAGCATCCAGGCGAGGCCCAAGCACCTCTCATCGCCTCTTGGGAAGTACCGACAGAAAGAATAATGAGTGGAACTGTTCATAATATACCAGATAGTAGTTCATTTTTCCCCTCCAGCGACGCAAAAGTACCTGGAACTCCGTATTATTTCTATGGTAGCGCAATTACGTAAATCATGTGGCAGGGTTGCCCTAATTGCGCCTTCTGCTTACTAGAATCTTTATATGAAAAAATGGAAGCAAAGACTGAAGTACTAAAACGTCGGATATTCCGGTGGTCAAAAGACCAGAGAAGATATATAAGAAAACAGACAATTTTACCATATCATGGTTACAGAGCCCCTTTTTCGAAAAGGCGATGCAAATTGTGCAGCTTCCGACACATTCTACGTCATAACTGGTGCCACTGCGTGATGTTCGCTTTATAGTGTGAAAAACGCAATTTCTACAAAATGGAGTCCACAAAATCCGCTTACATACGGACGAGAGAGTACAAGAAAAAAACCTTGCCGGTTAGTGGGAGTAAGCAATGAAGTGAATAAATTTCCCCACGAAGACTCACGGTTTCCTTGACACAGCGGGGCAAACTGAGTGCATGTGACACTGATGAGGATGTATCCGTTTGGATTCCCTGCTCACTACTTCAAGGTCCTGAAGTACGATGTGTGCAAATAAAATTCGTGACGGTTGTGTGCACTGAATTTACCTTGCCTGGCAGACCTTCCGCAAGCGTCATAGTAGTTGGCAAACCAGGCGACGCCCCTGGAAAAAACAAATGGCGTTGTCAAAGCCCAAAAACATTGGTCTCTTAGTCACGGTATCGCCTGCCATTAGAAAGGTCGCAGTCACTCATAAGTATAAAACAGCCAAAAGGGAGAAGGTCTTTTTCAGACCAACGAGACAGCCGTCATTTTCAGTCAGTCGAATCATCATGGCAAATTAGCTTCGCGATATTGTGAAATACAATGGACCAATGTCATCGTCTGGCTGCGCTCAAGAACGTTCGGCCACTAGCATCATAATTGGAACATGACCATGAAAATATGACAAACTGCGCAAAAAGTCGCCGATTTCATTGACGCTGTTTAGCTCTACCAGAAATCGTAGAATTCACGAAGAAAGGCTGGGGATCCTAAGTGGTAGCAGTTTTTTTTTGTTTCAGTGCAAGCCGATATCGTCAGCGGCTATGGATTACAGAATTCTGGCAGAAAATTCTTGCACCTATCAGTAACTCGAAATAATATGCAAATTATACAATGTATCTTCAACGGAAAATGCGGAAGATCATACTGCCATATGAGGAGACCGCCATCCAAACAAAGATGGTTTTTCTAATCGCCGTCTCTGTCGTGAAGCTCATAGTGCGTCCAACGTTTTGAAAGCTATAAGGTAGAGGATAAAGCATATTCTCACCCGCAACTAAGTTCCCCTTAATGGTTCGGCACCTGCCTTTTTCGCAAGCGAAAGCCGATTCAGGCGCAACCACACGTTCGCCAAACTTTAAGTTGTAATCGTCGATTACAAGTACGCACATCCCGACGCTCTCGAATGACATCCTGTTGCAAAGCCGTATGTGAAATGCGCGTTTCGACTGCCATATCTTCAGTTTACGCGGTCTGGGCTCGCCACCGTGCCACAGGCCAAGTGGTACAGCGGTCATGCACGGCGCGAGAGCAGCAAGGCCGTTACACCCCGCGTGCCGCTCCTCAGCGCCAGTGTGGACGATAACAAGGTGACGGAACCAGTCTGGTCTCGGTTGAAACTTCGGAAGCGTCCGGAGCGTTCAAACCGAAACTGGGGACGGTCCTCGACTGATCTTGGAGTGTCGGACCGAAGGTGAGGCCAGCTTAACAAAGCTTTGGTAATTCGAGCTTTAGAACCTTTGTGCAGCACCGCTCCTGGACTGATTGATAACGCGTATACGGCCGCAGCTTTCGGATTTCATGGTGAACGCCAACTCATCGATTTTCATCAGTTCAATAAGGGAAGGTCTTAGTAGAGGAAGGAAGGGTGCTTATAAGGTAAGTGCCGTCTCAAGTAAAATTATGCAGATAATTGGAAAATATCTTCGTTAGAGCAGCAAAAAAATCACGCAGCCATTTCTCTGCTCGACGGTGGTTTGTCGCCTGGCATCAGCCTTCACAGACCACTGGTTTTCATCCCAATGCTTGTCCCACTCACAATCCCTGGACTGACAGATGAGGCCAGATGGAAATTCTCCCTTCCGAGAAAATTCTCGGCACCGGGGATCCCCAAACTGCTCTGATCAGTAACGTCTTCGTGCGCAAAAAAACGCCCCGTGCGTAACATGCGTTAGCGCTATTCTTGAATTTTCTCATGTGTCGGACGATGTCAACTTGGGCAAACAAATCCCCTTCGGAAAGGAAAACATTCCACAACATATACTGGCGTTTGTCACGGAAGGTGTCCGCTCGGGTGGTAAGAGGATGTCAGCGTCAGTAACACAGACCTTTGTTCGATTTCGACTGATCTCTACCATAAGTTCCAGTTTATCATCCGCGCACGTTCTCTCGAAAGCTCAGTTTCTTTGTGAGTGTTTGCTTGCTCCTGCAGGATTTTGTTGAATCTTTTGCGGAATGTGAATGTCTTTTATAACAAGGTACGAAAACTGAAAAGGGAGATAAAACATGTGCTAAACAGGACGTCAACAGGATTCCGTAACGGGAGGAATCCGTCGCATCAGACTGTAGGGGCGCAAATAAAGTTGGCAGGACCGAACCAAAATGATAACTTTTGAAAAACAACATAAGGCCATCATCAACTTAGTAACATCATATATCAACATCATAGTTTCCTGCTATGATTTTATCAATACGCTTAAATATGCATATATGTGACAAAACTTCATATCTGAATCTACTTATATCCCGCTTCCCATGAACGTGCCTCATGTATATACATCGTCTCCAAAGTTGGAAACACCCTGCTCTTCTAGGCTTAGACAAGGTTGCGAGGTGAATGGCCTGCACGATGGATGCCTATGCCCATGGTCCAGCCATTCCAAGGAGTGATACTCTCAAGGCTTCCATAGAACTAAAAAGAACAGCGCCTTGTCGGTTTACGCTTCCGCTGCGAAACGATATTACAGAAACGAAGCAATTCCTCCCGCACATTCGGTCTCGTCACGAATCAACCATTCTCCCACAAATGGGCTCCTACTAGAACTGAGAATTTGGATATGATAATGCAAATATTCGGCGCAGGCGAATGTTCCAGTCTAGATTTCAAAATTCGAATGTTCGGCGAGTATTCGGTTGGCCATTTTCAAATCCGGAAGACTGGCCTAATATCTGAATGCCAACCGCGCATTTCAGTATTTTTTTTGCATTTCATCTCAGAAGTTGAAGATGCATCTGGCCCAGTTCATGCACAAAAGGAATTGGGGCATTAGCTAACGATTCGTGGGTTCTGTACATCAGTATGTCTTTCAGCAATACTCTGCACTGCCATCGCGACATACTGTACTTCTTTCCGCTGTGGCACCGTCCTGTGCCTCAAGTTTCATGGGACAGTGCTTAGCCCCAAGAGTGATCTGACGCTCGTTACTTGTCTGGCCACGACTGGCAGAAACGCCCGGTCGGAACTCGGAATTAGTTCGTCAATAAAGTTGCGACTTGTCGGAATTATCAACCGGTTTTCTTCTTGACGTTTTCACTTCTATAGCTGTTTTTTGACTACATACAGGGAAACGGGGTGACTACCTATGGTACAAATGTTTTGCACATGAAATGCACTACGGCAGCGGATAATTGCGTTAACTGCGGGTATGAAAAGTACTGCTCCGAACTACTATAGCACTTATTGACGCTGGCTGTATCCATGGTCTCACACACAGTTTGACGTCAGGGAGGGCAACATCAATTTTATGAGCAGCTCGGTTATTAGTTTGATTGATGATTAATATCATTAAGTCAATGAAAAATAATCAGAGGTGTCGATTCGTATTCTTTTGGGAGGGCCTTGACCCCCCATTGTTGATTTGGACCCCTCCAATGTTGGTCTGGCCCCCAATATTTTCTGCCGATTAAAGGGAAATGGGCAATAACAACGGAAAGAACGGCCACAAAAGATAAGAGACAGGCAGAGAGTGCAGAATGAACTATAACGTGATGTACTATCTTTACATCTTCTGGCAGTATACATGGGGATATTTGCAATTTTTGCCGGATAAATAGCACAGAAAAACTCATAAATTTCGGTTCACCAAAATAAAGTGGACTAAATCCGTTGACAAACCCATATTGAGGGGGGAGCTTAGGTTGTCGGACCGTCGGTTCGACAACCTCGGCCCCTCTCAATCATTTACAGAAATCGGCATTCCTGAAAATAACTACTAATATTTGTCTTATTGCAAATGACAGAACATTCGTTTCGGGCGGATATACCTTTTTCTTAATTTAATTCCCCCGTTTTTCTAGGGTGCGACGCAATCAGAGACCGACTTCAACAGAGACTGTTGCACATAGTCTGACCTCTTCGCCCGAATATGTAACTTCACGTAAACGGTATGACACTGCAGCGGAAGTTTAACGTGCCATCATGAACGATGCGGCCACACCATAGTTAGTGTGCCCCTCTAAATGTCAGTAAAATGGAAATAACTTGCTTCCCTAGTGACGAACAGCACCAAAGACCGAGCGTCATCTACTCCATTTCCTAATATTAGCTTTAGATGCAGTGATGTGGAGCAAGAGAGAAGAATTCTACCGATTTCAAAACTTATGGTTCCATGTTCGGCTAATCTGATTTGATTCCTTGTTCTCATTTTGATCATTCCGAAATCCTAAGCACTGTCATTGTAAAAGCTTGGCAGTCCGCAAGCGGACTGCACAGAGGCTTGACTGTCAATGAGAACGTCTCCCGCCCGCGTCACGCCCCGCCCCCTCCTCAGAGGCACCCGGCCGCCGTCTGCCCGGTCTTCGACGCCGGGCGAAACTTTCAAATTGAATAACTTGTTCATACAACTAGGTCTAATAGTAGGTCACAGGATATCTTGTGTTTGGTTACAAGGTCTCGTTATCTTGGATGATACAGCTGTAGATCGATCTGATTTTGACATACGGCTCCGATCGTACCTTGAGGGACGAAATGACAACTTCGCATTTGATACGAATATTTGAATGCACCCATCCGAACATTCGAATCCAAAAACCTGTCGAATCCTCGGCTCTACTCAAACCGCATCGCTGACGATCTTCAGCGGCGCGCGTAACGGTGCGCCGCTTACCTTGGCCGTTACGTCCCGGCGCCGCAGATCCGTTCGCCGTCCTGCCGCCCGCCACCATGGCCGGCTGCCCGCCACACCGGTCACCGCTGCGCCGGTCACGGGTCACGACGCGGCCACGTGGCGGTGAGAGCCGTCGCGCGCCGTGCAGCCGCAGGAGCGTACGTGCCCACCCCACCGGCGACCGCAGCGGCACTGGCCGGGCCGACACGGCCCGCCGCCACCTGGCCATGCCCGGCGGGCACGCTTTCGCCGCGTCCGCCGCTGCATTGGACGGCGGCCCGCTCAAGGCCGCGTCACGGGCCAGCACAGTGGCGGGTGTGACGGCGGATACGGCGCGCGAAGAGCGGGAGGGAGGAACGTGGCCTTTTGAAGCGACGTGAAAGTAGGTGCGCCGTCTGCTTGCCGTCCATACGAGGCTGACCAAGCATCCAGTGATGGACAAGCCAAGAACAGGAACAAATCTAGACTGGTCAGAAGGGCCAGAGTAGCTCGCATGATAATCAAGGCTAGTTTTAAGTGCAGTGTTTGTTTAGTCAGTTTAGAATATAAATATTATATTTTGCATACAGATATATAGATAATAGAGCATACAGATACTTGACATGGATGACACACAGGGACGTAGCCAAGGAGGGGGGGACCATGGGGCCATGCCCCCGAGCCAAGCGGTCTACTCTAGATATACAGTGGTTTCGCAGGAATAAGTAGCAGTGATCATATATATGTTGCAAAGGAAAATATTATATGTTTTCCTGTGCGTTAAATAGGAGGTAGATTAAATAAAATTGCTGTTTTTTCCCATAAGTTTCGTCATATGTCAGTGGCACATAAAAAAATTTGGTATTTGCCCTCCCCTTGGAGGGAAATCCTGGTTACGTGCTTGATGACACGCATCATAGCTAGGGATTTCCCGAAAATTGTTAGGGTTTCTTAGGTATTCTTAGATCAACATAGGATTTCAGACAGTTTCCTTCCAGTCATTGCCAAGAGCGTAAAGTTAAAATCCCTGAATATTGGGGGGGGGGGAGTCCGGACTCCCAACCCCCGGGATCTCCAGTTACGACACGCATCCTATATGCATAATCATTTAAGGTGACCGTCCCAAAACCAGGTCCCGAATCGGACTGCTTTTTTGTCAGTAGATGGAAAAAATAAAAAGGAACAGGTAAAGCAGCGTCAAATATGCAGATTCATCGGTAGAAACTTGCTTTCATTGAGCTGAGCATTTCGTTCAATGACGTAGCTTCTGCAGCTGCAGTTCCCGATAACTTCACGGTAGGTTAGGGATGCAAAACAACTTCGTCAGAAATAAACAGCCCCTACGCATTCGGCGCCGAATAGAAACGACCAATTTTAAGACGGTGTTTTCATACCCTTATTGCATAATCCCGCTGCTGGAGACCTTTAATGCAGGATATTCCGCGTGGAAAATTCCATAGAGCTACCACACGAGAAATGCAGCGTCACCGACAGCACGCTGCAAATTACACGGTGCGCTGTCTGGAGCCGATAAACCCTGGGCTTTTGCCGGCCTGACGCAATCCGTGTTTTCAGGATCGAAGAATGAACCCATTTTTTCGCGTCATTCACCGGATAACCACTGCATTGCCAGAACACGTGAGTGCCGTCAGGCAACTCTCTTCGCAGTTCCGGGCAAGATGGAAAAATAACAGACAGACGGTTTCATGGTCGTGCAGGAGAAATGAGTGCAATGTATAAGCAGTATGGGACCACAGCGCGATCAGAAGATTCTGTGGTAAACCATCTAAGCTCTCTTCGGATGCGTAACTAAATTATGTAATCCGACGAACAGTTTCCATTGACAGTGTTTAGGGAGTTACGCTAACTCTGTAACAGATCAGTTAACGCTGTTCTACTCGCTCATACTGAAGGAACCTCACTGAAGTTAGGTCTTTGGCGAGCTCTTTTACAACTAGAGTGTCAGGTTTGCTGTTCTTACAAAACCGCTGCTCTTTTTCCGTCTCGCAACTGCGCCACGATGCCTTAAATGCATGACGTACTCACAGTCACGCAAGCACACACACACACACCGACACAAAAGTGTGACTCACTGGGCTCCTCGCAGGCCATAGCCGTCTTAACATCTGGTGGTGGAATTTGCAGATTTCGTCTCCGTAGAGGACAATGTTTTTCAATCCATCACACTGCATTTATAACGCTCGGATGCATCCGGACCTTCTAAATGCTATAGGTAAAATAGCATTGTCTTCTACAGAGATGACCATGCGTCGACAAGTCGTGCATAGAACGTTAGTGGTAGGAACGGAAGGGACCAGAAGACTTATGGTTCCCATTTTTCCAGCTTTTTAACATTAAGCCTGGGGGTTATATGTGCATAGCCACCTGCACCTGGTGGCCCTATGCCTTTTTCCGGTTTCCGCCCCAATACGATATCCGTATCATTAAAACATCGCGCATTCGAAAACGTAGCATTTGCGTTCCTTTTCAATCGCCGGTGTTCAGGCTCACCATACGAGTATGTTCACTCGTATGTTGCGCTGATATTTGTCTCATTAATCTATATTATATTTTGTATTGTTTGGTTATTGTGTTGTGGACTGCAGTTCAAAAGGCGGCATATCCAGAGACATGTAATTGGTCAACGACCAGGATTCTCTCAGGACAGTGGATAGGGTGATCAGAAACCAGAGGCTTGCTCATCTTCTTAGTCACAGGTATGCGCGTAATGGCTGTTTAAATATGGGTGGTCAGAGGCATTAGGGCATCATGGGAGACGGGGCGTTGCTTTTCTACATGTAACAATATATGGGATGCATAAAAATTCTCCAAATCCAGTAGAGGGATCCAGGACACCACCCGCTTTGCGCTAGGGGCTGCTACGCGTATAATCAAAGATGCGCATAATAATTTATGCTGATGTCTTGGGGGCTGGTAGTAAGCGTACAACGAGACCATATCACTGGCAGTGATTAATTTAGCACTAGTAACACCGATCGCGGCACCATAACCGTTGCATCCTGCTCAGACTTCAACCTAACAGATCATGCTAGGTAAGGTAAAGTTGTACGTCGGTTTCGATCAGGTTTGGAAATTTGGTTTCTGTTGTTGGTGTCGGAATACAACTTTTGTTTTGGAGTACAAAAGTTTACAAAGAGTAATGCAGGTTTCGGTTGACGTTCTTGGTGTAAGTCAGTTGTGACATCAAGCCTGCTTCTTACTGGTGGGACAGAGTCGTTTTCTGGCAGAGTTAGAAATTTATCAACATGGTTATAATGTAGCTTTTTGATGGAGGCACAAGCTCAAACTTTTGGAGTATACAATGTTTTTGGAACACATTTACTGGTTTAGCACCTTTCCTTCCTTGGAAAAGGTGCTACTTACTGCTGTTTCCATCTTTTCGACACTGCAATGGCGACGAGAAAGCAGCGTTGAAGACAGCTTTCAGCCGGCTTCCGTTACACTCTCCACTCCTGACCCCGAGGACCGTCGCTGTGGTTTAAAGTCACGCTGACTCGTGCATGCGCCTGGCTCCACCAGCCACGCCCCCGTTTGTTTGCCGAGACCACATTGAGAGCCCCTGCGGCGAGGCGTGGGGCCAGCACCGCTGCTATTGACTCGGGTCTGGTCTTAACTGGAACGACTAGTGTACATTACATACCTTACTACCTCCCAGGACCTGTGCAAATTCTGGGACTTATGGAACGGCGTTTGCACACTGATTGTTGAGTGAGATATAATGATAAAACAAGCAGACGAATCGTTATTTTTGAGGGTGCAGAGCCTGCACTGCGACCGCCGAGACTTCAAGGTGAAGAAGGCTCGGCAAGGGTGATGAACACGCGCCGTGTCCATGCGGCGCAGAAGATCGGCAGCCACCACGTTGAGGTTTGACTGGTGAGTTTATCGTTCCTGCGTGCTGCCACAGCTGGTTCTGTGAGCTGCTGCTGTCCCGCTGAAGCTCGCCCGAATTCACGGCTAATAATGCTGAGTTTTGTCATGAAAAAGATGTTCTGATGAAACATAACGCGCGACATTACAGGGCAACGTTCCAGGACGACGTTCGAGGACAACGTTAAAGTGAAACCTGTTTTAAGTCCGTACTGGATTGAGACAGGCACACTCACCAACGGGTTTGTTGTAACCATGCGGAAGAAAGGTGGTGAAAAACTAGTAATTGAAGACCGTGACTCGGCCGTCGTGGACGTCTTTTGTCCGAATTCAGGTCTGTGAACAACTCATCGAGGAAATCCCCCCCACCGAATCGGAGACGCAACCCTTAGCGCGTGACTGCACCACGTCATCGCTGCAAACATCAAAGTCTACGGTATCCTTAATTACCATAAATACCACACAAACATTTATTCAAGTCTCATTGCCTGTTCTATGGCTTACGACTCACGTGTTTTACGGAATGACAAGTTTCTAATGAAGAAGACCCGATGACGTCTAAAACTTACATATTGCTAAATGCTTATCGACTGAAATTACGCACGACGTACATACGTACATAACTTACGCGTCTCGTAAGTCAGTATCTGAATGCGAACAAAAAACATTTATTCACCTTACGTAACAAATTCGCGCGATGAAAAAAAACTGCAATTTTACAATTCCTTCGACACTTCAGTTGCCATGCACACGCGTCAATGACACTAAAAAGTCCCTTTTGACGTAGTTTTGGTGAAGTATGTCATGTTCGCGATCTCCTTTACGTGCTTCTATTGAAGTGCATCCCGACGTGTCAGCCATCGTCCGTCCGATGCGACAGTCGATCAAAAGTAACCAGAGTGCTTGCGCGCGCGAGTGTTTGTGTGCCTGCGCGCAGCACACAACATTTTGTACTCACCCAGCCAGCTGATATCATAAAACTCCATGCATGATTGAGTGTAACAAACTTCTTCACATCAAGAAAGTCTACATACACGTATAGGCGTGTGTGTGTGTGCGTCTAAACATGCAGAAATCCGCGAGCGAAAATTTCCACGATAGGAAACTTGTTTCCCAATTCGGCCAAAAGTTTGGTTATTAATTTTGGCACTTTTTACACGGGTGTTCAGGATGGAAACTGTAAATTTTGCTGTGTCAACCTCGAACTGCCACAAGAAGTGTTTAGATCAATTCAAACTTTCCACGAGGAACAATAATGACTGAGCACATTCAAGCGTTCTTGACCTGCGAAGACTGCCTTCGTCACCAGGAGTAGGTCGCAGAGGCACCTATCAGGAGTCAAAATGTAAGTTGTTGGTCGTCGAATTCCGTGAAAACGGAAAATGTTTGATTTGTTCTGAATGTATTTGTTTCCAGCAATCTATCCCTATAATGACATGGAAAGACGATGTTAAATAAATTTCTAGTTTCTAGTCTCGTAAGCGAATGCAACAGGCAATTTAGCGGGCAGAATAATGCATAAGTAAACATGGTAACCACCGCAGCACACATAACACCGAAGACGTATCGTGCCACACTCAACACGGATCATATGTACACGTAAACGCCAGCCCGCTGACTCCTCTACACCCCATTTCCGCGACATAACGGCGCTGAAACCCACTCTCAGCCATCACGGACACGTCTACCCTACACTAAACCGCAGCCCCAGCCGCCGCGAGGCGCTCCGCGCCGCACACCCTTCCCCAAAAGTCGTCCGTCATCCCACACGGCAACACACGCGCGCCACACCTATCACATCGCCGCCCGCTGCCCCGGCTGCGGTGGCCGCGTCGACCGCGGCGGAGCGGGCGGCCGACGCGCGGCCCCGCTCAGTCGTAGTCGTGGCTGCTCTCGCGCTTCGAGAGCGACTGCGTCTCGTCGTTGTCGTCGGCGTCGGCCGGCTCGGCGCGGTTTCTCACGCGACTCAGGCCCTCCGTCACGCCCGACTCGGTGAGGCTGAAATCGCCGGCGGAACGGTCACGGCGCGCCGGAGCGGAGCCGTCCGTCCGTACAGACAGGTGGCGCCGCCCAGAAAGCATCGAAACAACCAACAGGCCCTCCCGCGACAACCCGGCCATGCTTAATCCTACCCCAGTCAATTCGGCGTTAAATTCTCGGTCCGGTATTAGCTTACGCTCCGCCCAGTGTTAACTTACCCTCAGCCCACAGTTAACTTAAGGTCAGCGCGATGTTCCGGCATTTGACTCGCAACACATGACCATTCCCAGCAGGAACGAACTGACAACACCAGACAAGCGACGCAGCAATGGCACCACGCAACACCAGCTGATGTAGGCACACCGGAGACCGGCGTCGGCACGCTGGCACTGTGACCCAGAAACGGGCGCGGCACGTGCAGCGGCACGCGCGTGCCGGCACCGGGTCGACCGCGCAAAAACCCGGCCGTCCGCCTGGACAGGCGCCGCCGCCGCCGACCTGGCCCAGTCTGAACGGCGTCACGGGCGGAGGAAGGTCGGTACAGCGGTTGGCGTTCGTCGGCCCGTTAGCGCTCACTTCGGCTGCGGCACCGCTTAAAACAACGCGGGGTACTTACACCTCATCCATTTCTTGCTCGTCGTCGGAAAGCGGCACCTGCGCAAAGGACGCGCTCAGAAAGGGAAAAAGGGCAAGAAAAGCTGTAGTCATTTTCGTCTTGTTAACGCACTTCTCAACCCTACTGCCCTGAGATAGTTCCATCATCCAGATTCAAGACGAGCATTAAAACAGGACAATAAAAAGGAAACCCAAACAATACAGGCAATAATCACTGTTTCAAATATCGCAACAAATCGTAATCCACCATTCAACAGAAGCACAAATACTAGCCGACGTCCTACAAAATACAATGGTGTGGCGGGCCAGCGACAGATTAATCTCCATCTCACCTGGAAGTAAGGATTGTTGTCTGCCGGGCGGAACTTGTAAGACGTAACAGCGAAGAAGACGTAGGTGGCCATCTCACGGAACATGTCGTCCAACCACTCGTATTGGAAGGGCACCATTATCTGTGAACAGCTCCAACATCAGAGCCAGGTCGTGGCCAGCCGAAGCAGGGATGAAATTCCGAATGGCCAGTGAATGCTACGGAACCCTCACCTTCCACTACACAGTTGGAGGCAACGCCAGATTTTCGTTTAGCTGTCTGAATGCTTCAAAGGCTCAGGCGTAGCGTGGGCGAATCACAGTGAAGATGACCACAGCGACCACACACGACAATACAGAAAGTGAAAAGTAAAATGGACGGCAGCACCAAATGACAGAAATTTTGTGCCTATCGTCTACACCATACCCTCGATGAAATCGCACATTTTTCGTGCTATTTACCTGCAGCAAATACACGACAATCCTCGTGAAGTAAATGTAGCAGACAATCATGATGTAAAAGTGGCGGAAGAGCTTCAGCTTCTTCAGGTTCATGGCCGCCTTGCCGTCCGTCTCGGAGGCGTCCTGAAGGTGGCGGATCGACCTGCGACCGGACGCGGCAATCAACGTCCGACATACAGGCCCGCCGGTCTACAGCAAATTAGCAAAGGCGAGCCGCGTTCCCGGAGCGAAAAGACAATTTGGCTCAGACCTCCAGACCTCAGGCGCAAACCACGGCAATCACCCACAACCTGCAGACTTTGCCGGTACTAGAATCCCGCATCTGGGACAACACACGCACAAACATCCCAGACATAAATCGGCGAAGAAGATCGCGTTAAGACTGCGGTACGGCCACGAAAAACTTCTATCCGATTCAGGCACCGAGGATCAAACCAGGTCCGACTGAGGCGATTGTTCGCCGGCGAGACAGCAACGGCGACCAAAACGCCGGGGTAATCCAAAGCCGGAGTTCGGCGTCCGCGATCCGTCCATACTGACCACACCACCGGGAACAGGATGGCGCCGCAGCAGATCAGGTCCAGCACGTAGAGCATCTCGCGCCACGTGGTGTGCACCGAGTCGCCCTCCTCGCTCTCCTCCAGGATGATCTGCGCCACGTTCGCCAGCAGCTGCAGAGATACGGTGCACTCGTAAAACGGCAGGAAATGACCACAAACAGGGCGTTTGCTGCGAACGCATCCTGTCGCCCTACAATGAGCGGCACGAAGGAAGTAAACAATCTTAAAAAGTCAACCATGTTTGAGGTAAACAATAAATCCATAACTTTTCATCTTAAATACAAATTTGGCAATCAAATTCCAGTTTTTCATTGTTTTCTTTAGTCATATCAAGCGCCGAACGGTGCCTACCTGTAGCGGTATGACGATCATGAAGAGCTTTTTGTCGCGGTCAGCCAGCACGTGCTTGATGAACGTCCAGCCAGTGCCCAGCAAAATGATGGTCACGAACAGCAGGAGCTCCCTTCAGCCTGGAACGCAAGCGATAGTGACAGCGAAGACGTGTAAAATGCTGTGGCCCTGTCCAGTAAAAGAAAAGACTGCAGCTGACCTGCACAGATTGCCCGCTTAAGGTAGAAATGACACAGTTGTCAGAGAAAGATACTATCGAATGGTACGGTCCCAAACGACTAATAAATTTACTACGCCACTCCTGTAGTAAAGCCCCGCAAGCTAACCCAAACGAATCATCCAGAAATGCATCGTACTCCCTTACGACAACTTGAAATAAGAAGCACGACAAATGGCCACAGCATATATTTATCAGATTCGCATAACGAATTTGAAGTCTGGGACCGCGAGTTCAGAGTGCGCGAAATGGTACGGGGAGACCGAACGACAACTTCGATTACCGGGAACGCCACCCTACGCCAGTCTATTCTCTGGAGAGCAAAGCCGACTCCACACGCCCACAACACCGCCGGACCCTCACAGGTGCGTAATGTAGAACAGGATGGCCCACGCTTCGATGTGGAAGCCGTTGACCTCGATGACGTGGTAGTTGATGCCGTGGAAGAGCAGAGACAGCGCCTTCATGTAGCCCAGCAGGGCCATCATGTAGTGCGTCTTGTAAACGTCGGCGCGACTGAGGGCAGTGCGTTAGTTGGCGGGCGCTGGCGCGGTTGGGTAAGCTACCGCCTGGAGAACGTTTTGGCAGCACCGTCAAGTCCATGTCCTGCCACGACCCGATGCGGCCGAGTCAAACAGTCTTGCACACGATGTCAAGCGCAGTGATCACGACTTCGGCAAACTGTAATGAAATGGTATATTCCGCATGCACCCATGCGCCGAGAAAACCAAATCTTACGCAAGTTCGCCTAACGCCAAGTGACAAGACAGGAACCAGTTTCGGACATTCCCCAACAACAGTCAAAGACCCTCGTTCCTGGCGGGGTTGGGGTCGTGACGATGCAGCCGCCGCGCTACGTACTTGCTCTTCTTCAGAATGAACACCCAGAAGCAGGAGGAGATGAAGAAGAGGACGGACATCATGAAGTAGAGCGCCGGCAGCGGCATCTCGCCGGCCGACAGGTAGCTGTCCATGTTGCGCTCCCACATCTTCACCTGCCAGTGTGAAGTGGGCGTGTCATCCCACCACCACAGCTTGAGCCACGGCGTCACCGCGGCGCGACGCGGTGGCGCGCAGCCGAGCAGCCGAAGCAGATACACGGTGATGGCATGCCGCGGGACGACGGAAACAGTGCCCGGAGACCGGCAGCAGAGCTCTGTCCAGACGTCCGCGCATGACAGGACAGCGAGGGACACGGAGTCCAGGTGGTCCTGAACTTCAACCGGAACCTCGTCACTGCCGAGGTGCCGTCGACGACGAAAGTGACACGCCCTTATAGTGTAATGCCTCCGATGTCATCGACTTAAAATATCTTAAATAAGCACAGCCTTCGAGACAAGAGATAAATCACTTGCAAAACACAGTAACTCATATTCGGCAGATGCCAAGATCATTCGTCCAGCCGCAGCTCGTTAGTCGTAAATGTCAAGGCTCCCGGAACGGAATTTTCGGTGATCGGATCGCAGTGTCAACTTACCGTCATGCTGACGTGGACTTTGTCGTTGCCGTAGTTCGGACAGTTGTGGAAGAACAAGTTGTATAGGCCCTCGCCACCATGGTTCAACACGCGGATGGCAAACTGAAACGTAGGCGCAATGTAGGAGAATTGAAACGAGTGGTACATTAGCTTATATCTAATATTTCTTCCCAACATTTCGCGCATACACGGGAACCCGGAGCTGAAAATACACTGTAGTGCTTCACGATTTTTTCCCGCCAGACACAGCAAATTGCGAGTATGCAACAACAAATTCCCGAAACCCGCAACCTTAAAAAATAGGCGAGTCGCAACAACTCCAGCAGGGAGTAGCTGCAGTTACGGACGCACCCGGGCGGCCGAGCGGCCCGACAGACGGCCGAGCCCGCGCCGCTTACCTCCGTGCTGAAGACGGGGCTGCCGCCGGCGTCGCCGTCGCTCCTCTGCAGCAAGATCGGCGCGAACCCAGCGCACCGCTGCTGGCCGGGCACGGTCTGCTCTGGTCGCGGCTCCACCGGCTCTGCACGCATGCACGCACGCCGGTCAGCCGGACTGGTGATGGTACAGGTCCTGGGCACCGTGCTGCGGCGGATACCGGTCAGTGATCTTGACAGGTGAGACGCCCCTGACTGACATATACGGTACGGTACCATTACACGTGTAAACGGTTCCATACAGTACCATTCGCCCGTCATATGAGGTGAGATGATGTTCAAACATGGCAATGCTTTCTCACTGCCAAACATGGCTGGATGGCTGTATATCCCACTGTCAGGGCGGCTTTGTGATAACGAACACTGGACAAATGGACAGTGATCTTAGTGGAACAATGCAATTCAGAATTTGATGGTATCTCTAGGCGACGAATATTGCCAGAAACCGCCAATACGCAGGAACAAGAAATGAGAGGGAGCTTTCGCCTGTTGATAAAACACTCTCAATATCGCGGCTTCTCAAATGAAAAAAGGCGTTACGACACCCACCCCGTCCCTTGCAGCTGTCACGCCACGTGCTGAATAAAACACAATCACAAAAGACGGAGGTTCCTCCTCCAACAGGCCCGGCGCTGTCTGCCGGCGTCCGGCGTCACTCACCCGGGACGCTGGGCGCCGTGCCGGCCAGCCGCCGGTGGCGCTGCTTGTAGAGCGCCGAGCCGGCCAGCGCGCCCAGCAGCGAGTCGCGCTTGCTGCGCGCCTCCTCGTCCGAGGAGGGCGCCGTCACCGGCTCGATGACGATGTCGGTCACGCTGCGGCTGCAGTTCAGCAGCACCCTGAGGCGGCGGGTCGCGGTCACAGCTCGGCGCTGGCCGGCGCCGGGCCCAGTCTGGTCTCGCCCCCTGACCGCGGCTAGGCATCAAATGCGACGCCGAAAACATGGCAGACCACGGTTTAGTGGTGAAATGATGATTTCAGTATTACTAACCCAAACTCGAGAAATGATGCTACAAGTTTTCAATGATGCACGTGAAATGGCCATGTCAACGTGCGGCAAGGACGTAACTTGCAAAAACAGAACTCCATTTCCCGCACGGAAGTATCTAATGCTGCCAGGAACTAGTCGTTTTCCCGTTATTTCTGTATCTTACACTCATGCAACAAACCAATTCTAGACACTCCATCTGCAGGCAAATCCCATCCCCCAGCTCTGACCGTTTCTGCTTGAGGTCGAACGTGAAGTAGATGATGGCGGACGACGTGTCCTGGCCGCTGATGGGCGAGGCCAGCGTGCAGCGGGTCATGTGCCCGTCCAGGTACGGGTTGACCGCATCGCTGAGCGTGCGGTCCAGGGTGAAGCCGTACTGTCAGGGGTAAACGGCAGCGTTAGGTCACGTCTACACGCAGCAGTGACGGCACGTTCAGAGGAAGCAATGACAATAAAATATACATGGTGGCAGTCTGTGAAAGTTTGGCAACAACCTTTTCTCAGCAGTCACATGGAATCCACTGCATACATGCACATTGGCAGGGATATTGTGCGATGAGAGCAATAGAAGAAGTGGGTGAAATGTAAAGGGCACATGTTTTTTGCCTCAAATGAAGATTTCAGGTAATACAGTTATCAACGACCAGACACAGAGCAAAACTTACCACACCAGACAAGGTAGGGTCATCAACTTGAAATGATGAGATGTTGACAATCAGGTCCCCTCCAGTCAGAAACCCAAATGTACTCAATGGGAAGAAGCGCCGAGAGTCGTGCTGTAAATTAACATGACAAGCTTAACCAGAGTAGTTACAAATGACAATAAATGCAACATAACAGAGCAGAGCAACAAACAATAGTAGTAAAAACAACATACAAACAAATGGCAGTTAACATCAATGAACATGGGGCCACTATCAGCATATGCCATGATGCACTCCATAGTTAAAAACTGTAATGCTTTAGTTTCTTCTGATTGTTCAGACCTAACATCAGTTCAAACAGTGTGGAGGACCCATCAGATGGTTTTGTTTCTATTTACTTTAAGCAACAGTGTGATACATCATTGACTCATAAATTCACTGAACACCTCTCCAGATAACAATATTTTAATCCAAAAATGCTGCACTTTTATGGAAATGTATAAATGCATACAATGACTGCTACTTTTATCATCTACATGACAAATACATTTCTACAGCAGTACACAATGTGGGAGTGTGGGATGGAAGCTTCCTCTGTTTTTGGAATTGGAGTGCATTATTTGGATGGTGGAAGAGGCAAAATAACAGAATGGCAAATTATGGTCATGGATAATAATGCATATTTTTGGTTTTCTGAATCAACAGTACTTTCCAGCTCTGGTGAAAACCAGGAAGCAACATGACACTGTCTTAACAACTTCCATGGTAGCCCATTTTCAGTGGAAACATAGAGGACCAGAAACACTGCATACATGCATTCATCTGTCTCCAAGAATATTATGACTGTTAAGACATAATGATTACATTTATAATGTAAGAGTATATCTGCAAAAAATGCCTTATGATCCAGCAGAACCATGATAATTCCAGAGAAGCTGTTTGCACTTTTTATCAGGAACACATGACATATCCTTTTCACAATGCAAGGTATGAAAGTACATAATGTTATTTTCTGTGTGGAAAAAGATGAGGTTTCTTGCACTGCTGTCAGTTTAGAACATCACGAAACTGAGCAGCAATATATTACACTGACACCTTTACATGGACCACTTTTGCTGCGTATAAGATCCAGATGAGCACACAAAGTTTCATACAAAAGAAAGAAATGAAAATAGTACTGGTATGATTTCCAAAAGAAATGAAATTATATTTCAGTGTAAGTAAATGCAACTGGAACTGGCAAATGGAACTGGAGCCTGCCTTTTACACTGCCTTTGCTCCAAGGATGTCTTATGTATTGCATAAGATTTGGTGACACCATCAGTAAATGATAGTACAGGCTGCAGGCCAATAAAAGATGCTCATGAGGTGTAAGGTTGTGCCAAATGCACAATCCCATGCCAGAGACATGGTATAGGATGCTAGAAGCTGCAGGTCAATAAAGGGTGCGATCAGACTTAGCTCCGTCCAACAGAGGTTAGGCTGCACATCTAAATAGGTTATCTTTGGTTGGGTTAGGTTGGATCACAGTAGGTTAGGTTAGGGTACATTAGGTTGGGTTAGGTTAGGTATCTTGTTGATCTTGTTTATCATTCATAAAATCTCATTCAACTGATGATGCCATAAGACACAAAATACCTCAACCTTCGGGACTGCCCTTTTCAGGCTTGTTACAGAAGAATCCTAGCAAAAACCAAACAGACAAGTGGCACAGCATTCAGCAATAAATGTAATGAAAATAATACTTGATAGTTTTTTCATATTCCTCATCATGGAATGTTGTTATGCATCCCTGAAGCACATGTATTTGCCTCAAAATCATCTTATGTGCTTTTGAAGCCATTTATGCTATTTCTGCCAGGAAATAAGTGTTTGATAAAAATAAGTTGCATGGCCAACTAGCTCGCTAAATGTATGTGATGATTCCAATAAAAACTGTGTTTTCAAGGCCCAGCAATCTTGTCTTAATATGCCTATTTACAAATAGTCTGGCACCCTGAGATAAGCTTTACAACATTAATTAGACACATACCTCAAGTTTCAGTTCATGTATCCGACCCATTACTGATCCCAAACACAAAAGAAAAATGATGTATACGCGATTCGACGCCATCATGTCTTCTGCCACGCACAACTCAGAAAACAAAGACCGAACGGTGGTTAACAGGAGGGTCTTGAGTTTTGACCACCGGAACGCCCAGATCAATCATGTCAAAGCTGCTATATCCACATCAACGCTGGAAGTTCAAAAGCTTTGCCCGTTGTTCCACGATCCCCAAGAGCAGCCAAATAAAACCACAATTAAATGCGGAGCAGGAACCCCTCCCAAAGTCTCGTGACTCGGCACAGGGTAATCAAACTAATCTTGAGACGCTGTCCTTTTTGCATTGACTGTGATTTGTTAGAAACATACAAAAATAACGCACTTAAGACAATCTAGATATAAGTATATTTCGTTTCTTGGTACGTGTCTTTCCCAAAGCTGACTAACATGAAACAGATTAGCTCGTAATGTAATATTATCTCGCTGAATAATAAATAATACAAAGCACAAAAGTTTTTTTTCTGAATTTTTTTTAAAATAACTCATATTACGTCATTAAAATGAAAGAAACGCCCAGCGGCCGTTCTTTACGATGCCTCATGTCCCACATGCGCCCGTTTTAGTTTGTGCATGGCCGCGTGGGTTGCGTGGTAATCGCCGGGATTGATCCTCTTGTGTTTATCGGCTTGCTGCGAAGTGTAGAGTTCTTGTGCGGACTGCTGCGTTTGCGTAGCTTTGGTGGTAGATTTCTTGTCGCCAGCGAGGATCTGACACGATTGTCACCACAACGTTTATTCGAAACATGAAGCTTCTCACTCACAACATGCTCACTTCAAAGTGTTTGAAAAATGTTGTCACCGGATACCCACTTATGGTCTCTATAAGTTCGGTAAGTTTGTAAATATGTATTCAAAATGCCATCTTGAAAGTTTGTGCCCTCATTGGTACACTTTCCGGCTAGTCCTGTTCGTAGGCTTCTCCTTGAACCGTGTGCTCTTACCCCTGTACTGATGCATGTGTATGTGGTATTTGTATTTACTGTTCTCCCACATATGCCTACTTTCTTTATGCTTGTCATACCTGCATGTATAGCAACACCTGTATTGTTTAGTCATATCTCAGTATTGGTTCAGCAGACCTACTTCTCATAATTCTAGAAATTCATATAGCCATATCACCATGTTGGTACCAAAAGATTTACAATAATGAAATAGCCCAGTAAGAATAATTTTGTGCCTTATCATTGCCACAACATCTGCAAAACAACCATTCATCTGACAGATTTGTACCAAGCCCTTATTTTCCATCAAAAATAGCAGAAATGGCATAAAAGTCAAACAACAGACAGTTTAATGCAATTGTTTGTGATTCACCACTGCATCATATCATTCCAAGATAAAGAAAGTAAAAATAAAATACCAAATGATATCACTACTCCCTTAGTTGCTTAGTGTCACACCACTTTTCAATTTGGTTTCTGCTGGGATTCTGTGGGAACAAATTAAAAATGGGCTATTGGCAGTACTTTACTTTTTCACCTTTTCACAGACCACTTTTATTATGTGTGCAATACCAAAAGCTCATAAACTTCCCTTTAAAAACAAGAAATGATGACACTACCAGTATGGTTTCCAAAGGTAATGGAGCTATATTTCACCATAAACACACATGATCAGAATTGGCTGTGCCATCTTGTTTACACTGTGTTTGCTTCAGGGATGTCATATGTACTGTGTAACATTTGATGACATCATCAGTGAATTATACTAGATGCAGCAGTCCCCCACGTTCACGGGTGTAATATTTTGCCGAAGACAACCCCATGCTGGAGACTAGGAATAGTGAACTAGAGGCCATAGGCTGATAGAGAGTGTGATCAGACTTGGCTCTGTCCAACAGAGGTTAGGTCATGCAACTAAATAGGTTAGGCTAGAGTAGGTTAATGTAGTTTAGCTTGGCTAAGCATAGCTTAGCTTGGCATAGGTTAGTTATCTTGTTTACTATTCTTTAAGTTAGGTTATGCTGATGACATCATTAGGCCCAAAATACATGTGCATTGGGAATCACTCTTTTTGACTTTGTTACCATGGAATTGCAGCAGAAGTCAAATGCACAAGTGGCGCATCAGTCAGCAACAATTGGAGTGGAGATATTATTTGCCAATTTTTCACGTTCTTCATCTTGGAATAATATTATGCTGCAATTGAATCGTAGGTATTTGTCTTGGAACTGTTTGCTGTGTGATTTTTATGCCATTTTTGCTGTTTTTCATTGTGTGGAGAAAATGCCATATATGGCCAGGCAGTTTCCATGGTTGAGGTATTTTGGGTCTTATGACATCATCATTATAATCAAACTTCATGAATAATGCACAAGATTGATAAGACACATAACCTAAATCAGCCTTACCAGACCTAAACCAGCCCAACTTATCCTGGCCTTACCAAACCAAACCAAACCTAACCTAACCTATCCTTACCTATTCTGATGTAACCTAACCTAACCCAGGCTAATGTATTTAGACATTGACCTAATCTCTGTTGGACAGAGCCAAGTCTGGTTGCACTCTTTATCAGTCTGTGACCTCTAGTGTGTTATGCTGTGCCTCCAGTGCTGGGTTTTGCCTTCATTGCAACATTATGCCCCATGAAATGCCCTTTTTTAGCCTGCAGCCTGTAGTATCATTTACTGATGATGTCATCAAATGTTATGCAGTACACAGGGCATCCCTGGAGCAAAGACAATGTAAACAAGATGGTGCTGCCAGGTCTGGTTGCATTTGCTTACAGTAAAATGTAGCCACATTTCCTTTGGGAACCATACCAGTAGTGTCATAATTTCTTTTGTTTCTATGAAAGTTTATATGCTCTTCTGGATTCTGGTTATAGCAAAAGTGGTCTGTGAAAAAGGTACATATTTGATATATTACCAGATAGCCTTTAAAAATGATATGGTCACCCACTGTTTCCACACTGAGCATGAGAACAAAGCATGCAGCATCTCTGCTAGATATAAATGTCATGAAATGTGAAGTCACTGAAAGACATCCATAAAAAACAGCAGTCTGAATTTGAAATAAGAGACAAGACTGGGACCTGGGACTAAGGGACCTGGGACTGAACAAGGAAAGCAGTGTCTTGGGGGAAAGACAGAGAGGGGAAAGTGCAATAGTACAAGGATAGGTATGTAGACCTGGATGGGGTTGGGACATAGACAATGACTGTGATGGAACAGACATGGAAGGATGATGGGATGGGCTGGTGAAAAGAAACTTGGATGGGAAAAGGGCAAGTAAAAGGATGGGGACCTGAAAGAGATAAGTAAGGATGTAGAGATGAGCTATGGACAGAGAGGGATAGGAAAAGAGAAGAATAAGGAGGTTGGACTGTAATTGGGCAGGGACAAGGAGAATATTGGGATGGCACAGGGACAGAGAAAGATGATGGGAGTGAACAGGAATGGAGTTGGAACAAGGAAGATGGATTGCATTGGGACATACAGTGATGGGATATTGAAAGGGGCCATTAATTCAACATTGTTTGGGGTATTTTGCCACCTTTCATTGACTAGAGGGGTGTTTATGCCTCCCATCTGTCTAGAGAATCATTGACCCTGTTGAGCAGATTCAGACAGCAGTGGATAATGCAGAATCTGTCAGGTCTGCAATATATATATATGTCTTTTTAACCTGTGGGCCACCAATAACATCATGGTATTGGGACAGGTATCTAGCCTATGCTTAGATACCCATCCAAATACCATTCCATGCCCATCCTGTTGCAGTCATCATCTCTGTCATCCCTCCCAGCCACTCATGCCTGTCCAGTGGTGGCGATTTATATTCTTTCGAGGGGGCTCTGGCCCACCCAATGTTGATTTGGACCCCTCCAATGTTGGTTTGGGCCCCTCCAATATTTTCCGCCAGTTTTAAAGGGAATGGGGCGAAAATAATGAAAGAAACTGCTACAGCAGATAAAATATAGGCAGAAAGTAAAGAATAAAGCATTGAGTGATGTATATATCTATATTTCTATCGTCGACGTATGTATACATATATACCTATACACTGGGGATATACACAATGTTTTTTTTTTGGAAAATAGTAACAAAAAAACAAAAATTTCCATTGGCCAAAATAAAGTGGGCTAAATCTGTTGAGAAACCCACATTTGGGGGAGGTTAGGTTCTCAGACCGACGGTTCGGCCCATCCAATGATTTACAGAAATTGACGCCCCTGTGCCTGTCCTTGTTCAGTCCCAGTCTGCCTCCCTGTCCTGTTGCAGTGTTGTCTTTTATTTCAAATATGGAGGTTCCTGTTTCTGTGAGAATGTTTCAGTGATGTCATATTTTACAACACTTGTGAACTATTGACCTTTGCCAGTTGGTGTTTATCAGTTCTGTGAAGAGGCTCAATACTTTGTATGTGTTGGTTGTGGAGGTGGTGGTTGACTGGATCATTTTTAGAGGTTATTTGGGAAAAGTTCGGGCACTGATATGGCACAAAATACTCATGAACGGGTTGTTTTTTATTACACATCTTTTTGTAACAAATGGCTAGGCAGCTGTGGGAATTTCTAGAGTTATGAGAAGTGTAAGGCTTGCTCATCCAATACCCGTGTTTCTAACTACTGCTTCACACTTTATCTCAACCATATTTCTGCAGATTGCATTCATTATGCATGTGCCCAGAAACTTTGTATCACAATATTGTGACCTACCAGGGTTATTGATAAGGTGTAATGAATTGGCAGAAAGTATATATGATCTAATGAGATGTCTAGGCAGTGATATGTAACATTTTTCATTGTTCTTGTTCATTTTGTCATGACATGGTGTGTAATACATGATTATTACCTTTTTAGTGCAATAGCTGTGCAAAATGGATGGTTTTGTGGCAATAACATTGCTACTGATGAAACACAAGAGCCCATTTTTCATATGTTTGGGTGGTCTTAATCTAAATATTTTGCAGTTGTTTCACCTGATCCATTTTACATTGACTGTTTCAGCCAGATGATGTGAAAGTACAGGAAGTTGACTTCAACCCAGAATTCATTGCAAGAATCATTCCAAAGGTTGACTGGGATGTTCTCTGCAAAACAGCAGAGGAGGTATAGTAATACATTTCTTTAAATAAAATGACTAATGCAGGGATTGAAAATGGTATTGTGGGGTTATTTTTGTTAACATTGTAAAAGCTAGTCAATTGTAGTACGAACTCTGTATTTGACTGCACCAATTTTTGTACTGAATATGACAACCAAGATGTTAACTTTGTCATGCATACAGTGGTTTTTGTGGTTATAAGACCTTCTGTTGTGTTCCATCTGACCAGGTTGGACACAAAGGTGACCTGCCCAGCACACTAGATCAGGACTATGAAACAAATGAAGATTTCTTGAAGAAAGCACATCATGTGCTCTTGGAAGTAAGAACAGCTGTTATGCTAATTGTTACATACAGGTTTTTATAGCTAATGGTAGACAGACTGCATGCCCTAGATTTTTTTGCATTGCGTGCCTGACCAGTGGGATGTGCTTTGTTATCACTTCTGAATATTGTGACAGATTAACAGGCTTTGGCATACACTGTTCTGGGAACTAGTTTTCATAGTTTTTCTTTCATTCCATTAAATGAGAAAACGTGGTGTTGCCTGCCACTAAATTAAGCCATTGCAGCTACAGCTTGGTTGGAAAAATGCGCCATTTCTGTGGACACTTTGACTGTGACTGTGGACTGTGACACACGACACTGGCGTCATATTCTGACGCCAGAATCGAAAAACGCATTCCCGTCTTCAAATTATGCAGTATCAGAATGTGTTTAGGCCATTTCAGATTGTGTGCGTGCGTGTGTGCGTGTAGGCCTTTGTCTGTTGGTGCTCTCCCAGGCATCAGATGGAGTCGATGAATTGGATGCCGTGTCGTTGGTGAGCTGTGACTGCCAATTCACAGGTGGAGGTGATGAACGGTGAGCTGGTGTGTCCAGAGACGGGCAGGAAGTTCCCCGTCACTGACGGCATTCCCAACATGCTGCTGAACGAGGACGAGGTGTAAGGCCGGACGATCATCTTTGCTTTCTTTGTGCTGTCGCCTTGGTGTGTCTGTTCATTTTTGTTTTGTTAAATACAGATTGTACTTATCGCCAGATGTGTGGACTACGTCGTAACAAAGGTACACGAAATCATGCGTGTTCGCCGCGGCGAATACAATACCAGGGAGTGCTTGTTTTGCCGTGGCCCGTGGTCGACGTTAAGGAAATCCAGTCGACTCATAGCTGCTCTATTCGGGATTTGTCATGCAAACATTCGTTTTGAAATCCTTAAAGGGAACAGTTCAAGTTGGCTGCAAAAGTAAGTCCGGCTGGCGCGGCAAATGGTGCTGGTTACGTCCTCCACACTTTTTGGTCTGAGAAGCGCGTAAAAGCATAAAAGTACATTTGATCTGCATTCCGGCGATCTGATAGCGTAAGTCGGACCTTTTGCCCAAATCCATTCCTCTGCGTCTGCTCGTGTCGTTGCGTAACAGTCGACGGTATAATATAAAAAGGCAGATGACGAATGCGCGCAATCTATTTGACCGCCCCCCCCCCCAATATAGTATAGCAGAAATCGATTTCTGAGTCCCCAAGCTACGACGTGCCATTTGGCTACCTGAATTCAAAACGCGAGAAAGGCGAAAGTCGTTTTAGCGTTTACAGACGCAGTATCTAAGGCGTGACTCATCGGTCCACGGCAGAAATTCGTTTCAAAATGGGAATGCTCTAGGCGCAACCGCACGGTCTTGTCCCTGGAACCGCATAAAGTAGCTTGAACCACGCATCCGTTTCACAACGCGACATCTCCCAACTCAGCTCAGTAAGACAAGCGTAATCGAATGTATTGATCCCGTTAGTCAAGGCAAGCGCCCTCATGGCGCGGCCGACGCAGCACGTGGGAGCACACACCACGAGCAGAGCCTACACTGCCGCACGCCATGTGCTGGAACACACCGCCGTGCGCCCTTCGGCGACGCCGATAGTGTAAAACGAGTCACTTATAAAACTACGCGCCATGCGCAGGGAACACGAAGTTGCCGACTTTCCCGATGGAAATCTCTGGGAGGGCTATCGCATCAGATTGCCCAATTATTTGCACTAGCGATAACGTCTGCCGCAAGGCGAAGCACCGTTAAATTACAGCAGCACAATTACAGCATGCGATAGCAAATCACGAGCGATGTGACCGGTGCGACCATGCACAATGCTCTGCATATGTGCCAAGTAAAACAGCGCTGTTCACTCCTGGCCACTGGCGGATTCTTGCGCGAAACCGCCTCTACAGCTACCGGAAGTAGAGCTCGGCTAATAAGTACGTCCCACCTTGTCCCAACGTGCGTGCTTTGCATCAGTGAATGCGTGCTATAAATAACCAATGACTTCTGTGTTAAGCTATGTCTACCGAAACAGGACAGCGATGGACAGGGAATTAGACTCCGTGGTACGATTTCCAGTAACATCATTCATTGCAAGGAGCTGCCGGCATCTTGCTATGTTACAAGTGGCATCGGCTTCGGGAACTGCCGCTCTGTCCATAATCAACTCGATAATCTTAAATCACTGTCCTTCGGACGCCGCACACGTGCCAAAGCCTCATTAGCGCCGAAAAATCGCAGCCAACGACGGAACTACCCTGCGATGCCAGCCTGTCAAAAGAAACGACCATCACTTCTTCCCCTTGCCATAGAACTTGTTGTTCAGGAGGAAGATGAGGAGATTGACGTTGATCCTGACCCTGCCGAACATGTTCATGACGGAGACTCCGTCATACTGGAGATGCAGCAGCTCCTGCGGGAAGGAGGCCGTGTCAAGATCTTGCCGAAGTCTCTCCGTAGTCACAGCATCTCCGAAACCTATTGCTTCCGCGGACGATGGGTTGTCGGGGACAGGCAGACGTCATTCGAACAGTGTTTCCTTGATGGAACATGGCTGCCCACCCGGCCTGCCTGGTTTCGGTCGCAAATAGTCGGGGTTCAACAGCAGCAGGAATGATTGCTGAGCCGTGTCGCTCTACTAGTGCCGTCGACCTTAAGCCGGCTTTCGCGCAGAAATCAATGCCTGGATCATGATGGCCTACAACGCCAGGTTTATGGCCGTGGCCCTGACCGCAAATAATACCGACAATCATTAGTAATAGGCGCCGCACGAAAACGGAGCGATACATTGCCCGTCACCTTAGCGACCTTGGAAAGCAGTTGTAGAAACTGATGTACTTCAAGGACATTGTTGCTGGTATCCAAACAGCTTTGAAATATGGAAATAAAAAGGAAATATAATTAATAATACAATAAAGAAAACCAACAACGGAAATGGACCTAAAAAAATTCAGCCCAAATTTAAAATTCCACTCATTAAAAGGAGAAAAAACGAAGTTCCTCGTAGCGCCCTTACACGACACGCCAGGCGCACATGTTGCGCTTGTCACCCCCAACAGGGGAGGGACAGGGGGGCGTACCTGTAGAATGTCAATGAGGGCGGGGCGGGGGAGGATCAGCCGTACCTGTAGATTGATCTCGACTCGCTCCAGCTGGACTCCCAGCAGCTTGGCATTCACCTGGAACACGCCATCGGTGGCCAGCGGCGATATCTCAAACTGCACGCCCTTGAGCTGAAACAGCGGTGAAGCAGAATGTCAGACGATTTAATCGGACGTCGCCTGCTCGTCAACAGCCTGGTGATCGTGCGCGGTTTGAGAGCTACGGCTGCCTGCCGAAAACAGGACAGTTCCGGTGTGGGGAGGGATGAAGGACATACCATGCAGTTGCAAGCAACAAGGCTGACGTGAAGAGAGAATCAGCATGTACGATGGCGCTCACGGCTGCTGATTTGCCGGGCGAGACCAAACCAGTCGTCGCCGGCAGCTGCCGACGGGTATCAACAGCTGAGCCAACGCGCGGCGTTCAATGCTGGGCTTGCTATTGATCCGTCTCCAATGTTTGCCGCCAGGCCGAGCGTCGTCCGTCCTGCGCCATTGAGAGGCTCACCGGGCCACGGTTGAAAGCAATGCGTGAGTTATGGCGCCCGTTTTCTGGAAGCGCACGTGGCCCGCGGAGGCCACGCCATCGTGGCGAGCGACCGAACCCGCCCTACTGCACGCGAGCGTCCCTAGCTCCGCCGCGATTACCGTTCGCCGTCACACGCGCAGACAACGCGTGTCTCGGCACACCACACCGCCAGGATCCAAAGGCACGCAGTCCTTTGGCCAAAGGCCAAAGGCCGCTTTCACTAGCGCGTCGGGCATCGAAGGACCCAATGTCGACTGCCTGCCACTAGTGTCCCAGGAGTACTGGATTTTTTGTGTAAGACGACACCCGAATAGACGACTTCCAACTGTTATCTCCCTAATTCATCCATTCATTTGCCACTCCCAAATATTGAACTCTGTCCATGGAAAATGTTCAATACTGCATTCATGATCCATAGTATGATCCTGACAGCACTCAGTAATTACTGAAAGCGAAAATGTCCTCATCATTTCCGCTAGCTGTCAATTTCTAAATGCACAAGCTTAAATTTCACTCAATACCTTAACGTTCCTAATTCTGTTTCAGCTCCAGTTTTTCCCTCCGATGTCCCCTGGCCTGAATTCCCCCCCCCCTTGACCCCGCAACACGAATCGGTTAACGGAACACAGCCTATGACCGACCGTCCGTAGCGCCGCCGTCCGGCGCCACGGCGGGCCCACCCACCTCTGCCGGCTGCATGCCCTCGATGCCGAGCAGCACGCCCTTCTCCTTGAGCCGGGCGGCCGTGTAGCGGAGCGGGGCGGCCGCCTTAGCCTTGTGCCGGCCCGCCGGGCGCCGGCCGGCCGCCATGCCCTGCAGGCACGTGGCCAGGTACTGCGTGTAGTAGGCGGCCTGCTCCTGGTAGAAGCCGCGCTTCTTGTCCAGCGACGCGATCGTGCGCCGCAGTTTCACCAGCTCCTGGCGGCGGCGCAGAGACGTTAAAACGGCACAAGGCAGGGCTCCTGTGGATGCATTCCAGTCCTGACTCCCGGTCCCACCTCCGCCGTGTTTCGATGCTTGACTCTTATTTTTCCACCACCCTTTTCGTGTGCCTCAGTTCCGCGAGGATGCACACGTGTAATCGACGAAATGGCGCCTTCCTAACACCGGCGGCAAAACGCGACAAAAATGACGCCTGTCGCTGACGCATGCAGGCTGTTGCGTACGGATCTCCCAACCGTTCAACGCTTAACATCTCATCACCACGCGGCTCCCCGACGGGCCGGGGCGGACCCGGCCGGCGGCTGACCTGACGGCGCTGCTGCCGGTGCCGCTTCTGGTGGAGGATGTCGGCGGCGACGGCGTCCAGCAGGGCCTGGTAGCCGTCCTCGCGGTCCACCAGGCCGGCCCGCTCGAGCAGCCGCAGCCGCTCCAGCAGGGCGTCCTTGGCTTCCTCCAGCGTGGCGCTGAGACGCCCGCGCGGGTCAGCACGGTGACCGGGGACCGACCGCGGGCAGCAGCCATAGCCGGTACAGAAGGTCGGGCACATGACGCCGCATCAACGGCCGGTCAGACGGAGACGCAAGCACAGCGCCAAAACGCCCGGTGCAGATAAACAGGGACCCCGCTCACGGAAGACACGGGCGCAATACGACGCACACACAGTCGAAACAGCGAGCACGTTAAGAAATCCATCTCACCAGTCAAATACGTCCCATTGAGCAAAACAATATCAGCTCCTGCGAGCAGAGACCGGCCGCGCCGCTCACCACGGCTGCGCCAGGAACGAGTTGTTCCTGTTGAGCATCTGGTCGCCGTGGCGGCGTCTCTCCGTGTTGCCGCGCTGCTGCAGCAGGCTGCGGTAGTGCCGCTCCTGCAGGGCGGTGGGCTCGACGCGCGCGCAGCTGCTCACGTCCGCGTCCTCCGTGCACCGCATCACGTCCACCAGCAGCTGCTTACACCTGCCGGGCCGCCCAGTTATGTGGACGAGGTACCAACACACGCAGTAAAAAAGCGCCATTTCCACTCAGACACAAATACACATACTCGTTCCTGTGTGCTGTGCTATTTATGGCACCAGATCCCACGTTCATCACGAGTCGTGTATATTTCCTCCGCGAATGCGCGAATATTCGCAGTTGTCGGCCCACAGCTGTAACAGCAAAGGACTGCTACACATCGCGGGTACATTAAAGTCAAACTGCAACATCACAACCACGCCTACTCAAAATAACTTTCGTGTCATTTTCGGTGTGCGCCTACATGAAAACAATGCGAAGAACTAAATTTTGCCCTCCAGCGAAATGCCAGCGAACATCATCCATCGTCCGCCCCCAGGCAACAGGTGGATCACCAGCGTCTCCCTCCAGCGCGACCGGCCCACTCACTGCAGGAACATCTTGCCGGCCGAGATCTGAGCGTCGTCGAGCGGCTCGGAGCGCGCCTGCAGCGTCAGACACACCTCCTTCCTCTCCGGGCTCGGATGGTCCGGATCGTCTCCTGCCGGTTCCAGGGACGGCGTCAGCGCCGCCGAGCGCTGCGGCCGTCGGGCACTCAGACCGGCGCCACCTCGGAGGACATGACATGGCCCGGCGCTTCGCACGGGGACAGTCACCCCGCAAAATAGCGAGGGTCCTCCCGACTACCCTGTGGTATGTTTGGCGCCCGGTCCTGTCGGCTGGGATTATCGCAGTCGCGAGGATTAATGTATTCGCGTGCCGTCCCAAAGGCATTAACCCCGCGTGCCCTCCAGGGACGTGTAACTGCCCCGCGTGCCGTTCAATGCCGCTTACAAATGGCGTGGTCCGAGGCTCTGACCTAGCACGCCGTCCAGGGAGGGCTGATCGCCGAGCTCCTCCAAGATCTCGTGCAGCGGGTCGTCTTTAGACGGGGCCACGGCCGACTCGTACTCCAGCAGCAGGCGGTGTGTCTCGCACAGCTCCTGACAAAGTCACGACTTCAGTTAGAAATGGCGAGACGATTGGTACCAGGTTTACAGGACAAAGGCTTACTGTCATTGCCATTGTAGAAAGGAACTCCGGCACTTCGATGAATAGTGTCATAAGCATTCTAACACAAGTACTTGTCGGCTTACGACATCACCAATCACAGGTCTGACAAGGATGGAACATTTTACAATATCCAGAGGTTATTATTCATGTCGCCGATAGCTAGATCCAAAGCGACAATGACGTGCTCCTCGTTAAACGTGGATTGCACTGATGACCACGCAACGGAACACAACTCAAAACGACGTGCGACGTACGACGTAGCAGCCATTCCACTTCTACCACCACTTCCTCGAACAACAGATTTACTCGCTGGGAACAGAGTTGTCCCTGGCCGCCAATGGTTCCGGACCACGTGCGCAGAATGCATACCCAGTGCCGCCCCCCAATATGAATTCCACAAGACGCGCAGAACACCGTCGTGGCCAAGGATTTCGATAAAAGCCACTGCCGGCCGGGCAGCACACACCGCAGGCGGCTGAAGACGGCCCGACAACAGAATCCTGTCAGTCCCGGCGCCCCGCCCCACCTGCGCCGTGATGTAGATGATGGGTTTGGCGATGAGCGTGGCCTCGGTGAACTCGTTGCGTCCGTAGTGCTGCTCGGGTTCGCTGACGGCGCAGCAGGCGCGCACGAACTCCTTGAAGCGCTCGTGCGCGCCGATGATGAACGGGTTCAGCGCCTGCAGGTGGCCGGCCTCCTCGCCGAACTGCCGGGAACGAGACGGGGTGGTGGACATTACACGGCACCTCTGCGGGACCCACAACAGCCGTCTTTACGACGACGGCGCTGAGGATTTGTCCACTTCAGTCGAGCTGAGAAATGGGACACAGAAGACAAGTACTAAAAACCATCAAGCTGCCTTAGATCCAGACCGTTCTGATTGTCTTTATCTGAGTCGGTCACCTGTATCGCGCCCCAGTGAAGAAACTGCGCAGTTTATTTAGCTAAAAGAAGCAAAGACGACTCTCACCAGCAGAAGCGGCTGCAGCGACGAAGATGACTGGGAACGGTGCTAACGCGTTCGATCACAAAGGCGTTTTTCAGTGTTTTTGCTCGGATACGGCCAAGTGTTTGCTGACACACACAGGCACACGCATGTCCCGCCGCGACATGTGGAAACATCTCCCGCATTTCCCCCAGCAAGAAGCCTGAGCCCGTCCGTGACACTCCGGAAATGAAGGCGAAAACGGGCCCGGCACGCACCCCCTTCTTGCTGGCGGCGAACTGCAGGATCTTGGCGATGCTGCCCAGGTTGCGCCGCTGGTCGGGAGTCATCGCCTGGTCGGCCGGCAGCGAGACGATGTCGAACGCGTCCGGCGCCACGATCGCCGAGTTGATGAACCGGTAGTACACCAGGTTGCCGACCACCTGGGGCAAGCGGTCGCCAGATGTAGCTCAGGGGCGGCCAGCTCTGTTCTGACGTCCAGGGCATCCGGGACGTTTGCCGTTCTGAACATCATTAATAAAACTGGGAGCACAGGACATGCAGCTTTACTGCCCTGTCATGCCGCTTCAACAAACAGCAAACCGCAACAGTATGAATGAGTTCGAAGCTGAGCTAATGACATCCTGCTACTTACTGAAACGTTATGGTGACTACAACCGCTTGGTTAACATTACCAGGCGTGTCTTCGCTCACTAAGAGCACGTACATCCAATAACTTTCTCAATGCCCATCCATGACGGAAGCTAAATCACCGTAGCCCACGACCCACCAAAGTACCGATGTTTTTTTCAATTTGATCCGAGAGGTTTGATGGCGTGATGTTGGGGACTGCGGCCCATGCCAAGCAGAGCTTGTTGCACAGACTCCAACCCCCACACCCAATCGCGTCATTCCAGGTAACGGCTGACTTTGCGGCGAAAGTTTAACGTGCCACTTAAGGCGCGTGCGACACGACTGTGTGGTAATCGGTATGACCATTTACTGGCCAGTTGCCAGTTGGCACGAAGGCCAACATTCGATCGAAAGGGCGACTTGAACCAGTCTTACTATGACGGGGAGACCAGCCTTCTAACAACTAAGTTACTGACCACGACTGTCCTTCCTACCGACCTTGAGTACATCCTTCTCGGGCGCCTCGGGGAACTTGTCGTGCAGGGCGCGCTTTAGCACCTTGGCCGAGTACAGCAAGCAGTAGGGCAGCTGGTCGACGGCGTTGAAGATCTCGTCCAGGAAGATGGTGCTGGCCTCCTTGAGGCAGTGGATGGCGCGGCTGAGGCGGCGCGCCACCTCGCCGTGCTTCAGTGCCTCCTCCTGGCTCACGGAGTACGGCAGGCCGCTGACGGGAGAGACAAAGGCACGGCGTCACGGCGAGGAGCGCGCTACAGCTGGCAGGGTCACGTAACTGAGATGCACTGCATACGGTATTGCGCAAGGAGCAGTGGTAGAATTCACAAGCTACTGAATTACTAGAATTCACAAGCAATGAAGCGATGTCGGATTCCAAAAACGGCCAACCATTGTCACGTCTTCTTATGGCAGCGGCGACCAGCAAGCGATAGGGAAAGTGGTCGTCGCGACATGATCCCAAAAGCCCACAGCATACCACAACACAAACACCACATGCGCTCGACAGCCAACCCACGGCCGTCGCCACCCACCAGGGCTGGCCGGTCTGCGTCTCCTGCTGGTTGACCCAGTGCCGGTAGATCTCCACCGGGTTGGTGTTGATGAGCAGGGTGCGGTCGCTGAGCACGCGCTCGACCAGCGGGCCGAGCACGGGCCGCAGAGGGTGGCGCCGGCTGTACTGCACGATCATCCGCACCACCATCGGGTTGCCGCTCACCACGTCCGACAGCCGGTCCACGCGGGACCTGTCGGCCACGCACAGACGGCTCACGGCTGTGCGCAGCCCGCCGCAACAAACTCGCGCAAGCTGAACAGCGGCCTCCCAAAGACGAAGAGACCCGAGAACCCGAGCGTCCAAAGGAGCACCGTATCCGGTATATTTCGTCACGTGCAACTGGACGTCGTTAGCATTAAATGAACCACTCTGCACGACTAACAAAAACAGGCTCTCATTAATACGTTTCGCCTTCAGACAAAACATTTCGTCACGCGAGCTGACTATACCATTTCTGGCAGTATATTAGCAGGGAGGGAGGGAGTCCAGTCAGGGATGACCAGTCAAGTACGGCACCACAAAGGGAGCGACCTGAGCTGGAAATTCATTTATCAACCAAATTCAGCATCCTGGCAGACCGTGTATACAAGCCAGAAGCAGAAGGTACGTCACCAACAGGTGACTGTACAGTTTCTTACATCTCCAATTAGAATTCCATACTTCCCGTCCCCCTGAATGCAAAATGAGAGCTCACGAATTCTGTCCTCCGTGTGACCAGCCCCACACACCGACAAGCGGACGAAGAGCCGCCGTCCTCAGACGGCCCCGGCGCTCACCTGACCTCCTCCTGCAGCGCCATGCGGAACAGATTGACCAGCAGGTACTCCTCGCGGTCGTTGGCGCCGTAGTTGAAGACGCTCGGCACGACCGACTCGAGGAAGCGGCCCGACTGGCCGGGCGGCAGCGCGAACACCAGCCGCGCCAGGTAGGCCGGCTGCGTCTGTAGCTGGTAGAACAGCTGCTGGTACAGCGACAGCCGGTCCCGGCTCTCGCGGGTCAGCGCCTGCAACGTGACGTCAACGGTGACGGCAGCGTCACGGCCGGGATGGTGACAAAATCGGCCTGCACGGAGCCGGAAGCGAAGCGGTATCGGACGCAAGTTTCGAAAGATCTCCGACAGATGACATCCATGTCATTTAAGAGCTTCGCTGTACTCTGACAGTAAACGAAAGTTTAAAGTGACCGCATCTGCCCTTCAAACACAGAGTACAGCGACAAAATAGCAGCTTCAGGCAGCAAACGGCGTACGGAGAATACTAAGTGTAACGAAGTTACATTTTTTTGTTCCATGCGGAATCAGTAAAAGAGCCCTATTTTGGCAATCCTACGACAGCCGTCACACATCCCGTCCTAATTTCTCTCTCTCCTTCTCGTGAGGACCTGGACCAGCGTTAGAAAGGCAGACGACGGCACCGCCGGAGACCAGAACAAGCCCACACATGGCATACGAGGGGCCCGGGCAGACACAGTTGTTATGACGTGTGAGAGACGACTACACCATTAGTCGCCGGGGGAACGGAGACTTCCACACCGACCACACGGCAGGGCATGCCCTGGGGGTACGCCAGCGGGGAATCAGCGGGCACGCCCAAAGGGAACGCCTGCCCGGCGGGACATCCGGCCGGATCATAAACCAGTCGCAGGCCCGCCAGCCGGAATGCCGGTGCGAGCGAACCATCAGACTGCGCCCGACGAGCAGGCGCCGCTCGAACAAACGGGCACCCAGACAAGCTAGTCACGGAAGGCGTCACGTTCACTAGTCGGAAGACCAATCGGAAGAACGGAATGGAGGCCGAGGGACGAGGGTCAGAGACCGACGGAACGCAAAAAGAAGGCGGTTTGGGCTGGGTCTGAGAGGCGGACGAATGTATCGGGCCGGCACGCCGTCTGGGTTGGACCCGAGACGCGGGCTGGGCCTAGGGACCAAGACCTGGGGAACGGGAAACCAGGATAGGTAAGGGATGAAGGGAGAAACGGTCACGGAGTTTCATTACCGGAGAAGGACACAAAGGTGAAAATCGGGGACGGTTATCCAGGACTAGTGGAAAATTAGCCAACGTCCGTCATAGCCGATCTGCATTCACCGCGGGGTCTTATAATTTCATTAACACACTTTAAAAGATCAACACGCAGCCTGCGCCGGCGTCTATCGAGACACAAGGCTGTGGATACATTGTGAGGCTGATGACTCGCTTTTGGATTTATCGGGGCGGCGTGAGGCGACATGGGAGGCAGACGGGAGGGTAATTGACTGAAAGAGTCCCGAGCATGGCCGACACTCAGTCATCTTTCACAGTTGCCTCAGTCATTCTCACGCCTGCCCGACGTCTCACGCCGCGTCACTCACTGCCTAGATGCACGACCAGAAATGACCGCCTCAGCCATCTGTACATAGTTACCGCAGGCGGTCGATAGGTCGAGAAGTGTTAAGCGCCAATTAACAATCGCCGCCTCCTCCCATCCCCGTTTTTTAACGCTGGCCCAAAACAAAAACGAAAAGGTGCAGAGATGTGAAGGTGCAGAGAAACCTGGGACACCTCTTCATGCATTTTTTTAAAGCTTTGTTCAGTTTCTAAAGTCAAGGTCACCTCAGGTCATTGACCTAGGACAGGTCAGGTAAAACCTTGTTCCATATAACATTTTGTGAAATGTATCGAATGACATGAAACATGGGATGTTGACAGAACACGACAAATGAAATAATTCTGCTACCTCCAATCTTTTGGGAATGTCCGGACCAATGGCCTTAGGTCAGCTAAACTTTCGGCCCTTTTTACGTTTGCTGCTGGGATTGCGTGATTGGTTGAAAGGTTCTGAAGCTTGAAATATACACCCTAATGCTTCCTACTTCATCTGCACACGTATCAGGTCATAATTCATACCGAATTTCAAGGCGCGCAGCCGAATACAATTCTTTGGTTTACAATCTTGGAATGTTTATCGGTACTCACAAATGCTTCAGAATCACTAATATACAATGAGAACATATTCCGTCTGGCCCTTTGAAATACTGTATTTGTTTTCAATGCGAAGACACTTCGTACAGTCACAGATAATAAGAGTCAGTCACAGATAATATAATAATCCATGCCTTCCTTATCAGTTTGTACTGCTTCAGTCCTCTTATTTTTGGTCGCCAAAATAAAAACCCTTGACGTCGCGAACAGAGCTTCCCACCAAATATTAGGTTTTTGCATTGCGGTTGTCCCACCGCCCGGTATGCGTGACTTACGTGAACAATGTTTTGAGGCACGGGTTCCATAATGCAGAAGGGATATTACGAGACCAGATGTTACAGAGCTTCATGCTGTGCCGTGTCTGATCAATGTTTATGTGGCAGATGGTACGAAAGATACCATTAACGCCAGACATAAAAACGTTTATGTTTCGACATAGGTTGACTTTCCGTAACTATAATATGACGGGTACAGATTTCATAGCGTCCCGAACACATTCGCACAGCATTCCCGCCAAGACAAGTGCCTAAACATTCAGGAAAACGAGATTCCTACCCTTAGAAAAGGACGCTTTTGCCTTCATTTCCCGCCGTCCTTGACATGGTCAAATTCGGCCTCACGTGCTCTTTTTCCGCCGGACAGGGATAAATCAGGCATTCTTTTCACTTCCAAATCCTTTTGAGCCACAAAGAAGCCTTGGTTAAAGGCCAAAGTTTTCTGGCAAAAATGTCAATAGGGTAATTTGATCTAAGATGGCCTTTGGTGACACAAACAATGACCATATTTGAAAAAAAAATCTAGGTTTTTTCTCCTAGTGTTGTAAAGGGAATTTCAACAGCGATTTTACTTTTTCTCAGTGGTACTTATAGTTCTCAAGATCTGGAGGGGGTTCTCATGAGACACCCCGGCCCAGGGAGGGTGGATCCAGAGGCCGGCCCGGCCAGGGTTGAGCCGCACGGCAGGCATCCATAGGCAGTAATGCCGGCGCTCACGCGCGCGCAGCCGGCAGCACTGCGAAAGGGCCGCAGCCGACAAGAGACAGAGCACACCGAACACGCCGCAACCGCGCTACATGTGCAAAAAAAAACGGGTATCGCAGCTTCCGGCAGTAACGCCGTGTGGGAGGAGCAGGCAGGTGCACTTTAAGCTAGAGGTCATTCTCTACAGACCTTCAGTCCCTGGGCGCGAGACAGTGTTCCCAGCTTGTCACCAGTAGCGGCATCCATAGACTTGCTATGCATCAGCACTTCCTGAGGCACGCAAAAACGCCCCTTAAACACTTGAACTCACTAACAAGCGCCCACCTGAATGACTAGTAAAGGAGCATATGCTATTGAACACGCAGAAAACAAGCTATGCATAAGCGCTTCCTGAGGCACAGAAAAACGTCCTTCAAACACTTGAATCATCTGAGAAGCGAATACCTGAATCAATGGTAAGACGGCATACGCTATGGAATACACAAAACAAGATAACGGTGGCACTGCATCTGGTGTCGATCAAACCTGCAGGGTGATCCTGTTCTTGACAAGCAGTCCAATCTTGACGTCAAGCGAGTCCAGGTCCTTCTCCAGCATTTGGTTCTTGCGGATCATCTGGGCTACATCACCCTTCAGCTTCTGTTACATAAAGACACACCAAAACTTCATTACATGGACTGTCGACTATCAAAATGTCTTGTTTCGTTTCAGACAGACGACAAAATGGCCGCATTCTGATCGTAAAAATCCATTCAGCCACAGAAAACAAACGGTGACAACACACAAAATACAAGCCCAAAGCAATGCACCGCACAATGACATGGTGCTCACCGGAAGAAGGCTCGGCAGTATTTGATTCGTGCCTCCGCAAAGTCATCAAAAACACATTACGCTTCTGAAGTACAAGGCCAGAAGAAAGCAAGCGGCAAAGACCCAGCGCACGAGCCCCACTGTCGGAGCGTCGACGCTGACCTGCAGCTGCACCTCCTCGCGGAAGTCGGAGCCGCGCACGTCCAGCAGGTGGACGAACTTCCTGAGCAGCGGCACGCTGGGGCCGGGCGGCGCTGGCCAGCTGCTGGAACTCGTGCCGCAGGTGGTGGCGGCGCCACCAGCGCTGGATCCGCGCCACCTGCTCCTCCTGTGACAGCGCAGACACGTGAACACGGCGTACGTCCATAGATACAGGCGCAACGTGGCTGCAGCTCTCTCAGCCGCCTCTGCTGCCGTAAGCACGAAACGAATACTGCATATCCTAGCGTGTGAGGAAAACGAGTATCACACTCTGGCATCATGAGGCCGCGAGAAAATGGACGAAACCCGAATGCAAACCTTTGGGTAAGCTCTCTGGTGGAGCAAAATGGGATACGCATGTAGAAGTTCCCAATAGAGTAAAATTCAAAACAGACTCGAGCCGCGCACCAGCATTTCAAAAATAAACCGCGCTCCAAAAATGTCGTTCCTACGCACCAGCAATACAAAAACTGACCGCTCTTCAAAAGTCTCTCATCTCTATTGGGCAAACGTCTGCTAACGCACGGTCCGGGTACAGTAACCCGCGTCGCAGTCAGAACTCAGCTGAAGGAATTTAACGGCCGCGAGACTGGTTGCTCTCGCTCGCGCCGCCTATCTGCTCCTCAGCCGCGCATGCGCAGAAGGGCGCGGCGTCCAGAGCGGCCACCAGCGGAGCGGTCCGTCGGCAGGACTTAACAAGCAGGGGCGGCGCAGCAGGGGGGTGGAGAGAGGGGCAGAGGGGGCAGCCTCCTACCTGCCAGCAGGCATGGGGGCAAAATATAATTTTGCCATCTCCCGAAAAAATGGAAGGCCCCTTTTACCCAAAATCAAAGATTTGTAGTTACACAGCTGTTATTAAAATAAGTCAGGCGAAAGTATGTTTTTGCTGCTCTGCCCCCAAAAAACTGGGAGGCCTCTTTTACACAAACTCAAAATTTTGCCGTTACACAGGTACAGGGATGTCGACTTCTACGAATGACTGGGGGGAGGAGCCGAGGGCTAAACAACCTAACCTCCCCCAAATGTGGGCCTCTCAACGGATTTAGTCCACTGTATTTTAATCAAAGGAAAATTATAGGCTTTTCGTTTTTTTATTTATCAAGTAAGAATTGTATATAAATAAATAAATACACACACATATATATATATATATATATATATATATATATCGATAGAAGATGAAAGGATACATAAGTACATCATTTTATGCTCTATTTTATACTTTCTACATATTTCTTGCTTAGTGTAGCCGTTCTTTTAGATATAACTGGCCATTTTCCTTCAGAGAGAAAAATTATTTAGGGGGCCCAAACCGACACTGGAGGGCCCAAATCAACACGGGGAGGGGGCGGGCGAGTCAGGGCCCCTCAAAAGAATGCACATTGACGCCCCTGAACGTGTCATTATTATTCAAGTCAAGGAGACCCCATGTCTGAGCTAGGTGATCCTTAATCGGGTTCAGGATATTTTCTGCATCAAGAGGCCCCTTTTCTGGGTCAGGAGGCCCCTTTAAGAATTAGGTAACCCTTGCTCGGGGGATCACGGACCCGGGACATCCCCTTTATGAACCAAGAGACCCCTTTTCTGGATTAGAAAGCATCCTCTCTATATCAAGAGACCCCTGTTCTGGAACAGGAGGCCCCTCTTACGTTTCAGGAGGCCTCTGTGCCGGACCAGGAGGCCCTGTTTTGGGATAAGGAGGCCCTTTGCCGACCAGGCAACCGCACCTGGCTGGTCATCCCTGACTGGACTCCCTCCCTCCCTGCTAATATACTGCCACAAATGGTATAGTCAACTCGCGTGACGAAATGTTTTGTCTGAAGGCGAAACGTGTTAATGATAGAACAGGTTAGATCACTGGGCCTACCTGTTTTGCAACTTTGGTCGAAAATTTTGATTTTCGGTCGGTTTCTGGTGCTATTTCCGGCGCTGATTCCGAATATGCCCTTAAAAAGGACGAAATCCAAAGAAATTTTCCCATACGACCCGTCTAAAAATCCGAGTTTTCATGTTATTTTTTCTGCCATTTCGTGGTCAAACTCGTAAATCAACTCTATGGGGGTTGAAATGCAATTATGGACGCCAGTTAAAAACGGCTGCGATTACTTTGAAACCAAAAACGAAGCTTTATCTCCATTCTTCAGCTCACAATGCTGCCTCGAACCTGACCCGTACGGATGGTGACAAGTGGCGCAAGTTTTTTCCCGATAGGTGGCAGCATCGCCGTAATCGACTGCTCGATGATGAAACGGGATTCGCTCGTAATCTGTGGCTTCCAGAAGCGTGACTTTCATATTCGACAGACATGTTTATCGTTCCGTGTAGGTCACACTCGTTGGCATTCACCCATTATATACCACAAAACCCCGACTCGAAGTGCGCTTTGCCGTGCCACTCTGAACACCTAGGCTGACACACCAGTTTGGACACACGAATCAAATGCATCAAATGCGAACTAGAACTAATATCACAGAACTATTTGCTTTCATGGTTTGTCCTATGAATTACGATTGCTCCGCGGGTCGACGCATGGGATATGCACGACGATGATAGGTTACAAGGACTACACCGCTGCTGGCCCCGGCACGGAGCGGTGGAGCAGCGGAGGTGGCGGCGGCAGTGACGGCCGGGTTGACTGCGCTGACTGCAGCGTCGCTGGCGGTCGTGAGAGTGCTCGCAGTGACGGCACCAGAGCCGGTCGTGTCAGCTGCGGCGCCAGCGGCAGCGGCCTTGCCTCCCACGTCAGCAGGAGCTCGCCGCAGTTCCTGCCGCCTCCGTCGCTCCATTGTGGCTTGATCCACTCCGCCAATGAACAGCTGTCGCGCTGTAGCCAGGACCTGCGGCTGCTGCACCGCTGCGCCAGCTGTGTGGTGAGCGGTGATGGCAACAGCGGCGCTCGGAGAGTGCCCGCAAAGCCGAACCGGGAGCGCTGGGGCACGGCTCAAAGCCGCCTCCTCCGATGTTAAACGGCTGAGCCGTGCCCCAGCGCGGAGCTGACCACCCTGGCGCGCTTTGTCGTCCGTGTGTACGTGCCCACCGTGGTCGCTGGCAAGAGCCGGAATGGCCTAAAGGACGCGCCGCGACAAATGTGCCGCCAGGTGAGGCGACAACGCCAGACTCTGACTGGCAAACCATTGGTGGACACGGTACAGGGCTGCTTGGACAGGAACGCATACGTAGCGCATCCGGAAAACATCGTGCTGGCCATGCTGCGCGACGAGGATGAACACGTCAGGGCTGAGGCGGTCGCCATGATCGCGACCGCCCGCCAGTACCGCCGGCTAGACGCCCGACAATCACCCAGTGCCTATACCTACAAAGAGATGGTGGACCTCAGGCGGGCTGCAGAGGAGGGTGACACGGACCCCCCCCCCCCAGCCACCCCCAATCTACACAGCACGCCGTGAAGCTCGCAACAGAGGCAGCAGCAGCAGCATGGGCTCATGGGCGCTCACCGGCGGGATAGCCACAGCCTCAAGAGAGCATTTCGGCGCTACCCCGGCCAGGTCACGGCAGGCGTCGATGTCGGGAGTGACAGGAAAATGATGTAATGCTCCTCAGTTTCGCCCCAGCAGTCTAGTCTTTCGGTGATTCTGAGTCTATTTTGTTAATTTTCGCAAAGACTTATGCGAAACTCGTCAGAGCCAGGGCTAGCACCAGTGAAGTCTTGTAAACTATGACCATCGTGGATATCCCACGTGTCGAACCGCGGTGCAATCGTTGTAATTGATAGGACAGTCAATAAAACCACAGAGTACTGTTACAATGGCTCCAGCTTGCATTCGATGGATTTTATCCGTATGTCCAAATTGATGTGCCAGCTACGGCTGAGGAGTAGCACAAGTAAGTTCATTTCGAATCGGGATTTTTTGGTATATAAAGGGTGAATCCCAACCAGCTGACCTATACGGGCTGCTGCAAGCCATAGATCACGAGTGAATCCCGGTTCATCATCGGAACAGTCGACCGCAGCAGTGCTGCCATCTATCGGGGAAAAGACCTCAGCAACTTGTAACCACCCGAACAGGTCAGCTTCGAAGCAATACTGTGAATTAAAGAACGGAAAACAGAGCTTCGTTTTTTTATGTCAAATGAGCCGCAACGATTTGCTTTTAGAGACCAAACTAATATTTTGGCCCCTATAGAACCGATTTACGAGTTTGACCACGAAATGTAAGAAAAACAGCAAGCTCAGAAATTTGCAATCGGGTCGTGGGGGCGACTTTTTACTTCCTTTTTGGTAAGGCCTTGTTCGGAACTGACACTGCAAACAGCACCAGAAACCGACAGGAAATAAAAACTTTCCGACAGGCAGGCCTATCGGATCAATGACACAAGGGCTCGTCGCGGATAGGTCTAGAAAGCTCGCACAGACGACGGGCCTGACCCGCCGCTCCCAACGCGAGGTCTAGTCTGCGCCTCGGCAAGAACGCCAGCGTGGTCAGGCCACGAAGCGTGTCGCCTGCCCCAGACCAGATCTCACTGTGCACAAGCCCCTCCGTTACTGGGCGTCTGAGAACCGGGCCGCTCCCCGCCCCGCCCACCCCTCCGGCGACTCACGTGCGGCTTGTACTGCAGCACCAGCTGCTCCTCCCACTGGCGGTGGTCGCGCAGCTCGTCCACCTCGCGCCGCAGCTGCTCCATCCGGGCCTTGATGCGCTGCGTGCGCTGCACCAGGAAGGCGCGCCGCTGCCGCGCGCCCCGCCACCAGGCCTGCGGGCCGAGCCGACGCCGTCAGGGACGCGGGACGTCTGACCTGACGTCGGCGCGACTGGCGACACCACCGTCGGGTCTGGTAACGGCACGGAGCCGCCCCGGGGAGGCGTAGTCATCCCTCCTCCCGGTCAGGACTCGCCGACCCGAGGCGAACCGTTTAAAACTGCATTTCACACGACGTACGACACCCGAGAAAAGGCTACTTTATCAACACGCGTCCGAAAGTTTCCGCACACCACACCGGCTCTGGAGCAGGGCGGCCACGGCTCTGACCTGTATGCGGACTATTTCGGCCACGTGTCGGCGGAAGAGCTGTTGGCGGGCGCGCAGTCGGCAGCGGGCCAGGTAGCCGCGCGCGGCCGCCTGCAGGGGCACCAGCCACCGCTCCGGCCGCTCGCGGCCGCCGTTCGTCTCCGAGACGAGCCGCTGCCGGCGAGGCGTTCCCTCAGTGTCAGCAGAGAGGCCTCGCGCAGGAGTGGAGGCAAAGGAGAGGAGGACGGAGACAGGCCAGATCGCCGCTGGGCACGCACATGACGTACCGTGGCATGAAGACGACGTCTGTTCCGTGACAGCAGCACGACCAGTTGCTTCGAAGTCGGGCAAAAACAAACTCCTACTTTGCATTCGGTGGATTTTATCGGTATGTACTAGTCGGTGTGCCAGCTACGGCTGCGGAGTGGCACAGGAAAGTACACCTCGAATCGGGATTTCGTGGTATATAGCGGATGAATCCTAACCATTCTACCTATACAGATGATAACCTATACAGATGATGGAGAAGTCACAAGGACGGGGAGGTGGACCGCTTAGACGCTGGACGTAAGTGGCACTGATCGATATTTCCAAATCTCAGTATTTCTGAACACGCATTGGTCGAAAGGCCTCAAGCAAAAGGCTTCACGCCGACTGACGGTAAAGCTGTTACGAGGCTCACCTGCTGAGACCGATGATATCACTTCTGTTAACCCTTACCAGTACAGGGGGCGGTGGTTGATACATTACCCTCAAGGTTTTTTGCAAGCCGAACCACGGCTTCCAAACCTGACTCCAGTCAAATTCGGAAACGGCTGGGTGTCGTACCCCCTCCTCCCAACACACACACTCTCGAAGGTGGCCAAAAGGCGAATACTGGCGAGGGTGGCAGCGGCACCCACCTGCAGGGTCCACTGGTCCAGGTACGTGCCGGAGAGGGAGCCGCGGTCGGGCTGGTCCCAGACGACGCGCGCCGAGTCCAGGTCCAGGAAGGCCTCGGCCTCGCCGCCGACCGAGTACCGGACCCAGCCTCCTTCCGAGGCCTGCAGCACGGAGGCGTCCGGTCAGCTGGCGCCGGCTGACCGGTGCCGACTGAAATACGACGTCAGCCGACGAGAGCAAGACAGCTAGCACCAGGGACAAACTTGGCGCCGTAACTAAGGCATGGAAGCAAAACAAGGCCCCAATTTATCCATTAATTTTTTTTTAAGTCCGCCGCCCACGAACAGACGGCCAAGAGTGCTCCTCTCCCTCGGTTCCGCCATTAAGAAGAACCTGACGTGAACAACTCCGCTGGGAAGAAAGAAAATGTAATTTCGCAACACTTCCTGCTAGGAAGGTAAAAAACAAGTTGAATGCATCACAAAGAGTGGCATCTAAAACCAGTGCTCGTCATCGATGGGTAGTAGTCTGTGAGAAACAACCCACCAAAGTCTTCAGGCACCAAAAGGGTTTCACCATTGATACAGAAAAGAAGCGCCTCCAAAAGGTTTCACGGTCAGGTGAGTAGCTTTTGAATTCATGTTTGACGGTTCGCCGACCGATACATGGCCTCAATCGCAACGGGGCTAATTAAAAAGGAGCAAGCTGCACTGGTCTTGTCAAGCCTCACAATATCCCTATTCCAGGACCTCCACTGGTCTGACTGGAACGGTCTGACTGATCCGAATTCGGGCCCTTCGCGCAAGAAAAACTCATACCGCTGAAAACCATCTAAAAAATTCCGATTTACGGTGGCTGCGCTTTCACACCAGCCAGAGACGCGGCACGGGTCCACCTGATACAAACCAGAACCCTTTGAGCCTGGTCTGGCGGGACGCCCCTGGCCCCACCTGGGTCTGCGCCTGCCGGCCGGCCCTGTGGCGCCGGAGGGCACGCCAGTAGTGCTCCGCCAGACTGGGCGAGACCTCCTGCAGGCCGAGGCAGGGCAGCGAGAGCAGCGCCACCAGCCGGCCCGGCTGCAGCGCCGACAGCTCGGCCCGGTTCAGCTCCGCCAGCGCCGCGCACGCTGCAACCGCGCCGCGTCCGCAGGCGTTACGGCGGCGCACAGGCGGGACACGGGACGCCCGGCACGGAGCACACACGAGCCCGGGCGCAGGAACACGCAGGGATAACACGGGGCACACGCGGACCCCTGCCACAAGGCCCCTGCCACAGGAGCACATCTGGGCCCCTGCAGCAGGATCACACAGAGTTAAAACGGAGCAGCACACGCGGATCCCCGCCACAAGAGCACAGGGGTAAAACGGGACACACAAGGACCCCCATCACAGGAACACACGGCTAAAATTTGGCACCCAATGATCATGCCACAGGAACACACAGGGACGCAGGAGTACTTCCTGCCAAAGGAGCCCACAGTTCATCACAAGGGTACACAAACCTAAAACAGAGCGCACCGATGCCATAGCAGCAGTCTGAGCATGGTCCACATGCGAATCTGCCACACCGCAAAGGTCCCGGTGTGACAGCGACAGACAGCACAATGTCAGACATCCGGTTTCTTGGCCCAGTAAATGGACCGATGTAAACACAACAATCTCGCAAATACGCACCCATCTGATGAGTCATCGGGTGCACTGATCTTACAGTCACAGTGACTGATCACAGTCACTCTTCGGGCTGTAAGATCACCGACAATAATTCGGTGAGCAGGAACTATACCGGATTTCTACAACTGTTAAATAAGAACCAGAATACTGTAGAGTGCTACTGTACAAAACATCCCGCTTTTATGTTCTAGAGTTGTGAGGCCTCCAAAAAGACAACCACGAAAAGCGGCCGAAACCTTCCAATACCAAAGAGCTGCGCAACAAACAATAGTTCCTTCCGGAAACGAGTATCCCCAGTCTGGCTTCGTTCGCAGTCCTGAAAAATATCAGGGCTTTGTGCTAGTGAGCAGGACGCCGACGCCAGCGGTCTTTTCACGTGGAACAAGCAAGACTATTCCCAATCAGTACAAAAACACGTTAATGAGACGCTGGATCCCAAAGAAAAGCCTACTGCGGGGCGGATAACTATAAAACAGCCGATGACTAAAGACCAGGTCAACGATTCCAGCCTCTGGACAGCTCACACCAGCACTGGAAAGAGCGTCCCGCCCAGCCCAGACAGGGAGAGCACGAGAGGCCCCATCCCCTCCCGCCCGGCCGTACGAGTGCAGGGCAAGCCAGCCCGGCCGGGGGCGGCGGGGGCCAGAAGTCAAAACCACCGTCCAGGTCAGCATGCCCAGTCCAGCGAACAGGAACGGCGCGTATTGGGAGACTGTATTGGGAGACCGACTGTTTCCCCATATTCGTCTTCACGGATGAAAATAAAAGAGGCAGTATCAGCAGGTTCATGTGTACTTTACGGTAGCGTTCAGCTTCACCCGCCGACTAATACCGATCCGGCGCCCCTGCCCGTCGTTGGCACACACGAAGCAAAAGCTCGATGTTAATCATCTCCCCGCGGAACAATGATGGGCACATCCGTGCCTCAGTGGGGAGGAGGCGGAGCATATTTTAGAAGTATCGCTTTCAGCATTGATCTCATCCATAATTATGTACAGAAGCCAAAACAACGGTACGCAATGCCTCGATTAGCATTGTGCTTGGTTATGTATAACTTGGTTCATATATTGGTTCAGATTCAGTAGCCAAATGCAAATATTTGAATGAACATCCGCGGAACATCTGGATCTTGAAATAAAGATTCGAAGGTGCGCCGAATCCGAAGCATCTGAATCCGAATGTTCAGATCCACTACCCACTCCAATGCCCACAGATCCGGCGCTGCTCACGGGCGGGGGCAGAGCGGTGGGGGAGGGGAGGCCCAGTCCCTGTCCACAGGAAGCCGACCGGAGAGGGGGGGAGGAGCAGTTACCCCGCTCGGCGAGCTCGTGGTCCACCAGCGCGCTCCTGACGCACTGGTCGATGTCCTCCAGCCAGACCAAGCCGTCGCCGTCCTCGCGCCGCTTGGCGTCCTGCATGTTCTGAAGAACACCAGGGATCGGAGCTAAAACTCGGCATTAAACGCAATAAGTCAGTACAGCAATGATACCACTGAGGTTAAACGCCCGCCGACCAAATCGTTCAACATGAAAATACAGTTTGGCAAACAAGAGGTGTGCGTCCTCAGCTTATCAGGTGCATTCGACGCTGGCGTAAAACTTCCCGACACACGATAACCAGATTTTTCCCGGATCACTGACAGCAGGGAACACCAGTAACGATACTGTGACGTAATCAGGACAACTTTTTGGCACTGCCGCATGCCAAATAAATGGCGTGAGGGTCCGTTTCACAGGGCTTTTAAGGCCACTTAAAATAATTAAAAGTGATTTTACAACGCTTCACAACAAGGAACCATGTTTTTTTCTTTTTGATTTCTTTTTCAAATCTTACACCAAACATCCAATTATCCGAGATTTCGACAATGGTAGCGACATTTAGGCATAAAAGTTAAAACGATAGACTGGTTTCCCGTCCAAGTTGAGGTACTGTTTGCAATGGAAGGCTTACTTTTCTGCTGGAATATGAAATGAACAAAGGACGCTTGAGAAAACGAATACTAGCTTTAGTGTCGATGTCAAACAACCATCACGGTTTAAACGCTGCAGGGACAGGACCGCAGTTGGCTCTTTTGTAACCATGACAATATTTTTCCTCGGGAACTGAATGTAAACAACCAGGGCTACTCATTTGTTCACGGAAACAAGGTACAACTTTCAGAGATCATGATATACAGGTGCGAAAGAACCTTGTAGCACGTGAAGTTCCGTATATGCCATAAACGTGAAAGCAACGTGCAATTAACAGAACTTACCCCACGATAGACAGATTAAGAAAAAATGAACACATGTATCTAAAAACTTTCGAAGTTTTTCCTTGGGTACTAACTGCAGCAAAATTGAGCCATTTAGGATTACAGTTTGGTATACATGGCAGCATTCAGCACAAAAACTTGGAACGTTTCCTTCGAAACGTCCTACGTCACTAGCTTCCATATGCGTTTCACCTTTGCCTTCAATAACCATGACTGAAGACACACCGGGAGTCCCCCATTTTTCCGCTTTAATTTTAAACGACCATAAGAAACTTACAGATTTCGATTAAACGACGGTGTTACGACTCCGTGGCCAGAATGAGTACCTGATACCCTGGTGACCAAACAGGAGGTAATCCGGGCTCATCCAGGCCAAAATTTACAACACGCATGCCCCATGTGCATATTCCTGTCGATATGCACCAGTCGACGGTTACTGTTACTGTCTTCTGTTACTACCATAACTGACTTAATGTTACTGTTACTACTAATGCTACTGTTGATCCTCGCCAGTAACAAACCTTCAACAGGTCCATACAGTGCTGGATATTTTGCTGGCTCACTCGGGCGTACCCCAGCGCCGGGTTCGTCAGAGTCTTCAGCAGCGCCTGGCAGTCGCCCATCTGAACCGACTGGTTCACCGCCTCAATCAGGTCCACCTCTGCGGCACGGTAACTGTGCAAATCCATATGCCAACAGTGGCCAGCTTAAAACATACTGCCTCTCCTTGTCAGTTGGCATTAACGAAAAACTTCAATTTTTTACAGCAAAATACGTTCCCGTTCATTATGCAGAACATGGTAGCCCCTACGAAAAACCATTTCCCAGTGCTAGTACATGGCAAGACATTCACTGCTCTTGTTCGACCCCACCACATCGACTGACTAACACCCGGCCCTGTTCTGACCACAGCACAAACACCCCGTTCACGGTCCCGCCCAGTCACACCCTGACGCCCGACACGCCACTGACTGGTCTGCTCGGCCTGCACGTCGCCGTTGACGTCGTCCACCGTCTCCTGGATGGCCTGGTGTGTGATGAACGGGCAGCGAGGGGTGTCGGTCTGCGCGCGCTGCCGGGCCGCCGCCAGCGCCGCCAGGTACCGCAGGCAGCAGCTCTCGTCCAGGTCCTGTGGCGAGAGCGCGGCCGTGATGGCCGCTCTGGTTCAGGGCCAGCGAAGGCAGGGGACTGCAGCACTTGTGACCGCTAACGGGGCGTGCCGTGAAGGCAGTTTTCAGGCTGGTGCGTTGACTAAACGTCAGCCTTCATTCGAAGCCTCCAAAAGCAGCCAATCAATCAGAATGAAAAAAAACGCCAACCGAGTTGATGTTTGCTACCAAATGCACAGAATGCACGCCGATAAGGTTAACTCTGCTTAAACTCTCCTCAACGGGTGTCAGGAAAACCCACACCGCAACTCATAGCATTCAGGCGACACATCCCACTAAACCCTGACCCCTCACGCGACGTCAGCCAATCCCAGCCCCAATCCGGCCCTGCGCACCATGATGTAGACGTCCGGGCAGCAGAGGGCGCGCCAGAGGGCGGCCGGGTCGGCGGCCACCACGGCCGCGTTGACGGCCGCCACGGCCGGCAGGAGGCGGAGAGCGCCGCGCAGCGCGGCCGCGCTCAGGTCGGCGCCCTGCTCGCGGCGCACGGCCGCCATTTCGCGTAGGAAAGAGCGGCGCCGCCCAGCCGGGCAGCCGCGCGGCCGGCGTCGCCAGCCGAGCCAGCAACGCCAGCAGCTGCTCCGGCTGCGCCGCCGGCGACGCCAGGCACGCATTGACGGCCGCCACCAGCGCCGCCTCTGAAACGACGCCGGGACCGGCCTGACTGGTGGTGACTCGTCTTCCGACAAGGGAACAGCTAGACAGAGCGACTGGGCGCATGGTATGTTTTCCACCCAGTCCTTAAATGCAAGGAACAACAAGGGCAGAAAAAACGGTGGAAAAACCAGTTCTCCGTAATCTAGTGTCTGAATCCACGACATCAAAACCAACGCACATTTCAAAGCAATTAGATGCAAACAAACCGTACGTTTCCCTCTGAACGTTTCCATTGCATGTTTGCTAACTTACAACCCTTAATACATCCGACAATAATCCGACTTAATACATCCGACAAACGTAAGCGCCCAAACCCTATGGAAACCTCAAAGGAGACGCTTTCATGCGTATTTAACTAGACAATGTAATTAATGCCAACTGACGCTAGTAGGCGTATACACGTGACGCTAGTATGTATGGTCAAGGACGAAAAATAAAGCTACGAATTTCGTGATTCACGCCATATGATTTCTTCAGTACTGTGCGTGCATTTTAAGACATTAACGCCGTTGCAGACCATACAATGTCGTATTCCATAGAAAAGGTAATGCCAGTAATGTGATGGCATATCTGCATTCATACTGTGAAGGGACCAACGCATTAGACGACTTTTCGTAACTGCATTAATAGCTATGGAACCAAACGAAACCAGTGGAAATACCCTGTTTCATTTCAATATGCATTCATCGTTATTTCAACGACCAAAAACGTTGTGCTTCAGGTCTTTTTTTCAGGTCAGCCGAAGAAACTGTGTCCAACAAAAGAAACTGCAACGCCCGGTTGACCGTCGAAGTCGCCGGCCACTGGTCGTCGGGGAAAGCGTGAAGCTGACACCGGGAGCCCAACAGTCCAGAGGAGGTCACCGCTGAGTTATAAACGGCAAAGCCCCGATTGTTACTCAACAAAGAAGCCGGCGCGGCCGGGCGAGGTCACGGAAGCCCCTGCGGAGTGTGAAGCCGGACCACGGCGGCGATAAAAGCGGCATGGCTCGCGGAATTCCAATAGCCGACGGCGCGCAGGGGGGCCGCTCGGACTTCCTGTGTCCGCCGCCGCCGCACAGAACGACGCGGACGTCAGGGCTCCCGCCACAAGCAGAGAACGGTCTGGCTCCGAGCTTCGGGATTTGAAGCGCGATACTCGCAACACCAAGAGACAGATCGTGAAAGATTAAGGGCACCGGAGACCGGCCGGAGCAAGAGTTGACACAATGGAGGAGTCGCAATCGCAGGTAATGGGAACACAAAGCAAATGTAATGCCGAAAGACATCACTGCGGGCAGGGGATCAGCAGTCTGAGCGGCATGTTTGCGCCAGTTACCAGCGGCAAACACAAGGCGTATTTTTCGAGACTTTGTTCCATAGCCATGCAGTTTCGTACGTAGAAAGGCTAAACAAACAGAAAAATGACGTTTACTGCTCGTGAAAAATGTGAACCTTACTCTCGACTGACGTGGACCGGTACCATTTGGATCAGGGTAGCCATAAATGTGCGTGTGATGGAGGATATTCAGGCGTACCAACGTCCATGACCGTTTTGCGCACATAACGTTGCCAATCACGTACGAGTGAATATCTCACGTTCAAGACAATCTTCCAGCCCGATGGCTGAAGCTGACACAAATGCAGCCATCAAAACTACGGGGCAACGGGGCAAAATTGAACAAGCAGGACCCGTCCAGTACGCCACGCTTCTCGTCACTATCGTTGAAATTTTCCAACCGATCCATTCCTTCTATCCACAACCTGCGATCCGCTCGCGAGCAGAACCATCGCACACGACGCCACTACCCCTGCCGCCGACCGCGAGAACGCGCTGACTGGCCCCCTTCCCGCCAGGCGATGGCATTCTCGGCGCAAGACGACAGCTTGGGCTGGATGCTGGACAAGAACGCGCGCGTGCCGGACACGGCGCCGCCCGACATGCACCACATGATCCCCGAGCACTGGTACAACTTCCCGCCGGTGCACCCGCTCTGGCACTACATGCTCGGCATGGTCTACGTCGTGCTCTGTGAGTGAACGCCGTGGCGCCGGAGAGGCGGCGGTTACGCCAAATTGTTGGCTGTTTGTTGGGCCATCGATGAGACGTGGCTTTTAAACTTATCTGCTTGAAAAGGGATATAACTGTGATCATGACAGGTTTAAGACCATTAACATCTCGGCCCACTGGCTCCCATAAATTGCCAAACTGCTCGAGATGCTAGTTGTCGGTGAACCGGGCATTCGTTATTCGTTGTTTTATCCATCAGCTGCGTGTTTCAACGCGAACCAAATTTCCCATAAGTGAAGTCTACAAATGTTTGTGCTTGTTGTGTTATTATACCATGATTTTGTCATTTTACTATACATACATACATACATATATATATATATATATATATATATATATATATATACACATATATATATATATAATATATATATGAATATAATACCATTATATTATCATATTACAAATGTTTGTCAACAGTTGCTGTCTCACTCTTCGGTAACCTCACGGCGCTCTACCTCTTCATCCGCGACAAGGGGTTGCGCTCGCCGTCCAACATGCTCGTCATCAACATGGTCATCTCGGACCTGATCATGACGCTCACCAACCACACCTTCTTCATCTACAACGCCTTCTTGGGCGGCTCCTGGCACATGGGGCCACTGGCCTGCAAGCTCAACGGCTTCTTCGGCGGCATCAGCGGCCTCTGCAGCATCTGCACCCTGGTGGCCATCAGCTGGGACCGCTACCGCGTGATCGTGCTGTCCTTCAACGCCACGCCCCTCACCGTCTGCAAGGCCCTGGTCATCATCCTCGTCATCTGGAGCTACACCTTGGGCTTCACGGTGCTGCCGTTCTTCGGCATCGGCGCCTACGTGCCGGAGGGCATCCTCGACTCGTGCACGTTCGACTACCTGGACCGCAGCGTCAACAACGTCGTCTACATCTGGTGCTGCATCGTCTTCTTCTACATCACGCCGGTCCTTTCCATCTGCTTCTTCTACTATCACATCGTCGGCGCCGTGTTCCAGCACGAGAAGGCGCTGAAGGAGCAGGCGAAGAAGATGAACGTGTCGACGCTGCGCAGCAACGCCGACCAGGACAAGCAGTCAGCTGAGATCAGGATCGCCAAGGTGGCGCTGGTCAACATCTCCGTGTGGGCCCTCTGCTGGACGCCGTACGCCGCCGTCGTCGCCATCGGCATCACCGGCGACCCGATGCTGGTGACGCCGCTGGTGTCGGCGCTGCCGGCGCTCTTCGCCAAGACGGTCAGCACGTACAACCCGCTGGTGTACGCGCTCAGCCACCCCAAGTACCGGGCGGCGCTGCGCCAGCACATGCCGTGGGTGTGCATCCGCGACGACCCGGCGCCGGCCCGCCAGCAGACCGAGGCGGCGTCCGTCACCTCCACCGACACCAGCACACCGAAGCCGTGAACGTGCCGCGCGCCGCCACCGACACCAGCGGACCGAAACAACGAACGTGCCCCTCCACCATCGCCTACCAACACCAGCGAACCGGCCAAGCCGTTAACATATTCTTGTGCGTAACATGTACAATAGGTGCATGTGGTGCATGCAGCATGTACCACAGCCTGCGTAGGCGACACGTTTACACAGGTCGTAGCAAAGACTTCGCACGGAGTGATGCCGCACTACATCTTAGATGCTAAACGCCGAGCTTACAGTCGAGTCAAGCTGCGATGCAATAGTCGGTTTACTGACAAAATTCGGCATTGCTCGTCTAGCTCAATTTCTGACAGATGCCTTAGTAAAGCAAAATGCCTATGAATTTTAGTGCCTTAGATATTGTTAGTGATTGACCGGAGGTCACATTGCAAAGATATTTAGAATAGTTGCTGGTCGCTTATTACACTTTGCGAAATCAGCTCTAAAAAAACGCATTGTCACCGTGTTGCGCGAATTAAGTAAAGTTCGTACTGTGATACACAATCAGAGCCATATCAATACTCATAAATAGCTGATTCTGCGACGGAGCATACTTTGATTGTGGCTGTCAGTGTGGGACTGAATATACAAATAAAAGTAGGAAACGTTGCAATCTGAATCCAATGCGTCTGGAGAACGAACATGTTGCAAAGCTGACAAAATGTTCTTTTCGCAAAATGACGCATGTTTTTAGACAACCGCGCTTTTTGCAAGATACAAGAATATGACCAGACATCGCACAAATGGGCGTATTCTGTATACATCCCAGAGAAATCCGGCAGCACCTCACAAATCGAAGCGAAACCAAGAGCTGGTAAAAGCGTGGCAAAAGTTGTCTACATAATCGTTCGACTGCTGTGACCATCATCATATCACAACATACGGCGTCGGTTGTCACGCAGGATGACGAAATGTGAGGGCTCAGCGAGCACAGTTCCCGTGTTTCCCCGCCCCGAAGTTCGAAATATCAACAGTATAACGCCGTCGCTTCTTTACGTGCTGTTCCAAGAACACAATACTAATTCCGCGGTTTGCTGACGGACGATGACGACAACGAGTCAAATCACAAGTCGTTCGTGCAGGTACACGACAGAAAACGCCCAGCCAATGACAAAACACGCGGCACCGTACTGACCTTGCCGTTGCTGGTTTGAAGCTTCGTTGACTTGGTCAATCACCCGCTGGACGTCCTCTATGGAGGGCGGATATTCACTGCCGGCCCTTCTCAGTTCGTTCAGGTATCCAGACATACAATCAGCGGATACGCGCTGCAACAGCGTAAAACAGTGTAAGGACATGTGGGAGAAAACAACACCGTTCAAAACGAAGCAAAAGTCAAATGTGGTAATGTTTCTGGACAAACTACGAGGAACTAAGGCGACGACCCGCAAAAAAGGTTGCTGAAACGTCCCATCAGGACTGAAGAGCGTTGCACGATGCACTAAACGTTATCGCCGTACGCGAAACTCGTACTGCACTGTGCCATAACGCAACTTACCTCAGTTCTAAAGAAAAACCCCATCCGAGGGAGGAACTCCCACAACCTACCTTGCACCAGTCACCCGTGGGCAGCCCACTGTCATTCGATGTCGGTCAGTGGCTTCCCGCGGAGACTATAATCACCGACCTCTCACCAATGACCTTCGGGGCGCCCGAATAACCTGCGCACGTCCCAAAGACCCAAAGGCCCCGGACCGGTGGGGCGCCCAGCTACCCAACAGGCAGCGGCAAGCGCTTCCAACGGCTGACCTTCACCAGCCCTTCTCTAACGCCCCGCGGCGCGCTCAGACGGCCCGCCGCCGTCCGCCCGCGCGGCGGGACAGCACCCGACCTGGAGCCGGAGGCAGGGCGCGGCCAGGACAGCCGGCAGCGCGGCGCCGTCGCCGGCCGCGAGCGCCGCCTGCAGCCGGGCCAGCGCCGCCGTCCGGTTGGCCGCGCTCACGTGGCCCTGGATCTCGGCCTGCGTCAGCAACTCGTCGTACACGTCCGACTCGAACGTCTCCGACAGCGACTGGCGGCGAGAGCGGGGCGCGCTCAGCAGCGTGTCCGGCAGAACGTGGGAGGGGGGTGCCAGAACACGACGGGCCGAACTAGCTGATAGACATCTCTATAGGTCTTCACACGACGCTCAGTGCCGGCCAATTTGTTCGCCAGCCGCTAAAGAGACGGAAAATATCCTGTTTCATGGCATTAAGTCAGGTTTGTGAATCAGCACTGGGGCAGACAGGTCACTTCGATGGTTAAACCCACTGCAAGGACCTTTAACTCGCTTCGAGATGCATTTCCACGAAGGTTTGGAACGGCTCAAGTGCAGGGAACTGAAGACCCCACACAGTACTCGGTGGGCGTTGAAGCTCCGTACGGCTCGCGCGGCATGCGTACCCGATTCTGGGCGGCTTCCACCTTGCTACGTTTGGCCTCGGCCAGACGGCTCTGGTAGAGGTCGGCATTCTCTGGCGCTACCTCCCGCAGGTGGGCGTTGGGGTTCTGCAGCCCTGCCAGCGTCTCCGCCACCACCTGAGGCATGGTGGGCCGGGTGGTGTCAGGTAAGGCCAGGCCAGCTTAAAACGAGGGGAATGTCACGGCTATGACATTGGCATTTAAAACTAGCGATGGTGACTGGAAGAAGCATTACGCAAGAACAAACGCATAAACCCATTGTTGGTCGTTGATGTCAAGTATCGTAAGGCCTCGCGCTCAACACAAAACATCAAAATGGTTTGACGCCGCACAGTCCCAGTAGGAGGAAGCCGGCCCAGGACTTCCAATTTCAGAATTCAAAAGGACCCCAGTGAATATAAAGGTACGGCGAAGATCAGCTGTCGATAGCTCTGGGAGAAGGAGCAAAACATACGAGAACATCTCCGACAACGCTCTGCACTAACGAAATCCCGCAACATCGTTCTCTGTCGTTCGCAAAACTCGTAAACAACTACATCTCACACCACTTTGCACCAAGCCCCACCATAATGCACACGACACTGGCCCCTTCCCTCCGTCAAAAACAAAAACCTTCGCCAAACGGAAGCAACTCCCACACGCGAACTTTCCACAAGCAGCCTGGCACGGGCCAATACCCCCAGTGCCTTTGCCTCTCCTGCATGTTCGGCTATACGGTGAGCCCGTATCAGCCGCACACAATGTCTCAGCTCGTGCGCTTAACTACACCTGCACCCCTGCAGCTCCATCCCAGCCAGCGCCAGCGCCAGCGCCAGTCCCAGCCCCAGCCCGCCCACCTGCCGGTCGATCGCCTCGTTGATGACAATGACGGCCGCGTGGAGCGCGGCCTCGTCCACGGGCATCTCGCGCGCCAGGATGCCGCCGATCTTGTTGAACGTGGGCAGGCTGAGGCCGTACTGGCGCAGCTCGGCCGAGACGGCGTCGATCTCGGCGTCTGCCGGGGGAGGCGAGGTCGTCACCGGCGGCCGCAGCCCGGCGTGCCGTGCACGGGGCGGAGACGTGCAACAGATTCGACGGCTGACGAGGCACGGCACCGGCGTCACAGCCGGCGAAATCGCGGAAATGCGGGGTGTTACGGAACATCTATTACGGTGTTACGGAATATCTATGGCCAATTCTATGACCAAGACAAAATTATAAATAACATTTAAGGAAATTCCCATGCAAAGCTTAATTAGAAACCATATAGGAACACCAAATACCGCCTCTGTACCAACAAGCGGTTTATAACACAAGTTGTACCTGATGTGCCATGTATGGGATTGCGAGTCAACGAGAACATTAATCTCGCGGTTTAAACGACGGCAAAAACTGGATCGTAGCACCCACCGGTGAAGACGGCCTTGCCAAGAAGGTCCTGCATCTGCGGGCCGCGGCCTAGCTTGAACGCGAACAGGCTGAGCGCGTGGATGCAGTACACCGTCTTGGGCATGTTCTTCTTCTCATACACGTCCGTGGTGGTCGGAATAAAAATCTGACAGGACAAAGGGTACCAGGACGATTAAACATTTAATGTGCAAGTCAGGTACCACACCGGGGAAATAAAACATAGGACAATGTGCGAGTCTCCGACAAAAATACATGATTTAGGAGGCAGCACTTGATTCCTCTGGTTGTAAGCAGTAAAATGAAAAATGATTAATCTGGTACATTCAAGGTGAACATAGCAAATCGTTTCAGGTTAATTCCCGGGTCTTATTCCACACAAAGATAACACCCAGATTTACAGCCGGAGGCGGCACAAAAAACCAGCTCGGCGCCCGAATACCTGTGGCAGCCCCAGCTCCTTCATGGTCTCGGTCCAGATGTTGATGTTGTCGGTGTGTCGGAACTGCAGACCCCTGGCGGCGTAGCGCGAAAGCTGTGGGTCGTAGACGCGCCGCGAGGCGTCGGGCCGCAGTCGCAGCACCAGTCGCGCCAGGTACACGCCGTGGCGGAGCGACTCCTCCAGCTCGGTGGTCGGCGGCAGCTCGTCGTCCAGCATCGCCTCCATCCAGCTGAAGCATGACGTCCCGTGGAGGTCACTGTTTGTTCCGGAAAGCTCCGGCCGAGGTACGGAGACGGAGAGGGCAGACCACATCCTAGGGCGTAAACATGTTGTCGATAAGTTCTAGTGTAGGTCAGTACCTGCAGGCGATATTTCGCTCGTCACCAGAATTCCTGGATAACCAGAACGTCAGCCGCGAAAGCCAAGACAGCAGGCCCGCCGGCGTCCCCACACCAGGGGACGGTACCACCCTACGTACCGTTTGGCCTCCTCCAGGCGACAGAGGTACTCGTAGGCGACACTCTGCTGTCGCTGGCTGTCCATCTCGTCCGCCGTCAGCCGGTGGTCGCCTGAAACACGACCAGAGACCAATTGCAAGTCTTCTCCAGAACAGCAGGATCTGGCTCACTCATGAGATGGTGGTCCCCTGAAACACAGTGAGGGAGTAAACCAGCCTTTTACGGTGGACCAGAAGTATCTGGTCCATCATAAGACGGCGTCCCTCTGGAGCGTCGGCAGGTACCGGCCACCGCGCGCTGACTGCAATACAACGTGCGCCTCGGGTGGTATGTTGTGAGTCGTCAACCCCACATGCCAATCAAGCCTCACAGACGGCCAGAAACGCTTTCGTCGGCGTCCGAAAGCTTTCGTCGGCGGACATTTGAGAGCGTGGCCACTGAGACCAGGCAGTCAGGAGAGCGCTGTCCGTCTGGTATTTCCCGCGCCACGCTGTCGGAGTTTGTTTAATCTGGTCGTCCCCAGCGCGGGCCGGATCGTTTTTGTTATTCCGGGCGGGAGGCAGCTGGAACGCTGGACCGTGTTCACTCGGTTCAGGCCGCGTCACCAGCAGGACAGACCGCAGACAGCGCCAATACGAGGCATACAGGAAAATCATGTAAAGCGCTAGTAGTCAGAACCAGCGATTTTGAAGCATCAGAGCCAAGATCTTCGTCGAGAAATCCACTATCTGATTTTATGAATCGATGCCAAAGCGAATGTAACTCCTATTACGATGGCCGATGTGCTGTAACACAGAAAGGCGCCGACGAATAGTCTGTTTCAATTTGGCACTACCTCTGAAGCTACCGAGAACCTAGTTGGTGGAGTGTTGGTCTCCCCGTCCTGGCAAAACAGGTCCAAGTCGCCACGGCGCTTGATATTCTGCCCTCGGGTCAGTCGACAACTGGCCGACACAGGGTCTGGCCGACCACCACGCGGTCGTGTCGCTTCCTTGCCAGAACGTTAAACTTTCGCGACAAAATCAACCGTTTCCTGGAACTGTTCCATCGAGTGTGCGGATCGGAGCTTACGCAACAAGTTATGCTTGGTACGGACCCCGATCTCTAACATCGCCCCTGCAATCTTTCGGACCAAATTTGTAAAACATAAACAACATTCTGGCGAATTCTAAAATAAACAGCTGCACATGCAACGGACAGCACCGCCGCGTTACCATCACCTTATGCAAATACCTGCCAATACTTCTGCGAACAGTGAAAACCAACGGAGCAGAACATTCTGTTCTAGCAGCTGCAGCTAAATCGAAGCCCCTCAAGTTGCACAGACAACTGGCGGTCTCTGACGGTTTAGCGGATTTAGACAGACCGAAATTCAGGAGCGGCCGAAAGCGGGTCCCATCCTCAAACGTCTTTAAACGAGTTCGACCCAGTCTCGGGAACGAACAAGCGTCCTCCTGGGCCAAGGCCGAAGAAGCCGGGAAAAAGAAGACACGGACGCTCACGGCCGACCGGCTCACCCAGCTGTAGGGCCCTGCTGAGGTGAGCGCAGGACAGCACAGAGGCCCGAACTTCAGTTGGCAGATTACAGGGATGTCTTGTCAGAACGCTTCAGTAACTAGCGTACCCTCACAAGGCATTGCGAACAGAGCCGACAAGCAGACTGGGTATCATCGCGCACACTGAGTATGGCGGCATTTCGTGGAAGCGTCGCGTCCCGGGTGCCGCGCTGCAGCTCAGTCGGCTCGCACGACAAACGCCAGAGGCCGCCTGAACCGACCAACACTCGGAGGTCGACGACCGCCCCCTCACGGCCAGCGCCACCCCGGGGCGTGCAGGAGACCCGTCCCGTGCGACCGGACCGTCGGCAGCGCCGACCAGCGGGCGCGCCGCGCCGCGCCGCGCCGCCGACCGGCCGGGCCTGCACGCCCCGCGCGGACCCGGCCACTCGCGGCCAATTGCGCCCTGCGCAGTAACGAGGAAGTGGCGCGGGAGCGGCGGTCGGACGTCGGCCGCCGACCAGACGAGACCATGCCACGGCCGGAGGGGGCCGCCTCCCCTGTCCGGCCGGCCAGGCGTCACCCCGCAGCCGTCAGCAGTCGCACACAGCGACCACTCGTCATGTTCTCTTTTTTGCAGACTGGTTCAGGCCTTCAAGTCTGGCGGCTGTCCGTGCCTATCCACGGCTGACACCAAGGGCTGGGGAGGAGTGTATACAGCGCCAACCATTACCGAGCATTTCGAGGAAATGTGTCATTTCATGAGAAATGTCAACAACGGGAAAGCTGAATGAAACAAACCAGGCGCATGTGACAGGCGTCATCTGAACAACAGGCGTCATCTGAACAATCTCCACGAGTGCGCGCAAGCATAAGGCCCGGCTCAAAACGGGCGCCGACTCTGAACGGTCAGGGTCCACGCAAAGAGGCGCAGGGTGTTGATGCACGAGCTCCAGACGGACATCTGCGCTCGTCGTGACCGGCACGCACCGCCGCCCAGACGGCAGCAGCAGCGTGCCCCGCATCTCAACTGTGGACCCAGGGGTGGACTCCACTGTGGACCCAGGGGTCAGGCGACGCACCCGAACGGCCAAACGATATCGAGCCGAAATCGGCCGGAGACGCTGGGACACCGTATCTGCGATCACCCCGCTGGCTTATCGCGCCACTCGGCGACACCCGGCGGCCACGCATCCCAGCATCCGCCGCTCGCAGCATGCTTCCACCGGTCTGCACGCACACCGGCGCTGGCCGGTGCGTGCGCACCGCGGCGCGGGCCGAGCGTCGACCGGCGGCGGCCGCTGGACGGCGGCGGGGGCCCGGCCGGCCCGCTGTCCCCCGCCGATAAACACGGCCAGCGGCGACGTCAGCGGCGCGGCCGGACCTTTGGCCGCCGGCCGGCGTCACCAGATAGTGCGCGCCCGCGGTGAGGAGCAGCCGCCGCCGGTCCGCCGAGTGGCCGCCGCGCAGACCGACCGCCGAGCGCCGGGGACGAGCGAAGCGCGAGCGAAGCGCGAGCGAGCGGGTCCGTGCGGCCAGTGCCCGCAGGCGGCCGACCGACGCGAGAGTGGGTGTCTGCCAACACAGCGCGTGAGTGTCGGGCCCGCCGGCCCCGAGTGCCGTCCGAGTGCCCTCCTAGGCCGCGCACTTCCGGACGAGCCAGACCGGAGATCACGAGCGTCGCCTTCTGTTGTGTTCGATGGCGTTCCCAGAGCAGAGGCACTCTAACCGTATCACTGACTTTTTGATTTGACTGGTCGGTGCGGACTATTGACAACAACTTTCCTTGCATTTGCGTTTTGCTAGGGAGGTTACATCCTGGTACGCTTGTATCCTCCAAATCAAATACAAGCTTAAACCAGAGGCCCCCACATCACAAGGTCGTCTTTATGGGCCCCGAGGTCACCATACCGCCGTAAACAAATAGAGCACTCAAAGACTGGCAAGGTTTATCAGATAAGACACAAACAGCAAATCCAACGAACTCACATTCCACTAGTTTATAATTCGAAATTCAAAGACAAAGACAATGAGTGATTTGTCGACAAACGTCGCTCCCAATAATCATCCCGATTCAGTTGCATGCTCTAGGCCTAAAAACGGATCAATTTGACTGAGGACCAAACTGCGACCGCCTAATTCATTTCTGCTCCGAAATGCTGATTGGAGCACGCCTCAGCACTGAAAGATTCTGTGGATTCGGGCGTAACGAACACGTTGATAAAATGAAACACGGAAAGATGATGTTTCTAAAAAGCGCCAAACAACCGTAATTCGCATTACCTAGAAGCTTGCTCCTGATTCGGCCAGGTGGAGGCTATGGAGCAGATGAGATACATGACTACCACCCAACTTGTTTGCCACAAGCCCAAGTCATCGGCGATGTTTGGGCTTCTCTCAAACATAAAGCTGGTGAAACTTTGTTCGAAAGACTGCAATGTCTTTCAGCAGACCCCACAAGATTCCCACGTTTAAGAAAATCCGTGAAAACCACCCAGAGGCCGTTCAATGTATCATCCACTTGCGTTTCTTAACTTAAATTCGAAAGAAAGACAGCGGACTTTGCCAGTGCTAGTACATCAGTCAAAACCTTACGACTCCCGCAGGGGTCAAGTCGTCTAGCTGCAACTCGTCCGACAGGGACTAGAATAAATTCACCACATTCACAGGTTCTGGAAAATCTTCCAAAACATTCCAGACCACAAGCAAAGACCCCTTCGTCGTGCCTTTTCTCACCGAAAATCCCAAGATGAGGGATCCCCGTTCCATCAAATCCATATCCCGCCGGAATTTCCAGCTGTGCTCTACCGCGGAAGGAGATGTGCAAACAGCGACCCTTCGCGTATCCCTGGTTGCGACATCGAACCAGTCGGGGCTGAACCTGACCAATGCAGCTGATAAAAAAAGTACTGTTCCTCCTTGGTCGGCTTTTCAAAAGTGGATTTCACTGATCTGAGAAATCCTGATGATGACGTTTTCGGTACTCCATTTTCTCACATATGTAGAAGCTTCAAACAATGTAATTAAAACTGCACTCCGTAGTCGTGCGCCCAAAGACAATATAAAAATACGATACGAATATACGAATACGATACGAAAGACAAAGGCTGTGTGCCGGCCAATGGACGCAAGCGTTCATTGGCCGGCGCCTGGTCGTGACGCCACGCAACAACTGTGGATAGGACACGGCCGAATAGGACATACGGAAGACCATGGGAAATCGCTTCAAATCTCCGTAAGTGTCGTTTTGAGGCACAGGGTAAGTTACAGATTGGCTGCTAAGACAACTTGCTACAATTTGGCTATCACAGTTCAAAACACGTGTAAGCCCATTCCCGTGTGGGGAGCTTCAGAAACCCACCTGCGGTCTTCGCTCGCAATTTCCAGGATCTGTACAGCATCGTTACGGAACTTGGTGACTTTTCCCATCTAGCCTCTCTTCGTACCGTGTCAAAATTTCGCAATTCTTTTTTGCATACGAGAGCCAGGCCAGGTTCTGGGAGGAGCTTGAGGGCTTTTTTGACACTGATGAATGCACCAGAAAATGTCCGCCAAAAACGGAACTCTGAAGATAATATTCATAAATGCATACATAAACAAACGGGCAGAGAGGGGAAATTTGTGTTCACCTGAAGCCATTTTACCATTTAGGTCAGATCAAGGTCAAAAGTCTAAATCTGGTTTTATGTTTAGTTTTATGGCGCTAATTTGCAAGACGGTAAAACCGAAATAGCTATGACTTGAGGCAGCGTTATCTACCTGCGTTTTAAGTCAGGTCGATATCAGGTCAGATCAGAGAGCTGTGACCTAAAGTGTCCGCGATCGTACTCCATATCATGACTGTCATAAACACGACATTCAGGAAAATAACTGATTCAAATAACTGGAGTCGTTTTCAAACACAATGAGATAAAATTCCAACGTAATTTCATGTGACTATGAGGTCATTTGAGGTCATCTGAGGTCAACGTTCACACAATGATCTAAGGATTTTGCGACCATTGCACTTACTCTTTTACTACAACTAAAAATATCCGCTTCCTAACTTGTCTGACCCTTCCCCGCCCAGTGTCCATCGTTCACATTTTCTAATTTCTTTCAGTGAAAATGTGATTTTCCTCATGCCGAACTGGCTGCTATTTTGCGGTCAAATAGGCGGGAAGTTCTCGGAATCTCGAGGGCGCCATTCACCTCCGCCCTCACAAACACACGCGTGAATGCGTCTATGCGTTATTAGGACGGAAATATGGTTAAGACTGCACACTCGCTTTACGTATGACCAAACCAAGCAGAGCGGCGTGGCAACAAGGACCAAAATCACCCGACCAAACCGTCAATTTTCCGGCGCAGAACTTGACCGTATCCTCGGGATCGTTAATCGACAGGACCGTCCACCGAAACGCCAGGTACACAGACAGTGGGGAGTCGCCGCCGCCTGGCGGTATGTCGCGTCAGTCTCGGACCACGCAAACACCCCAATACGCAGAAGGCGGGACAAGGCCGCTCCGAGGCCGGGGGACCGCGGGGCTTGGTGCACGCGTCCGATGCGGCGATCGACGTCTTAGGCATGGCGGAGGCCGATTTATCTGCCTCAGCGGGGCGGTATTAACCAGACATACATCTTCCGTGCAGACCGGCACTTCCGTGCAGTGGATGTTGTTCGGGGTCGCGAGTTCAGTGTAAATGGGTCAGACCACAACGGAGACGGCCCAGCTCAGGTCATAAGGTGCACGGCGCTCACTACTGCGACATGTCCGTCGCAGCGGTGCGCCTCAAATGGGTTCAACGCCCCCGGCAATAGTTCTTTTCTGAATGAGGTCTAGCCTCAGCTCCCACGAAATTGAGCTTTTTATGACCAAATGCTTCGTTCGCCTAAGTTCCAGAATGATCATTACACCTTTATCAGAAAAAGACTATGAGGAATCGCAGGGCAGCACACCTCGCAACCAGTGACCCTCACAATCGCCGTACATTCGCCATCCACGCCGGCACAGGCAACGGCGTTACAAAAGCATAGCGCTCGCACGCCTGTAAAACCAAGCCGAGAGCCGAACGCGGAGGCCATCTGGGCCAGCGCGCGTCTGCGGCCCGGCTCAGCTCGGCTCGGCGCGGCCCTGTTTACAGTGGACGGAGGTCAGCCACACGCCATGGTCCGCCCGTCCCCTGTGGCCGTCGGCGCTGGTCAGCTGCGGCGCCCGTGGGTTTGAGTCACTTCCTGCGCACGCGCTCGGCCGTCTGCTTCTGATTCCCACGTGCTCGAACGCTTTCCCATGCAGGCATCCACCGCGGTGGAATTCTTGCCATTATCGCCGCGACTCTGGAGATGAACGCGACGGCGAAACTGTTGCGAAAGAAGAGGAGCAGCTGCAGCCGTACCGTAGGGAGGACGCAGAGCCGCGGTGGAAGTGATAACCGACCGAAGGCGCTAAGCTCGTATGAAACGGCGTGGCCCTGATGTGAGCATCGTTAACCATGCCCGCCGCCGTGGACGTCTGACGCGTCACGCTTGGCGCTGACCCGTCTCCCTGTTCCGGCAGTGGTCGCGACGCTGATACTGACCCGTCTCCCTGTTCTGGCTGTGGATGTGACGCTGACACTGACCCGTCTACCTGTTCCGGCAGTGGTCGTGACGCTCACAACGACCCGTCTCCCTGTTCCGGCAGTGGTCGTGACACTGACACTGACCCGTCTCCCTGTTCTGGCTGTGGATGTGACGCTGACACTGACCCGCCTCCCTGTTCCGGCAGTGGTCGTGACACTGACACTGACCCGTCCCCCTGTTCTGGCTGTGGATGTGACGCTGACACTGACCCGCCTCCCTGTTCCGGCAGTGGTCGCAACGTTGACAATGACCCGTCTCCCTGTTTCGGCAGTGGATGTGACGCTGACACTGACCCGTCTCCCTGTTCCGGCAGTGGTCGCGATGGCCCGGCTCCTGGGTCCGGCGCTCGTCTGCTGCGTGCTCGCCCTCGGCCACGCCATGCCGTTCGTGCCCGAATGGCTGTCAGAGATGACCGAGCTCAACAGCTTCGAGCTCTCGTGTGCGTACCGGCGGCAGTCGTCTCGTGCCCTTTGCTGGGAGGAACGAGGCAAATTAGCTGCACCTCTGACGAGACAATGGACCCTGTTTACGCCTAAATCTGTTGCTCTGATGTAGGACATTGATGGATTAAAGCATTCGAGATGGACTTTGTCCACAAGTCTTGTTTGATCAAAAATGGACAGAAACTAAATATTTCGGCAACAAACGCGCAGTTCCGAAACGATGTGAAACAGCTATTGAAACAAATGCCATTATTCCAGTCACACCCACAAAAGAAGAGGAGGCGTCCAGAATACGGCGAGAAGCCGAAAAGAAACTAGAGGATACGATTCGGGAGGTCATTCAACATTTTAAGAAAGAAGACGCCAGGGGATTTCCAGGTAGATGTGTTGTTAACGCGCACATTATAGCCCCTACATCTGTGACCAAATACAATTTGCTTGAGTCCAACTAGCATTTCCTCAGCGCAGTCACCGCTTCACGTTCACTTATCAGAATGATCAACTTTGTCTGACGGCTCGTTGCTATCTGACTTGACGCTCTCTAGAACACAAAGTTCTGCGAACTGTGCCCAGCGTCACGGACCCCCTCTAACGGGGATTACCATCTCAGGATCGCTGGTGCCCGACCCCATGCCGGTGCCTGCCAAGGTCGACACGCAGGTTAGCGGCGCCGACGTCAAGCTGGAGGACATGCTCCTCACCGGGCTGAAGTACTTCGAGCTTCGCGACGTCAACGTGGATCTCTCGGCGCAAGAGGTGGGTTGGCCAAAACAACATGACGCCGTTTTAAGTTCACATATTTCGATAATCGAATGCTGCCCAGCGCAGCGCTCACAGTTAGGCGCGTACAAATAAACTCTGAGACAACTCGTCAACAGGCAGAAATCCGTAAGACGAAATCCCTACAAACATGAACATGAAATGGGGTCCTGGGATGCAACCACACCGTTCGTCGCGTTTCAGTTCCGGTACGAGGTATTTTTCAAGTCGCTGTCGGCGCTGGGCAAGTACCAGATGTACTACTTCTGGTCCAACTACGCCGGCGACTTCAACATCACACTGGAGGACGTGCGAGCCGAGGGCAAGGGCATACTGGAGGTCGGCGCCAACGGCACCGTGCAGGTCAGCGGGCCGCGCCGCCAGCCGGGCCGGACGGGGGAGGGGCCTGGCCAGCCGTCAATGGACGGAAACCTCAGCCAGCATGTTGCCTGCACTATTTCGTGAACAGGAACAAACGAAACTGAACGGTGTCAAAGGCAACGAGGTGCAAATGTTCGTGAGATGCAAAAGGTGCAGAGATGGTCGGCGCCTGTGTTTTCCAGCGTTGCTGTTCCTGGGGACCACCAGCATGTTGACTTCTCCACATGCCCCTTAACCCATCGTTCAGAGTCGTCAGTCTCATGGTGTTCCCCTTAAAAAAGACCATCTATCCACACAATGAAACAGAGAAACACAGCCTCTCTTTCAACATCTCCTCCATCCAGAGTTGAATCCGTCCCGTCCGACGACCACAGCTCCTCTCACAGACCGCCTACGAGTTCCGTCCTCCGTTCCCCGACCTCAGACGGGCGGCACTGTTTCGCTGTGTGGGCACCTGACTGACACGTTCCGCGTCGGCCCGCAGCTCAACGACGTGCAGACCGACGTGGGCTTCGGCGACATCGCGGTAGACTTCAACAACTTGGGCGGCCTCGGCTGGCTGATCCAGGGCGCCGTCAACATCATGGGCTCGTTCCTGTTCGACGCGGTGAAGCCGATGACGCTGGACAAGGCCAACCAGGCGCTGGCCAAGAACGTCAACGAGCAGCTCAGGTGGGGAGGGAGGAGGCAGACTGCGAAGAGGCTGGCTCTACGCGGCCGAAATGGTGTTCCTCAGCGACCTCTTGCCTTCACTGGACCACTGCCCCATGCAGAAAACGCAAGGCATGTTGCCATGGGACCCCGGAAGAGGCGAGGTTCTTTTACGACGACGGATCAAAAAGCGTGTAATGAGACGAACTGATGTCGTCTCTGATAATCAGGTCAATACTCAGTCAAATTTATGCCTTGGATTCACATCAGCCTCTGCCAAACGCATCGCGTATTTTCTTTACATCACAGAAAAATACCACAAACCTCTCAGCATGACAAATAATTATGTTTGTATAATAATGTTTGTATATAAATATATTTGTATATAAATAATGTTTGTAATAACGTGATGCCAGGCTACGTCTACTTGGACCGGCGGCAGACGCCAGAACCTATCAGACGAGCACTGGGAGCCCACGACAGTCCCGTCACTAACACCACCCGCTTGACCTCCCCGGCCGGCAGGCAGCTGAACGAGGAGATCCTCTTCTCGGACTCCATTCCGGTGCTGGACGTGGCCGTGCTGCAGGTGCGCAAGATGGTGCGCGACGAGGGCTACGACCCGCTCGTGCTGCCCGACGTCGAGCGCTCCAACTCGCTCGGCGTGCAGGTGAGCGCTGCCAAACATGCCGCCGGTAGGAAGAGCAGCCCAGGCGGCAGAGGGACGGCACCTGGCTCTCGCATCGCTCGCACGACAGGATCGCGAAAACAGCATCATACTAGTGACACCAACTGCGCGAGAAGCTTATGATGAGAAATTTCTTACGACGGTCGTGATCAGCGAAATGCGCTTCCGGGCGAGGACCAGTGCGCGTAATACCTCAACACGGCAAATAATTGGGTCCCGCTTCAGTGGCAGTCCGACCCACCCGACGCCTGTTTCACGTGCCATTTCACCTGTGGCACCTCTTGGCCGATTTCCCCGTGCATTTCCGCGCCGGGAATGCACGGGGAAATCGGCAGGGGAAGTCAACCTGCACCTAACGCCAAAGTGCAAGGTCCACCGGTTTTACGTCAGCCTCCGTCCGACGTGGCCGGTCGGTGCTGACCCGTGTCGTCAGCCGCCGCCGCCCCCGCCCCCGCCCCCGCCCGCCGTCTGACGCCGCCGCCGCCGGCAGATCACGCTCTCGGAAGGCATGCTGACCGGGCTGGGCACCGTGCACCGGACCGGCGAGATATCGGTCGGCATGCAGGACTACACGGCCAAGGCCACCGTGGCGCTGGGCACGCAGCGCATCACCGGCAGGTCAGGCCCGGCTGGGACGACGCAGGGGCGGGAGAGACCGGTTACCCCCGGCTGAGACTCGGGGGATAGTCAGTCCGGCTGGTGGAGCCGACTGACATTTTTCTGTCATTGTTAAGTTAACCGCGCAACGTCCGTGCACATGGTGCATAAGTGCCTTGCCCGCGTTTAGCCGAAGTCCATACCGAACGAAAGGTAAGGCAAAAATATACATCATACCTCCTGTGGACAGGCAGGCACATGATACCATACTACCGACTGCCTCTCTCATATTCAAACGTAACTGATCAGTGACTCTGACAGCATAACAGCCTTCCCCATAACTGAAAACAAGAAGCTCCCACACCAAATGCCCCGACATGCCCTGTCACAGATACCACTGGAAGGTGAGCGCGTTCGGCTTCGTGGAGCGCAACGGCTTCATCAGGTTCAGCGTGGACAGCCTGAAGCTGCGAGCGCGGCTGGCGCAGCCGCTCAACCTGTCGCAGAAACCACGTATCGAGGACCTGGACATCGAGCTGGGCCTGCTGACGCTGCGCTCCGAGGGTGCCGGCAGCCTCGACTACGCGTTCGAGCTGGGCGTCAACAGCTTCCCCAACCTCTTCAAGAACGTCGTCATCGACGCCATCGAGCACCCGCTCATGTGGGTCATCGGCAGCCAGCTGCAGGAACTCGACATGGAGCAGCTCGTGCTCGACAACATTCCCGGGGGAAGCGTTGTCAAGGCCGCCCGCTAGGCGGCGCGCCGACGTCGTATAAGTGGCGCTGGCGTCCACGGAGGGAGACGGCGTGCGACAGCTCGCACTCCGATGTACGCGATTCGGTGCTTGTGATAGCAATACAGATCGCCAAGGGAGTTTCCATCGTCTCATACATCGGCCACGTCATCGTTATCATACATCGGCCACGGAGTGAGAAGGTTCGACCCGGGCAATAAACGTAGCAATGATCGCTTCACATGCACGTCGAGCGCAAGGGCAGCGTTAACACGGACCAACCGACCCGGCAGTGCACGTGAACTGTGCCCGCTGAACAGCTGATCCGCCAAGACGGACGGGGTAGCTGTTCGATGGCGCCCCTCGTCATAGTCAGTGTTCGTTACATTGTTGGTTCGTTTATCATGGGTCGCAATGCGCAGGCGTGTATCCATGTGCAATATCAGATAGTGTGCCTGAAAGAAGAAACAAGTGGGATGGAATCTAGTTAGATCCGGTCGTTTAGTGCGGTGAGTCTAACATCATGCCGTGGTCGCTGTGCATAATGACGTCATCCGTATCATTACTCATAGTGGTATCACACTCATACTCATGTAGATAAGACGTACCGCATTGCCATTCGCAGAGCAGTAAGGTTTATTATGCCGCATAGTGTAAAATAAACATGAAAATGACCAGATGTGGACCAAAAAAATACCAGTTTACAGAAAATACCGCACAAAGAACTATAAACACTGCCAGCTAAGACCGCAGCATTAAAGGAGATATGCTGCAAATACTGAGAAAGACGAAGCGGCATACAAGACCACTTTCCATCCCATTCAGTAAGAGATCCAGGAACAAACATATACGAAAGGGCCGCTGAATATCGCTATGAACCAGGCTGCAGGCCGACTGAGAGTTACTTAAACTAACATAAAAATCTATTCCAGGGGCCGGATCGGCTCGAACAAAACGTTTTTACACGATAACCTCGCAGCCGCTGGCCGCCGAATCATGTAGTTTTCGACGGAAGACAGATCAATGCCCGGCAATTAATGGGAACATCTTCCACTTGTTGGGAGGACGGAGGGGGGTTAAGATGCGACTGCCCGACTGAACGACTCCGCTACCAAACGACTGATTCAATTGATAAAAACACAAAACGACTGTCAAGGATGGTGCAACCCCGGGATTATCACGTTCCATCTGAGAGCTTCCTTTCAGGTTGCAGGCCACACCAGAGGTTAATATTTGACCGATTTGGGGAATGTAGCTTTCTGATATAAATCGGAGATTACGGACATCCAAAACACAACATACTTGTAAAGGTAACAATACAGCAAAGCAACACGCACAACGGTATTCACAAGAGAACAACGGACATCTGTCCGAGAACCATGGTGACGCAGGCCAAGCTAAGTGATGCGATACTAAGAAATCAATTAAAGGTCGGTTTAAACTGTGCCTTAAATAGAACGTAAAACTTCATGAATTACAAAGCGCACCATAACATTCCTATAAAGCCTAACTACAGGAGTTTGGAGACGGAAATTTTCCAATGACTGCCAAGTTTGGTTTAGACGAAGATCAAGTACACAGCAAACAATGAAAAATGGCGCATTATGACATGACTGGGCCCCTCTCACAACTTGTCTTCAACAAAATGTTCATAACTGATGCATAGAGTACGGGAAAATTTGACAATGTTGCCTGATTTGGTCATGGCTTTAAACGGACGAGAACAAGTGCGAACGTCCCCCAGCAGGTCGCGTGTTAAGAGCTCTGCATTTGCATACAGAATGCTGGCTTTCACGCTCTTCTGTCCCTCCCCCTCCCGCCAGACTTGGGGAATGACGTTTCCGCTCCCAACGCATTTTTTCTACGCTGTTTTTGAGCTTTGAAGCGCTAAAGGTGAACAGTATAATGTACGTGCGTGGCGTTTAATTCAGCACTCCTGGGTTCATACAAGTAAAAGGGATCGATAAATATCCGTGTGCAACCAATGTGCATTAGTGAAAAATAAACAGTACATTCAAACGTCATTTCAAATTTGAAGAGAAACCCAGTAGGCCTCCCATGTTAGGCGATCCAGAAGGCGTCTTAACGGCTGAATGCCTATAGTTTGGGCACTATGGGGCACACACACAGAACGTCACCTCGGGCGGAGAAGGCATCGCATCGGCAGGATAAAATTACCGCCACAACTATCTGTGGTTACGAAGACGTACATTATCCCTTGTTACAAAGACGTTAGGGGCTGGGGCTATTAGGGGATATATATATAGGGGCTGCTATTACCGGGACGCTATCACAATTGCAAAACAGTCGTTAAACCATTTGTGTAGTTCCATAACGTAAAATGGAAACTGAGACCTCTTCGAATCGGCACCCACCAGTCTAACAGATACATTTGACTTTCATGCGCTAGCAAATTTCAGCTCTCTGTGTACTTGATATGAATTTTTGATAAACCTGTTGATATCGGGGAGGGAAAGTCATTATCTTGAACAGCCTGGTGCAAGGAAAAGCTCTCAACGGTCAGCCGTTCATAGGGAATGATATCTGTAATATAGTCCCCGCCGTGGCCTAATGGGTAACCAGCAGGACAACATAGTCCGGAGAGTGGAAGGCACTGGGTTCGACTTCTAGAGCGGGCATCTGCATATGAACCGATAAGGACAGGGTCAGCAAGTCACAGAGCGGCCTGTGGTGCAGTCGAACGGCACGATAACGATCCTCTAGCGCTCTCTGGTTGGTGTGCGCCCGGGTAAAATTACATCGTACGTGGGAGCACATGGGTGGCAGAGGAAGGGTCCGGAAACTAGTTCAACTTCGCATGGACTCCAATCCATACACCGCCCACTCCACCACGTCAGGACCATTTTTCCCATCTGCATGAGCTTCCCAGTTCTCAACTGCCAATGTGTACAGATCTATAACAACAGACAAACTACAGGACAGAAAGAGGGAAACGCGGGGGGGGGGGCAGGTTCAATTTCCACAACTTTAAGCGATTTTGCTTTTGTTTTAACCTGATCTGCATTAAAAACTGACAATGAAAGTTCGCTGTCTGCATCGCAACTACAAGTCAGTACAACGCCTCTGTCACAGGGTGGAAAGATATGCAAAAATCGTAATTCGCTTTTTGTGGAACATTCAGTTCGTATGTAACCAAATAAAGAAAGCAAGTTTTAACAGTCAATAGGCAACTATTTTAGACTTCCAAGACCCAACATATCTTGCTTATATGCTACCAGGTCCTGGGTGAAGCGACAGAACCTTCAACATTGCCATGCCTATAAATTTTAAGGCACAGTGATGAGCTACTTTGCATACGTTTCAGCAGCAACCTTTCAGCAGATTCATGTGTGCTGTTTATAATTATAACTGTTGTTATAATTATATCTGAGTATGTAGTTATAACTGTAGTTAAATAAGGTTAAACTGTTTTAAATATCATGATTCTGCTGTGACCAAACCATGACCTTTCAGCAGATTAAAATAAGCAGAGGTTTTGATGTCTGCGATAACAACGACTCCTATGGATAAATTCATAAAGATGCAAAGCTATAACAAGCAGGTCATGGTGCTCACCCTGTCAAAAGGACTGGACAACATTCATTACTTACCACCTGCTGGTGGGATGCCAGAGGTATCCTCCATTGCCCTTTGCAGTATGACTCAGCAGCACCTGGAACAACATATCTCTCTGTGATGTAGGCTACTTCACGACTGGTAAGCTACCATTTGCTGATCACTTGAGAGAGCAGTGGTCTTACCATCCTGGTGAGACAGGTTACTCCTGTGAGTGAAATTTGTTTGACATTTAGCTCATGAGTCAGCTGGTAACTGGCCTATCAGCCAGAGCCCTGCTGACTGCCTGACTACTGCATGACTGTTTCATAGTCTCAGAGGAAGGTTAAACTGTCCCTGCAACATCAGCTGTTACCTGGAGCAGCATGATCAGGTGTGAGATTCAGAGACCATGAGATAAGCTATGCCTAGCACACCTGTTCACAAATGTAACTCTGGAAAATTAATCAAATGAGATGTGTTAGATGAAATTCCCAAAGCCATGATATAAATAAGCAAACCACAAAAATGTAAAATACAAACCCACATGATTCCAAAAATGTGCTTAGCACACATTCTGACAAACACAACAAACAGGATGGGCACTATGATGCATGACAGTTAGATTGGATAAGTGACACCTTGCTGTTGTAGAGAATGGATGTCATATCCTGAGCAATTCAAAGATTTTGCTGTTGTGTCCATGAACTTGCAATGGTCAGAAGCTTTTTAAAGTAAAGATACAAACAAATCCCTACCATGTGCCAGTGACCAGTCTCATTTTTGTTATGACAATGTCCTTCAGGACACATGCCATGATGTTTGAATAGTTAGCATTTCCTCAGTTTATTTTTTTAACCTCTTCCCTTATAATTACCAGTAACAATGTTTACACAGTAACAGACAATTTCCAAAGAACATGGAAGGCATATCAATTTTAACCCAAAAGTTCACTGCTAAGTGTGTTAACTGTCTTTACATTTATGTATTTTTAAAGAAGGAAATATGTTATCCATAAGCAGAAGCCAAGTATCTATGTTTGCACCAATCCTCAGCTAGTATTAATGAACACTGGTTACACACCACACATGGACAAATTTTGCAGACTTTCAAAAATAATCTTTTTAATGGCTTAGACAAGGGTTGGAGGTCTGGTTTTTATTCCTTGGATCAGAGTATAAATGTTGATTTGGAGGATGAAATTTTGCCAACAGTAGTACTGGTTCAAGTTGGTGTTCTTGGTGTAAGTCACTTATGATATCATACCTGCTTCTTTCTGAATGGCAAAAATCATTTACCTGCACAGTTAGAAATTCATCAACATGGTAATAATGCAGCTTTATGATGGAGGCACAAGATCAAACACAGGGAGCATAAAATGTTTTTGGAGTACATATTTCCTGGTGTTCTTCAGCACTTAAAAACAGCACCTTTTCCAGCTCTGGCTCAGATAACACAGGTATAGTTCCCTGATCTGTGGCTACTTTGGTACCCCCAATATTGCTACACACCCACAAAGATCTGTGAATTTAGCAATTCAATATGCCATCATATGAAGGACAGTTAACCACAATCCATTTCTAAAGTTTCATGCCTATCACAGCTCATACCTACTTTTCACTTTTGGCAGGAGTTTTATTGACATTAGTTGTGCAAACAGGAGTCCCAAGCACACAAAGCAACATTCACAGAATGATGCAAATTCTGTATGGTGATCATATTCCCAACACTACAATTCTACAACTCTATAATCTCCCAAATACTGCAATTGACGAGTAGTCAGTTGCAGCAGAGATGAAGATGCTTAGCAACATAAAGTAAAAGAAACATTAAATATCCTACAGAGAAAGTTTTTGGCAGAAACATAGGGAAAATGCTTTCAAAAATCAAGACAGTGGGCATATTTACCAAAGTTTTCGATGGCGATCTATCTCACGAAATAGCCGCTCTTGAGGCGAGATGCTTTCAAAGTTTCCGCGGCATTGTCAAGTACTATCAAAGGTTACATAGAGCCAATTTTGAACTTCAACCAAGTAAAATATGACTGAAACAAAACCAGCAACACCAAATCGCAAGCAAATCCAAAAGGAAGTTGATCAAAAAGAGCGCGGGCGAACGAACGTTATGCGCACTGTTCGTTTGTTGAAATTCAATTTTGCCGCTTATCCGCTTGTTTGTTCAAGGTCAGAAGTGACAGAAGTGACCACTAATTTGTGAATATCCCTAGTTGGCCTGCTTACCGCTTTTATCCGATACAGCCGATAAAGTGCCGAATCATTTATCATTAAATGAACATAAACTACAGATCGATACCACATATTCAGATGCGGAGGTACGCACCGCGCTTCAGGTGCATCATAGAAATTTCCTCTCAAAGACAAAAATGATTGCCGATGGCAATGAGAAAGCAGATAAAGCGCAATTGATTTCTTTTACCATGAGAAGGTAAATTCAATACATGGAATGCATTCAAAATTTTTAAACGACTTTTTCTACCAGGGGCGGATCTAGCGGCTCCGTTTGAGTGGGACAAACCAGAGTTTTCTGGGTCTAGATGGTAGGTCAGTGGATAGTCATTGACCGGGTGGGGGAGGGGAGTGGGGGAAGATGCTGGTCGTGAGTTCAGTGCACTTCAGTGGCTGAGTATGGATGATAGACTATCAAATGGAGTGGGCATGCAAGACGCTGGCCATAGATTGGATTTGGAGTTCCAGGAACTCCAAACTCTGAGTAGAAATGCCCATGTTTTTTAGGGGGGGGGGATTAATGACCATTTGCCCCTTTTTAATCGCGGTTGTGGGGGGTATGGCCGAGATGGCCCCCGTGCATCCGCCAGTGTTTTCTATAGCTCCATGGCGTTTGCGTCGATCACTAAATGCAATAAATGAGACGAAGACGAAGTATTAGACTCCATTCCGCTGCCAGTGTAGTGGACATTCGTCCTCGACCACGCCTCCACATTACATGACCCCCAAATTCCTTGGTGGACCGGGCTCTGGAGGTCTAGATGAACGTAAGTAAAACCACGGTCTCGTTTGACGAGGTCAGGGGCGGAAGTTAGTTTTTTTGCTTTTCGTTTTACCTGAATGGCGCCAGGGTTCACTTTCGCCAGTGGAGGTTACAATCCAACATGCCACACACACACGAAGTTATTGTAAACATCAAACAATGAAAATGCAGCTCTCGTTAACGTATTTTACTCCATGCGTACATATTGCATTTTGGGGGGGCCCATGCCTTTTTTGGAGAAAAACGGAATTTCCCGGCATCCTTAGGACCGCACAGAACAGCAGCTTTCTGCCAAAAGACAAAGCCTTTGAGGAGTTCGACCCGTGGAAAGAACGGTGGGTGAGAAACGTTCACCCTCTCGGCGTCCCAAGATGTTTGTGACGAGTTTATACGCAGCAGTGTTCAACCTCACAGCGAAAACCACAACCTCCTCACCATCGTATATTCGCTCTCATCTCATCACAGTGTCACCTCTGTCATAAATACTGCACAACCCATTCACCACCGACATCGACTACCTGAGCTGGCATCTCCATCAGAAAAGGAACTCGGCGCAATCCCCGCGTTCCGCTGTGTCCGCAGTGACTGGATCTGCGGCCTGTTCAGAGTGCAGCCCACTTCTCACGCGCCAGACACGACAGGGGCGCGCACGGCGGCGCGTGAAACCGCGGGGGTCCGGCGCCGCCCGGTGGCGGCTCGGAGGCGCCGGCCCCGCGCCAATGTTCGGGAAATCATCGGCCGGCCCGTGCGACCCGACCCGGCGGGCGGTCCGCGCAGCACTAGCACGCGACTACGGAGAGCGCGGCGGCGGCAGCGGCGGCGGCGGCGGCGCGCTAGTAGGAGCGGATGGCGGGCGGTACGGTGGCGCACTCCTGCTCGTCGAGGGTGTAGTCGATCACGGGCCGGTACGTCAGCTCCACCTGCCGGCGGGGAGGCGCGTCAGACGCGCGGCAGCCGCGGCCTCCAGTCGGGAGGGCCGGCACGCTGAAAACCAACGGCTAAGGTCCTGCCCAACGGTTTTTTTTTGCCTTCATTTTCTGCTGTATTCCCGTGCTGTTCAAAACGAGACGATCCCAAATGTGTAACACTACCCCACAGGAATGAACGCCAATGCAGTGCATCTACCGAGCAAGCAGGGATGAAGTAAAGCCGAGTATGTTACAGCAGTTGCGTTGCCCTCAATAAAGACGCCACCTCATTCCACTCCACTCGGCCCGACGGTGCCGTTCACCTCCAGTCGCCACGGAGCTTCCCCGACTCGGCCACGCACCTCGCCAGTCGCGATGTCCACCTTGCTGAGCGTGTGCTTCCTCCAGTGCTGGTCGATGGGCTTCGCCTGCTGGCCCTCCAGCGGCTTGCTGAAGTCCATCTCGTCGATGCGGTCCTTGAAGTCCTCGCGCGCGTGGGCGCCGCGCGACTCTTTGCGCGCCTCTGCCGAGAAGATGGTCTGCATGGCGTTCAGCATCAGGTTCTGCAGCTCCAGCGTCTCCACCAGGTCCGTGTTCCACACCAGACCGCGATCCGACAGCTGAAATAGGTCAACGGAAACAGGTCAGCGGTGACGGCCAGAGCTCGTCCAGTGACGTCACCGCTCTGCACTGACGACACATCGACTGCCGTGGTCGCAACATCGTAATGGCTTACACGGGTTGTCGCCGGAAGACAAGGCATGCGTGACCAGTCGTCACTGGACCCTGGCTTTCCCGTCTTTATGTATGACACTCGAACCTTTTGATCATGCCTTTGCCTCTCACTGACATAAAAAGAATGACCGCTTTATCCCTGAGTAACGGGCAACCTCATCTTCAAGCAGCCCTGAACGTGGTATGCTTAAAATGGTTCATAAGGTGCTCCAAATACAGATCTGTTCCAGATGCCTTTGATATAACTGTTCGAGCACGTCACATCAGTACGCGTAGATGTTAGTAATCGGCGTTCGCATTCTGACACTGCTAAGTGTGTAAATCGTTTCACGGCATATCCCACAAAATATATCACTCATTACTTATCAGTCTCTCGCACAGTGCAATTATTGCTTGGCTTCTTTAAAGTGGACCCACAACACCCGTTACTCGGCGTTACATACCTTCAGGTCTTCCATGTTCTCGTACACCTCCGTCATCTTGTTGCAGCCATCCTGCAACACCTCGCCGGTGCGGAAGACTGCCGCGTGGTTCTGCATCGTCTTCTGCATCTGCATGCGCAGGTTGGCCGTGGGCGTGATGCCGTCCGCGTGCCTCAATGTGTCCAGGTTGGCCACCGATGCCTCTCCGGCGTTCTGAGGGAAAACGACCGAGTGAATGTCCAGGCAAATACGACGAACTACGTAGCTGTGACTGGAATCTTGCGGCTAATGCTTAGAAAGCTATGCCACATCGCATCGCAGTGATCCGGCTTGCAAACTGATACTGAACCGGTCCTTCTCGATTCAGAAACCTGGCGCAGTCGGCGACTCGCAAATGTTACGTAATGTCGCCAAGGGCATCGTCTGCTAATGAACGCGAGAAACACCCGGGGCGGCCTGGCAAGGACCCAGCCGAGACCTACCCGCCGTCGCGTCTAAGAATAGCCGCCGGTGCGACGCACCGTGACGCAGCGTTACGTAAGGGGCCGCGTCACGCCCTCGGTCTGGCCGGGACCTCGGCGGCCGGCGGCGGCACGGACTGGCCGCCTGTTAGCGGTGGCACCGCAGGCCCAGCCGAAAGAGACATCGGTCCTCAACGCACATTTCCCAAAGCATTCGGCTGAAATCATGCTGCCGCACGCATCCTCAAACATAGACTTCTAGCTTATGCAGGCGTCATTCATACTCGCCTACCATGCCCAACAGCCAAACACTAGCCAACAGATGGCTTTCGTGGCTGTTTGGAGAGTGCGATTTCGGCTTGGTCAGCCGCCGACCGAACCAGAACTGCACGATCGAAATCGCCCCATGATCCACCTCCATCGTTCCCGCCCGCCATCGCCGACCGCGCGACCGAGCCCGCGCCCGCGGACGCACCTCGCTGATGGGGCCGACCGGCTCTCCGGGCTTGTGGTCGGCGGCGATGCTGTGGGCGCAGGCGCGGCCGAACACGACCAGGTCGAGCAGCGAGTTGGCGCCCAGCCGGTTGGCGCCGTGCACGGAGGCGCAGCCGGCCTCGCCGGCGGCGTACAGGCCCGGCACCACATGGTCCTGGCCGTTGGTGTGCTGGATCACCTGCGGGCCGGGCACGGGTCAGTCGGCTGGCCCGGGGACGGTGCGAGAAGGGCGGGCACGGTTAACGGTCGCTGAGACTGGATGCCGTACTACCCTGGTGTCAGATGACCATGTCTAACAGATCAGGGTCTCCTGCGCCGAAAGACCACAAACTCAATTTGCCCACCATTTGGGGCCACAATCACATAGGTAGGTGGGCCAATCAGGTAACGTCACGTTCCAGCACAATCCACATCGGTCCAAGAACTCACCTCTGCAGCTATGCTCCATTTCAGAGTTCATATAAAATCCCATGTCCCTGTGAATATGACTATACATCATCGCAATACCCGGGCCATCTGCCGCCGCCCTACCCAGACCCATCTTGCCCCCCCCCCCCCTCCGGCCGGCGTCGCACCTGTCCGCGGTAGTTGGTCGGCACGCCGCCCATGTTGTAGTGCACGGTCGGCAGCACGGGGATCGGCTCGCGCGTCACGTCCACGCCGGCGAAGATCATGGCCGTCTCGGAGATGCCGGGCAGGCGGGCGGCCAGCTGGTCCGGCGGCAGGTGGTGCAGCTGCAGGTACACGTGGTCCTTCTCCGGACCGACACCCCTACGGAAGACCACAGTGACGTCAGGTGGGCTTGCTGCAGGTTGACGCGGTACTTCTCCAGACTGACAACTCTGCAGCAGACCGAGGTCAGGCAAGGTCACGTCACGTCAGGTGGTGCAGGTTCAGGCAGACATGATCGTTCTAATTTATACATGGGTGGAGGTGACGCTGGGTTAGGTACAACAATGCAGCTGCAAGTGGACCACATCGTCCTCAGAGCCTACGCCCCTGCTGATGAGACGTCAGTCTAAATCGCGTCAGGATGCTTCATCAGCTGGTCCACTTCACAGGCAAAAGAAGTCACTTTTAAACTGCAATTCAGGAGACTGACAAGGGCCAGGAGATACAGGTCTTGCCAAAAAGAAGTATTCCTCTTCAACTCCATCCCATCCAAGAACACTCAGCTAGCCCAGGTTCGATTAGGCCAAAGCAGGTCTGCCATAATGTACCTAAGTCTATTTGAGACAGATAAGGTGAGGTTTTAGAGCCATTCACTGACACACCAGGCATTCCAGGATTGGACTGATACTAGACGACATAGCAATGGTGCATTTCCTGTTTTAGAATGAATTAATGGATTATATAACCACTACACATACATCATTGACACATGTCCAGGTTTCACAAATATCAAAGATGAGATGCAAAGAAAGGCAAATGCTATCCAGATCTCCGCATTAATCTATGACAACCATATTTCACTTCATATATCAGCAACAGCCTCAGAACAAAATTCATAGCTTCTGACAGTAGTGGTTCATACCTTAAGCATGCATATACATCTCAAGAAATCCAGACCAACGAGTGTATGTATTAAGTGGCAGGACGGCGCCAGACCGTTTCTATCAAGTTTCCAAGGTCGTCGCCCTCGCCAACCAGTCGTCCGTCCCCGAGACGAGCGGCCGCCTGCCCGCCTCACCTGCCCTCGCGGATCTCGATGGTCATGCTGCGCGAGACGACGTCGCGCGACGCCAGGTCCTTGGCGACGGGCGCGTACCGCTCCATGAAGCGCTCGCCCTCCGAGTTGATGAGGTAGCCGCCCTCGCCGCGGCAGCCCTCGGTGATCAGGCAGCCGGCGCCGTAGATGCCTGGCCACGGTCACGACAGGCAGCGTGAACAGCACGCAGCGTCACGGCGGACGGCTACTGGCGATAGGGAACGGCGGACAATACGCGGCGAACACGCGGAGAACGGAGCAGCGATGAGGACCAGGGTACAGTGGTGTGGCTGGTAGCAAACACCTAGAGAATTAGTTCATTTTGCCGTGGCTCACGATGAGTGTGTGCCTCCTACAGCCCGCCCCAGCACTCTTCCTGTTCAGAGGCGACTGGGCAGACGCAACCGCTGCGCAACGCACCTGTCGGGTGGAACTGGACAAACTCCATGTCCTGGTTGGCCAGGCCGGCGCGGGTCACCATGGCCGAGCCGTCGCCGGTCGAGGTGTGGGCGCTGGTGCAGGAGAAGTAGGCCCGCCCATACCCTCCCGTCGCCAGGACCTGTCGTACAAAAAAAAAAAAAAAAAAAAAACACTGGTGACATGCCATCGCGTCCAATTACATGCACAGAATTCGCTGAAAACACTCTAAATGACACCACAGGGTTCACCTCTTCCGCCGGCAGACCATTGCTCTACGACGCCAAACTCATCACACACTCATCGCACACAAACAGGGACATGACAACCAACCCCCAAAAAAACATAAGCTTCTGCCTATCGGGCCCTCAAACGCAGCTGAGACACCGTCGTGTCGGACCAGGTGCTGCCGTCACCGCCGACCCCCTGGCGGCACTGACCGTGTTCTTGGCGCGGAACCGGTGCAGCGAGCCGTCCTCCAGGCAGAGCGCGATCACGCCGCGGCACTCGCCCTCCTCCATCAGCAGGTCCAGCGCGAAGTACTCGATGAAGTAGTTGCAGTCGTAGCGCAGCGACTGGCCGTAGAGCGTGTGCAGCAGCGAGTGGCCCGTCCGGTCGGCTACGCAGCAGCACCTGTGAGCCTGGCCGCCCTGCGGACGACAAGTCGACAGCTCAGACGGGGGAACTGGCCATGGCGAGTACGTGCTCAAACGGGACAGGTGGTCAACTGGGGGGGACGTGCAATGGCTGCACCGGAGCTGACCACCGATAAAAGCCGCAACTCTCTTCGGTCGCAGTCGAGGAGATGTTTCAGCTATGTGAATTGCATAATAGAGGGCAGACAAAAAGAAAAGTAACAATGCAGAGAAAACAAAGAAAAAAGATGGGAATGCACCAACAGGCATCTCACTTTTCAGCGGCTGCAACCAATGAACGAATCCAATCAAACCAAACCGCATGCAGAGCACGTCTACAATTTTCATCTCTTCTTTCAGAACCCCCATCCAGACTACATCTGCAACCAGCCTATTGGTATCTGAACAAGAACCATTTCCACCGCACCTTTCCGAATTTGAGCGACTGTCCTCCAAAGGCGCGCTGGTAGATTTTGCCGTCGTTGGTGCGACTGAACGGCATGCCGTAGTGCTCCAGCTCAATGACGGCCTTGGGAGCCTCGCGGGTCATGTAGTGGATGGCATCCTGGTCGCCCAGCCAGTCGGAGCCCTTCACGGTGTCGTACCTGGCCAGAGATTGCACACCATTACCACAAAATCACGTTTGTACTCAGAGGTCAACTTCGTGAAGTGTTATGGGTAATGTCAACAAATCACAAATGGAATGAGAGCTGTCACCGGCATATCCACACTTTCCTGGCAAACCGTTTACATGCAAAGATGCATGACATGCAAACACTCCACGCAGAAACACTCAAGTTCTGCAGTTGAATATGTAAGTTTCCTACCTTTCCCCTAACACAGCATCACGGAAATGCCCCCCACTCACAGACAGAGACCCTGACTGTCCACTGCTCACATATGCCACTGCCAGTTGTCGTCCTCCATGTTGCCCAGCGCGGCGTTGATGCCGCCCTGCGCCGCCACCGTGTGCGAGCGCGTCGGGAACAGCTTGGTGATGACGGCCGTGCGGAAGCCCTCCTCGACGAGGCCGAAGGCGGCGCGCAGGCCGGCGCCGCCGGCGCCCACCACCACTGCGTCGTACGTGTGGTCCACCACCGGGTAGTCGCGCGAGATCTGCCGGCCACGGGCGGGTAATGGGCGGCAGGGCGACGGGCGGCGTCCGGCACAATGCACTGGCTGCCAGCTCTCTCGAAATCGGCAGGGATAGCAATGGCAAAACCGCGTGCCTGGCCATGACCTGCAGTATGAAGATGTAATAAACACTACCCATTTTGTTACTTGACAAGAAAATCAGGATTAAGTGTTGGGAAGTGCAAGTTCATTTAACATCCGATCCAACAATTAACAACAGAACATGAAGACTACACATAAAGATGTAACAAATGCAAAAAAGAATAAGGTTTGCTCATCACAGTAGAATGCTTACCTGAGCTGAGCGTGATGCATTGGCATTTGGTGTTCTTCCTTCTATGGTGAAATGGAAATTACGCAGAGACGATGTGGCTCTTATTGCCAGTGATCCCTGACAACAATGAAACATAAGCTTAGTTACCAGATCCAAATTCTAACATTTTTCTTTGGGGGGGGGGGCAAAATCTAAATGGTTAAGCTTGAGGAAAACAGCAAATGTTCATAACTTAGCCAATTCTTCTATTCTGTCACATTCATGTCCTTAAAGCTATGTGCCAATGTAAGATATGTTCAGCGAGTTCCACAAAGATTTTAAAAATTACCAAGGCCACATGGACTTCATGTATCCAGCGATGTCTTCACATTTCTAAGAAAGGCCAAGGATGAAATAATACTGGACTAGTTAGCAAACTGTCTTTTTTAACAATGGCATGGTTCAAAGACTCCTAAAAGAGAACTCTGTATTCACTGTTTCCACATGCCTCACAGGAATACTCCTTCCTTTACATTATCCTTGGTATTCCATGGGTAATGCATGATAGAAATCTTAATATGTATGATAAAATTTTGCCAGTCTGTAGGCTGCTAAACCAGACTACAGACCATGGCAAGTTTACGGAACACCTCGTGGCCACAACAATGAGTGTTAATGCACATTTATGTTTCTCATGTGCTCTCATGAAAACCAAGAGCTTTGGTTTTCCTGTGCACACAAGAGGGGATATACCACAAAAACACAGCAAGGTTGCCTGGAAAAGCCAATCAAGACCATGAAGCACTGATGCACAATCTAGTGGTCCTGATGATTCTCTTCCAAACATCTGGCACACCTTGCAGTCAGCCTGGAGGAAGTATGACCCAGACTGCAAATCATGACAGGTTTTGGCAAAATCTTGCTGGCATACACCAGACAGTTCATGCCAGCTCAGGGGTGCACTTTGCTATTCCAAGGCATGCAATGAGTGATTCTAGCAAACACACAGATGTTCAGGTGTGCACAGCATATGCCATCACTAAAAAATGACTTGGCAAAATAAAACAGCAAATTCAATGGAGAAAAAACAATGCAAAGTACTACACAGACTGTGAAGCACAGGAATGTGGGCCACAACTGTCACATTCAATAGTTTCCAAATTACTGTCAAATTCAAGCATTTCTTGGTGGAAAACTGTGTCAGCTTTCACATTCACTGAAAACTATGCTGAATGAAGGATGTTAAGATGTCTCTTGGCACAAAAATGGGCTTATGATCTCATAATTTTTCCATGCTGTAGATTCTGACATGCAAATATGCAGCATATGCTACAAGATTTGTTTGGAGGAAGTCATTAAAAGATGGCAAGTTGCCAGGCATGGCAAGTCTGTGTACCTCATCCAAGGTGTTTTTTTGGTTTTAATGAGTGCATTTGATAACACCTAAGTCTTCAATAACCACAACATTGCAGTGTTTTCTCCAACAGAACTGAGTACTATGGCATCATTAAACTTTCTTTTTTGGGTTAGCTAGATATATTTGCTATGTCACAAGCAACCTTTTTTGACACCAAAATAGACCATATGAAGAAAACTGGGTATTCATGGCGCAGGCTTCTCACTTCTCATATCTCCCGAAATCCGCGTAGTTCCCGAACGAAATTGGCACCAAAAGATGCGCAATGAAGAAATAGCATGGTCCAAGGCGCTTTGTGCCTTGAAAACGTTATCAACTTCGGCAAAATAATCGCCTGAAGCGATCGACTTACCCACCGTCTCCACTACCAGCACGATCTCAAAGCACGAAGCATCTTAAAGAGACAGATCAACGACAGCCCTCAAGGATTGACATTTCAGAAGGCCTCGTGAAATATGACGTCATGGAAAGATTCACTAAAACGCAACATTCTCGAAACTTGACAAAGGCTAACAATGGCAATGAAACGGAACAGGGAGGTGGACTGGGACCAAACAAGGACAGACATGAGTGTCTGCAAGGGGCAAGGGCGGGTCCAGGACTTTGCCAGGAGGGGGAGGGGGGAATGGTCAGTGCGGGTTTCCCTCCCGGCCTTGGCCCCAATTTTTTTGCCCTTCAGATATAGAAAAACGTTGATTTTCTAGTGTCCTGGTTGGAATATCAGATATAATTCCGCGATTTTTATAGTGTAAAGCAATCGACAAAATCCGATCACTTCAAAGAATGTGAAAAAAATGTTGCCTTTTTTACAAAGTGGCCGAAATATGACAACAGCGGTGGGATTTTAGACGGCTGCGTCCATCCTTTTACTTGAAATGTCGTTTCTGTTGTTCAGGAGTCCCTCTGTCCCCTCGTAGCTTTTGGAGGCTATTTTGCTAGGTTGTTGGTGGTTTCGGATCGTCCGCCGTGTCAGGGCCCTTAAGTGGTCCCAGGTCCGTCTGAGACTGTTAGCGAGGCCCCGACTGCCAGATATAGCCCATGTAACAGAGGAAGACCCCTGATACTGGCGTGGAAACTACCGGAGACGTCCAGAGGGCGCATGACACTGCATATGGGCTCTGAAATCACCAAAAGAACTTTTGTAACTGCCAAATGGCGCATGAGACTGCAATTATGGTCCCCAGGGACGACAAGAGGAGCACCTAGAACAAGTAGTCCACGAGTCTGCTGGAGAGGGGTCTTTGGAGGCCTTTGAGACCGTTCACTAGCGGTCTCTGGTAGGGGCCACTGAGATGACCAGTAAGGCCCCTGAAACTACTAAGCCTTGAGACGTCCAGACAACTCCTGAAAAGGCCAAAGGACCTGAAGCATTGCCAGAGGCGCCTCTGTCACGGCAGAGAGACTTACAGAGGACCTTTGTTACTGCCTGAGGGGTTTAATTCCCGAGGGGCGACAGGAGGAAACCCGAGATGGCTTAAATGTTCTTGAAACTACCAGATGGGTCCTACCCGAAGTGTCTAAAAGGGACCTGAGACCACTAAAAGGCCCTGACACGGCGGACGATCCGAAACCACCAACAACCTAGCAAAATAGCCTCCAAAAGCTACGAGGGGACAGAGGGACTCCGGAACATCAAAAACGACATTTCAAGTAAAAGGATGGACGCAGCCGTCTAAAATCCCATCGCTGTTGTCATATTTCGGCCACTTTGTAGGGGAACAAAACGCAACATTTTTTCACATTACTTGAAGTGATCGGATTTTGTTGATTACTTTACACTATAAAAATCGTGGAATTATATCTGATATTCCAACCAGGACACTAGAAAATCAACGTTTTTTTATATCTGAATGGCAAAAAATTGGGGCCAAGGCCGGGAGGGAAACCCGCAATGACCATTCCCCCCTCCCCCTCATGGCAAAATCCTGGATCCGCCCTTGCCCCTTGCAGACACTCATGTCTGTCCTTGTTCGGTCCCAATCCACCTCCCTGTTCCGTTTCATTGCCATTGTTAGCCTTTGTCAAGTTTCGAGAATGTTGCGTATTAGTGAATCTTTCCATGACGTCATATTTCACGATCTGTCTCTTAAAGATGCTCCGTGCTTTGAGATCGTGCTGGTAGTGGAGACGGTGGGTAAGTTGATCGCTTCAGGCGATTATTTTGCCGAAGTTGATAACGTTTTCAAGGCACAAAGCACCTTGGATCATGCTATTTCTTCATTGCGCATCTTTAGGTGCCAATTTCGTTCGGGAACTATGCGGGTTTCGGGAGGTATGAGAAGTGAGAAGTCTGCGCCATGAACACCAAAAACTGGCACTGGAAGGGGCTGTAATACAGCAACTGAACCATAATAATAGAATTTTCCCAGGCTTGCATTGCTCTAATTGTCTATGCTCATGGTGTGCAATTATATGGTCCAGATGCACACCAGTGTGCATTCTCAGTGATTGAGGCACATCTCAAGCATGCACATACCACACTGCAATCCAGGGTATGCTTAGTGTCATCAGTGACCAGTGTAATGTAGGTCTTTTTTAAAACAAATTTCTGCCACTACATCTGACAGCCCAGGATCCTACTATGACAGAAATGCATGATGAAATGTAATCCATGTGCTGGCATACAGGCGCATGTGAGAAATGACAGAACATGACAAATCAACATGAACTGAGGAATGAAAACACAGGTAAAAAAGGGCTACTGGATGTTACATTAAGAGAATTCAAGTATCATAATGGAAATAAAAGGTACAAGTGTCTCATTTTCTGACAGCCCCCATCAATGATTGCAATATATGACAAGGAGGCCGCAAAACATTGATTTCTTCCCACAACCATCGTGTACCTCGGGACTTGTCTGCCCACTTACCCAGAAGCCCAACTAGATAACAAAATGCACATCAATTTAACCTTCCCAATGGGAAACCTGATAGATATATGCAACTTAGTTGCAGTCTCAATATTCCCCAGTGTCTGGACCTGACATCATGGTATTACATAACATAACGTGCCAAACGTGACGCATTTTTGGTGCACCGAATCCGTCAGACACTGGCACAACAAAACGTCAAAATGCACCAAAGACCCAATCATGACGGCAGATAATCTTACCGCACGCGGGGAAAACCATTTGGCGCCCAGGGTCCCCGCCGCACGACATAACGATGCCATAGCTGGTCAAGTTATGTGTCCTACCCGCGCTCAGCACGCGCGATTCGCAGCAGACTAAATGCTGGGCCGCTAGGGTTCTTGCCATTTAGAGACAAGTACGCAAGTTTTTCATCTACCGATTTTCCAAGCTCTCACAGCTGAGTATTCATGTATATGGAAAAAATGACTACTTAAAGCAATTTTCTGCTGCAATGACGGTAAAATGATAACTGTTTGAATTTTTTCATTAAATAGCATGTTGATTCTAGATTTATTCATTCTTTGAAAAAAGCAAATAAAGAGAATATGTCGATGAATACATAATGTTTCAAACAGACATGTGGAGGGTAAGACTTGTCGTCACTCAACTGAGATTTTTTTTAACAATAATGCAACTTTGTTTCCATTAAATGCTTCAATATTTCAAATATTTTCCAATATGATTGGCATTCAGCTGTCACATTTGTAAGTCTCCCGCCGCATAATAAGTTACGTAATTACAAAGCACTCCAAGGATATCTACGGGGGTCCACGGTTCTCTACCTGGTTCAGTTGCCGCGCTTAGGTGACAAAAGTTAAGTTGCAAAATTGATAATGTATAATATTGCTTTCTTTCGCCCATTGGATGGATACTCCTCGGATTTGTAATCGCCGGGTAGTGCGTTCGAGTCTGCAGACCGCCAACCCTTGATCGGTGATATGTGCGTCGTGGATCGGACACCGGACTCCTGAACCGAAGTGGCTGTGGACTGTAACTCAGATCTGCCAATACGACGTAATCGACGCCTGGGACTTCACTTAACCCTATTCCCGGAGGGCCAGACGGTATGGTCGATTCCCGGCAAGGGGGGCGGATTCGGCCCCCCCTGAGATCTCGAGAACTACTTGTCCGATTTCATCGCAACAAACGGCAATCGATTTGCCGTGACGTAAACTACATTTTTATAAAAAGAAATTTTCAAAAAATTGAAATTTGTGGATACAGGGGGCAAAAATGTCAAAATGGGGAGTACTTTTGGACCTCTTATAACTCCGTCGTTTATGGACCGATTTCGATGAAACTGGCATGAATCGAGAGATTATGGATAGGGCTTTTACCATGGGTCCACAAATCTGAAATTTTGAGAAAATTCATGGACATTCACAAACTTTCAAAAATGGGAGGATTAGTTTTCTAACAACTGAATGAACAAAATAGGCAAATGCCCTTTTTGGCTTCTGCTAGTCATGTTATACTAAAGAAGTATAAATTGCATTACAATGTTTGTATAATGTTAGCATAGGCGGTGCCAGGGACATGAAGAAGGGGGAACTGTCACGGTCACACATTTCTCAGATCAACTTGTGACCTTTGACCTTAAATGACCTCCAGTGACCTTGGGGTCACTTGGAATGATCTCCTGTGCATTTAATATTATCTGTAAACATTTTCATTTCATAATCATTTGAATTCACTCTATTTGGAAAATTTCATTTTATGGCTATTGCGATATAGGGTACGAGCACTGACATTTTAGGTCATAGCTCCGTGACCCGACCTGATATCAAGCTGAAACTTGGTACACAAGTAGAGGGCACCCTTCTATGTCATATATATTCCGGGTTTGGCATTTGAAAAAATGGCGCCGAAATTATGGCGAAAAAAACAAATTGTGACTTTTGACCTTGACCTGACCTTGTAAAATGACTTCAGACAAACAAAATTATATCTGCACATTGCCCAACTATTTAGCTATACATCCATATGAAGTTTTAAGTTCTAGCTTTAAAACTCTGTTTTTGGCAGACATTTTCATTTTACCCTCAACATGGCCAAAAATGGCATGAGGTGCCTCCCAAAAACGTTGTCTGGCTCCACCCCTGAGCAAAATAGAATTTTGAAATTTTGTCACAGCACGTAGAAAGAATAGCTAGGAAAAGTGACCAAGTTTCGTGAAGCTGCGTTAAAAAGCCTGGAATTGGCAAGCAAAAAACCCGAGGGGGGGCGGATTCCGCCCCCCCGCCGGGAATAGGGTTAAGAGCCTTGGCCAGTAAGCTAAACATCCTGATTTCCTGACCCACAAATAGACAAACGCACCAGCCCAGCCAAAGGGAGCCATTCCCCTCTCTTAGGCCTGCATGTTGTGTGAAAACCATGGCACATTGTCTTTCCAGCAGGCAGTTTTCATGTGATTTCAGTTCATACTGAGCTCTGCCCACCCCCCCCCCTGAAGAAATGCTGGCCGTGCCCCTGGACAAATGCCAATGTGTTGTTCATCTTTTTTAGATGGCAGAGTGATACCTGACAGGATGGACAGATCACAAATGATTGCCATTTCTAAGCTATCTTGCATCAGTATGGACCACACCCCAGACATTATGAAATTGTTGAAAGTTGGGTGCACTGAAGTGATGTATTGAACTACGTGAAAATTTTGAAGGATGAGGACCACTGTTTAGCCCATTTCTTCCATGCAGCACCATAGGCATAGTGCTGTTTTTGTGATGTTTGGTATGCAGCTGCATTTGCTACCCACATCTAGGTTGGCCCATGTTTGCAGTCATTCGGTAGTGTAAACTTTGAGTTGTCTGATAGCACTGTTATGATATTGATTATAATATGGTACTGAGTACAATTTCTGTTGAATACAAGTTACAGGACACTTTACCAGTGTTTTGGGATGTCAACAAGAATTTTCAATCCAGATCACTCCAGACCTGCATGATAAATTTTCAGGATGTCATGTTTACCATTTTGACTTGATGTGAATAGTCTGATGAGATTGTGAATTACTCTTTCTCATTTTTGCTTCTTTCAGAAATGGAGAATGGCTCTGAAAAACCTGAGTTGTTTAACCAGATTCAGCAGATCTGCATTAGGATCATCAGTGAACCAACTCTGAAGAATGTACAACATCTTGACAGCATCCTCAGAGACCATTTGGAAAAGGACAGCTCCATGGATGCCCTCCAGGAATACATCTTATTTCCAGTCCACACTATCCTCAAGCAGCCCAAGAGGGATGAGGGGCTCACCATTGCCTGTCTTGAGCTGATGATGACCGTGCTGGAGCGTACCACGACCCACAGCCCTGCCATGGTTGCTGATGTCTTCCCTCGGGTGTTTTTGCTGCTGGGCCGCGGCGCCGGCGAGCCTCAGCCGCCGCAGACGAGCGAGGAGCTGCGCCTGGCGGCCGTGCGCTGTGGCACGGCGCTGGTGCTGAGCTGCGCGCCGCCGGCGCTGGAGGCGCTCTACTCGGAGCGCGGCCGGCTGCCGCTGGGCCACGCCGTGTTCCACCTGGCGGCGGCGGCGCGGGGCGAGCGCAGCCGGCCGCTGCGGCTGGCCGCCATCGACGGTCTGCTGGCGTGCGCGGGCGCCGAGCGGCCGCTGCCGGCGCCGCTGCGCCGCCGCAGCTCGCGCGTGTTCGTGGCCCTGCTTCCGGGCGTGCTGAGCGCGCTGCATTCCGTGTTCGCCGGCGACGTGAAGCAGGGCCACCGCGTGCTGGCGCGCGCCGTGCACGCCTGGGCGGCGCTCGTCTGCCACGTCCTGGGCGACGCGGCCGTGGCGGACGACGCGGCCGAGCCGGAGCCGGAGCCGGCCGACGCGCGGCTGCCGGCCGTGGCGAGGACGGAGGCGTGGCTGCGCGACACGGCGGCGCGCCTGCAGGCCATGCTGCCGGCGCTGACGCCGCTGACGCGCCACCACCAGGCCGACGTCAGGCTGAGCGTGGTGCGCCTGGCTGAGAGCGTGCTGACGCAGTGCGCGCGGACGCTGGCCGGCTGCGCCTCGCCGCTGCTGCGGCTCCTCATCCTGGTCACGTGCGACGAGCAGCCGGCGGTGCGGCGGGCGGCCGAGGCGGCGCTGGAGCAGGTCCAGACGCGCGTCATGTCCAAAACGCTGGTGGAGGCTATCGAGGAGGACTTCTACTCGCTGACAACGCGGCTGCCGGCGGTGGTGCGCAGCCACGACGTGCAGGCGTCGCTGGTGCAACTCTCCCTGCTGGAGGGCTACCTGCACGTGCTGGGGCCGCACGTGCGCCAGCTGACGGCGTCGGCCGCGCACGTGCGCCGTCTGCTCGATTGCCTGCGGCAGGTGGTGGAGCTGCGCACGGACTCGGCCCTGGTGCCGTACGTGACCACGTGCGGGCCGACCGGCGCCGCCGACCGGTTTCCGGACTTCAAGCGCTTCCGGCACTTTGACGAGCCGGAGGTATGGCGGCGCGTGTGCTCAGCGTGTCGCCTGCTCGGCTGCTACGGCGATCTGGCGACGCTGCTCGAACTACTCGACACGGAAGCGGACGAGGACCGCGTGCTCTGGAACCAGCTGGTGCTGGGCCAGGAGCCGGCGCTGCTGGCGGCGCGCGGCGTCCAGCCGCTGCCCGAGCTGCACGAGCTGCTGGACCCGGAGCCGCTGCTGCAGCTGGCCGAGCCGTCGCAGCCGGCCGTGTGCCGGTGCCTCGGCCTGGAGGGGCTGGCTCACGTGGCGCGCGTGACCGGCGGTCGGCACGCGGCGCTGCACGTGCTGGCGCTCTGTCCTGTGCTGGAGGCGGCCGGCGGCGGCGAGCCGCTCGTGGCCGAGGCGGCGCGCGCCACACTGGCCGCCATGGCCGGCGAGCGCGGCGTGGCGGCGCTGATCGGCGACAACGTGCGCCGGCTGGCGGTGCACGTGCGCGGCCGGCTGGCGCGGCGGCGCGGCCACGAGGCGGCGCCGCTGCTGGTGGCCGCCGTGCTGCAGTGCTCCGGGCCAGACGCGCTGCCGCACCTCGAGGACACGGTCCGCGCCGTGATGCGCGCCCTGGACGACGACTACGAGCGGTGCGGCGCCGCCTGCCTGGCGGCCCTGCGGCGCACCGTGGAGGCCGTGGCAGGCTGGTTCCCTCCCGCGGAGCCGCCGCCGGCCGAACCGCCGCCGCAGCCGGCCGTCGACCGCCTGCTGGAGTACCACCGGCGCCAGACGGCGCTGCGGTCCGAGCTCGCGCGCGCGGAGGCCGAGGAGGAGCCCGAGGACGCCGAGGAGGGGTTCCGGCAGCACTGGGCGCAGAAGGAGGCGGCCGAGGCGGAGCCGGCCGCGCCCGACCCCGCCGAGGAAGTCAAGCCAGACGTGCCGGCCCACATTCAGCTCGTGCGCGACATCCTCCTGCAGAGCGCGCACTTTTTGGACTGCGACGTGATCACGGTGCAGGTGGACGTGCTGGCGACGCTGTCGGCCGGCAGCCGGCTGCTGGCCGCCTGGCAGGACGAGCTGCTCCCGCTGGCGGCGCGCTGCTGGCAGCCGCTGCTGCGCTGCTGCCGCGCCGCGGAGCCGCTGCTGCTGCGGCACGCGCTGGCCGCGCTGCACGCGCTGGTCTGCGCCGCGGGCGACTTCCTGCGCCGCCGCGTCACCGGCGGCCCGCTGCGGCCGCTGCTCGCCTGGCTGCGGGCGCAGGCCGCCACCAGCGCCGCCCGGCGGCCGGCCGGCAACTATGCGCACACGCAGGCGTACAAGCTGCAGCTGGCCTGCCTGCGGCTGCTGGGCGAGGTGGCGGCGCGGCTGCGGCTGGACGTGCTGGAGCTGGACGAGCTGCTGGCCGCGGCGCTGCCCTACCTCGGCGGCCGGCAGCCGCAGGAGCTGCAGGCGGCCTGTCGGCAGCTGCTGCTGACTGTGGCCCGCTACGACCCGGACTCTGTGTGGCTACGACTGCGCCGCCTGGTGGACGGCGCCGAGCGGGACGAGACGCTCCGGCCGCTGTACGGGAACGCCCGGGCCGTGTTCGAGGCCATTGGCGGTCCGGGCGCCGGAGGGTCCGACGAGATGGCCGTGGATGGAAACGGAGGCGGCGGAGTGGAATCGTAGCTGCTGGTGATTTTTGGTCAGGCACTAGCGGGGACGTTGAACGCTTTGAATACAAGTCTGTGATACCGTGATGGTGTTGGTCAGTGCCTGGCTGAATCTGTTCACCCTGCGCCCTGTGGCGTTTCCGCTGTGTCAGGCGGTCAGTGTGAGGCACTCCGTGAAATACCCGCGTCTAGTCTGAGATTGATGCCAGACTTGATTTTGATTTCCCATATGACGTAGGAGTGTGAATTTCTTTTTTTTAACATTTTCATTTTTTAAAACATTTTTGAAAACATTTTTAAAACATTTTCAAAAAACATTGTCTGTTTTTTTTTGTGTATGAGCTTACTGCTTACTCACGTTTCTCTCCTTATGCCATTTTTGCGACGAACACATGCAAAAGTTTTTTTTTTAGGAATAGATATTTCGGACCATCAGCGAAAAATACGTAAAAAGCCCATCAGTCCAAGGTAAAACTGCAAGCTTGTAGAGTACGAATACCCAACTCAGGACAGCTACAGATTTGTGGAAGAGTTGAGAGATGTTTCCGGCCAGGAAGGCGGCATTTGCGGACTGCGTCTAGATTTGGTTTTGTATACATGCACTCTTGAAACGAATAACGAAATGCGCCTGCAGTCTCGCGCCGCGGCGGCTCCCGGTGTGACCGCGAATTTCGCAGACGGTTTGCGCTGGTATTCGTTGTAAATACACGGGTGCAGACCCTCTGAGAATCCCGTGAAGGACGCGGGTGCCGAAGTGCGCCTCAGACCACGAGCTGCACGCGACCTGGGCCTCACTGCGATCCGCTGCATCCATTTCAATGTACCCCGGTCTGTGGCGGTAAATGGTACGTGGTATATGGTCCGTGGTGGTTCGTGGCCCGTGGAGTATAACCCATGTTCATGACAGCACCAGTGGTTTATATTCACATAGATATAAATAACAACAGAAAGATACAGAACGATAATGGTAAACACTGACGAAAGATAACGTGATAGACCTGTAAGTTTTTCTTATCATTGTTCCTGGCGGCCCATGTGTTCGATTACTTAATAATCGATCGTATTAGGAGTCTGCGGATCATTAGTCTGATGGGAACCGTAGACGGCCTTGGTCAGACTCAGAGTATAGGCAAAGGAGGGGGGAGGGAGCAAGGTGGTCTTGCCTCTTGTGGCTGAAAATTCAACGTTTTTTCACGCGCGAAAAGCGGAAATGAACGAAAATCCCTGGAACTCGAAAATAAAGTGGCCGAAATCAGAGGAATCCTTAGTTTTAAGTGGGGCAAGTTTGTCATGGTACCCTCCTTGGCGAAATTGTGACTGTATCCCTATTCAGACGTCAGCAGCTGCCTCGACTACGCATTGAACCAGACTGCTGACTTATAGGATAGACCTGGGAGCAGCATCAGGAACATCGGAATGGTTCGTAGCCAGTGCTCAGTGTCGTGTGTCGGCGTCCAACAACTAACATTACTGCAGAAGGATAACGTATTTGGGCTGCATGATATCTTGGAACTGATATGGAGCGTAATACTCCTGGCGAGGTCTGACTCTAGGACACGCCACGTGAGTAAAAGAATATTAAATTCTCGTCGTGGATTTCCTGTACAAAAACGCAACATATGACCGGCCTGACAAAGCGATAAAGAACACGGACCATACCGAGCATGTCCATCATTGCATGCCTTCTGTCGCTGGGCACTGCTCCAACAGCTGAAGGCTGCCGCATGACATCTGAACCATGGCCGACAGAGCAAGGGCCGGTCAGAGACTGGTTCAGCGCTCGTTTTCGGGCTGACAGTGCCTTTAACATCAGCACGCTGTGTGTTTGTATAACGGACTGCGATCGCGTTTATCGCCTGCTCGTATGTAGCGCGAAAAAATATCGTTGATGTTTTTTCTTCTGCATGGCCATTTCTACATGCAGACTAGCACGAGCACTCGTCATAAACTGTTTTACCTGCAGTGACATATCCAACAGGCCGTCCTTTATTCGGCCTCTTCCAGACAGTTAATTCAGCAGTTGTCACGCCACGAAAATCTTGCAACTTTAATTCGCGAGCCATGCGATGCAGATTTCAAGTCGAACTAAGGGCATTTTCAGCATTTAATCGCCCGACGCAGCGTCTCATCAAGCCGTTTATATAGTGGGAGCGGACTTCAGTCTTTCTGCATCAGCACTGTGCGTCCTGAACATCAGCAGCTTCAGACCTTCCTGTTAGTCCGGGTGCTAATGTCATTTCCCGCGCACGGCACGGTAAAATAACGCCATGGACATAAAAACTGCTATGTACAGCGATTAACGAGGTTTCACGCGCAGCACGTTTTCAACAAATGAACAAACTCGACAGATCGCATTATGTCAATACCAGCATTGCGAAACTAGCCCGCCATTTCAACGGTCTTCTGCGCATTTGTGCCAGTTTTCTTGTAGACTGAGTAGGCGTGAGCTATAAGGACCATATCTGCCATTTCCTTGCAGATTTGTCGGATGTTTTCCTCTTGAAAGAGGTAAGAATGTTCAGAAAACTCCGTGTGTAGCTTTTCTGTTAGCCTTCTTCGCGGTGATGGTTTGCTCTGATTATGTAACCTGCGGGTTGGTACCTGCTGTTCAGATCAGACACTTCTGGCACACAGGAACCATCAGCTCTAGCTGTCTGCCGGTCCGAACGCCCGTAGCATGCGATGCACGCTGCCTGAAGCCCGTCAGCTTAGACACTGTAGTCAAAACTGGTCCTTCCCACACCGCTCGGCACCCATCCAAGGTGCCAGTCGCGCTGGCTTCACCGACAGGAGGCATATGGTTCAATTTGTCATTCTGCATGTGCACGTCAGCTCTGTACGATCCCGCGACCAATGAGCGGTCAGCACGAAGAGCTCTGCGCGATCTACTGACGACCACCTGTATTATGTAACAGCACGCGCCATCCGCACGAAGAACGCATATATGGGGTATCGGAGAGCAGCACGTACAGACTTCTGTCCCGGTGCTCGGAAGCAGGTCGCGTTCTCGGTAAACGATCTTAAGCCACAGCGGTCACCTGGGCGGCCTGCACCTACGTGCCGTTGATGTTCGAGAGATGGCGGACGTTGCCGTAGTATTTTTGGACCTCGTCGGCTGTTCTGGCCATGTGGGCATGCGCGGGGATGCCGAAAATGGCAGGTCAGCTAGTGTGGAACCCAGCTTTTCGTTGCGGAGTCCGACTTTTCGGTTACTTCATCCCGAAATCATACGATAGGTATCGTCACATAATCCGTACGAAGTATTCACTGCGCGGCTACACCATACAGTCCTCTTCGGACGTGGTTATTTTTACCTATAAGCCCCGGAAGAAGACGGATGGTTGCCACCGCCAGCCCGTTTTCAACCTGGTCAAGATGCAGCCACGAAACGAAACGAGCGTATGGCTCGTTTGATTGTGTTTCGAATAATACTTGGACTTCCCCCTTAAAGTCACCTGGTTACCCCTCAGCTCACAGACTGGGTAGTGACACACCACTTACCGTTTCCGCTGTCATTGTAGTAATTTTATAGCACTCCGGCCTGCAAACCATGCTTTTATGCCAACCTGGTCTTAAAATTGATCAGCCGTTGTTTTCTGTGACTGATTTTCTCTTCAGATCGCGGTCGGGTCAATGAAAGGTCAGATTTCATATGGTGCTTGATTACCGTAGATCAAAGCTTTTAATCTTTGAGAATGATCAAAACCAGTAAGATGCCTTGAAGAACACATAACGAGTCAGGTTTATTGCATTTTATTCTAAATTCGGAAATATGCTTTTAAACGTCATTTCGCATTTTTTTCGTTTCCCCTTATTTGTTCCGCAACACAAATAAAGCACAAATATACCGATATATTTCAGTATTTTGCGTACCATTATTGCAAGCTTAACCGTCAGACGTGTCCCTGATATTGCTCGTTGTCATTACTGAGTGGCTCAAAACCCCACAAAAAAAAAACAGATCTAGGAGCAGACATTTTTCTCGGAATAGTTATGTGGACACACGTGCTTGCATCCTAACTTGCCGCGAATACAGATACAAAAAGGGAAAGAGATGAACCACGTTTTAATCAAAATTTCGTGACTCGGTGCCCGCCGGTTGTGAAGTTAGTGTATCGGTCTCCAGGTAGTGTATCGGTCGGGCCGGCAGGCCGCTCAGTTGGAATTTTTACTTGAAATAAGACTAACTTGGCCTACCGCCTCGCTCGTAATCGTTGCCTTCACTGAGATCGGCGACGAACAAGTACCATGTGATCGGCTTAGTCATTTGAGACCACATCAGATGACCTGATGACCTCTCATGACCTTGGAAAGATCAAAGCTCTTTCAAAAGTATTACTCAGGATTCGGGACTTCAAGCCAAATACATCTGAAGGCGTTCAGGCTCGTTGCTGAATCGTAGCATGAAACTCTTAGATAAAGTGTTCCAAACAAGAACTTTTGGACAGTACTGGGATCACGATTATTAATGGGTCTGTTCATATATTATTTGTTTTCATAACACAGAAGTGCCTGACGTGTTCTACGCAACATGCACTTCTCGCTTGTATTACCAATTTAACTGCGACCAATTGAGTCACAGGCCTGAAAGGAAAATTGTTATGGCGCGGTGTAATGCCATTTTTCTCTTAAATCAGTTCTTTTTTAAAGCGCTTATGCATGGTGACTGCTTTTGACATTTATCAACGTGCATACGGTTTCCAAAGGTAGAGGTTCCCTTAAATGGATTATTTCAAACATCGTATCAATGCTCTGTTTGGAATCCAGTGGCAGACTGTTAGCCGGAGGGGACAAAATGAAGTGTATAATGCATACGCCTACTAAAAGACCATGCTAAAAAAGACGCTGATTCATGCATCGCTAAAGCTGCCATGCCACACGACTGTACCAGTTTTGAAGTCGGTGAAGCATTGGGCGCACCTGCCCTGTGAGTCATCAACTTTCACAACTGTTGCAAAACTTGCTAAAGACATCGCTCCTTACGTTTCTCCCAGTCATTTCTAGGTCGCTCCAACCTAGGGTCTATAAACGGCAAAACCCACCTGACGACTGTCGGGCACGTGTCCAACGACAGCAGCTACATATCTACATCGATAATGCTTTCAT